>CACRXP010000639.1:198057-213685 GCA_902702965.1 Spirometra erinaceieuropaei
GCAGATACGGGTGAGTTATGCACCAGAGACTGCAGTATTTATGGGATGCAGTCTCCATGCTACCGCATTCAAATGAACATTCACGGCTCCCCCCTTCATCCGGGATCGTTGCACGTGGTGTGTTAATTGCTTGATGGTCGACGTTCGCGTCATTAATTGCTGCAAGTTCATCACGTGCGTTGGATGTTGGTGTGATGATTGCTCGACCATCTGACGCATCGATCCTGGTGTCGGGAGAAGTGTTCACCTGTGCGCCCCCGCATGGCCAATTCCAAGAACATCTCAACGCTGTCTTCCCGGACATTCAATTCACGATGGAGGAGGAAGGGAACAACCAGCTGGGCTTCCTGGATGTCCTCGTATGCCGCAAAGATTGTGGTGGACTAAAGACCGAAAGCTCAGACTAATAAACCCACTGTTCCAGAGATCGGGTCTTCATCTTCTTTACAAAGACCAAAGTGCTCAGGAAAGCGACAAATACGATGCAAGTACTGAACTTCAACAGCAACCACCCAATTAGCCATAACTGAAATTGTGTAAGGACGCTCTATCGACGTGTTGAAACGCACTGCAGTGAGCCGGAAGACAAGATTGCCTAACTACAACACCTCCGATGGGTATTCCAAGCCAATGGCTACTCGCGCAACTTCGTCAACTGGTGCCTACCAAAAGGGACGAAAGGCCTAACCGCACGGACACCAAATCTTGGCGGGCGCTTCCGTATGTCAAGAACCTTTCAGAAGCTGTTGGTCGCCTTCTCGCACCACTTGGGGTTGGAGTTGCATACAGACCGGAGGCAACCATCAGCCGTCTGGTAATGAAACTGAAAGGCCCCCTGCCGCGGCCAGAAAAGTCTGGAGTCGTTTATCGGAGAAACCGAAAGACAGCTCCGAACGAGAATAGCTGAACACGCTGCAGCGGTACGGAAAAATGACCCCAGCTCTCAAGTTGAGGCTCATTCAACGAGATCCGGTAACACATTCAAATTCAACGAGGTCTAAATTCTTGCAAGAGGTAACAACCGCGTGAGCCAGGCGCTACTTGAATCATGGTTTACTGGCCCCCAGTCCATTAACAAGTGCAATGAACTTCCCCCTCCATACTCTGCGCTGAGACTTCGTCTAGGCGAAGTAATTGGCCACGCGGGGAACGCACAGGTGAACATTTCTCCCGACACCAGGATCGATGCGTCAGATGGTCGAGCAATCATCACACCAACATCCAACGCGCGTGATGAACTTGCAGCAATTAACAACGCGAATGTCGACCATCAAGCAATTAACACACCACGTGCAACGATCCCGGATGAAGGGGGGAGCCGTGAATGTTCATTTGAATGCGGTAGCATGGAGACTGCATCCCATAAATACTGCAGTCTCTGGTGCATAACTCACCCGTATCTGCTGTTGTCTCTGATGATGGGTTCGAGCAGGAACCGGAAACGTCAGGCTAATAAAGCTCTTCTCCCAGCGATCGTGTCTTCTTCAAAATCTAAACACTCCCCTTCGGTAAGTCGTCTTACGCGGGCCAAACCTATGTACGGATTTGTAACTGGGTTATTACCGAAGCTGAATTTCCTAACCGCGGACCTACAGACAACAATACTATCGGCAGAGCAGTTAACCAACAAAACATATGTCCATTTGATGTACCCTCATTTTTCATGTGGATACTGCAGGTCCTTTCAGTCGAACCATCTAAAATCCTTCCTACGAAAAAGATCGTCGGTCTACATCTCCGCATCTTATGAAGCCCATGTCTCACCAGTGGGACAATCGTTTTTAGAGAGATCACCTACAAATAAAGAAAGGGTGTCCTGATAAGCACATTGTTGTCAAGGTTCGACAAACCCCCGGGAGGCAGCTATTGAAGGAGAGCAAACCCAAGTCTTGGGCATGCTAAGTTGACGAAATCTCTGTCATTGTCGACTGGAAGAGGATCAACTACTACAAAGGACGACTGAATTTGATCAACCCTAATCTACGGTTCACGATGGGAGATGGCGTGGAGGATAGACTTCCGTCATTGGATGTTCTTGTCTGCTGCCAACCGGACGGCATGTTGGCAACGCCAGTCCACAGAAAGCCGTCGAATACGCTGCTAATGCTGAGTTATAACACTGGCCCGCTGCGAAACCAACAAAGAATTTGCTTGCAGTGGTTCTGCGGCGAAAAGAGACGAGGTGAAGTTTCTTCATGAAACTTTCCGAACCAATGGCTACTCGAGAGTATTCGTTTAAGAAAATCGAGTGCTTAAGAGGAAATTAGGTGAACAATGTGGTTTGCCGATATCACGCCTCCCCTGTCTTCTTTACAAACTTCCTTGACAGGCAATAATAACTTGGGAATCAAGTGGGCCACCAGTTGCCACACAAGAGATAGTGAGGCGGTGGTCGGATACAGCCCCTCAGACAGCATAGGTAGCCTGCGCATCAAGCATGGTACTTCGTACAATGAGAACTGCGCGCGTGAATTTTCGTTCTATGGAGGTGGGCAGGTTAATTTGCTACTGAAAAGGTTGGATTTAAGTAAATGTACCCTAATGAATGCCTCTTCTTTTGAAGGTCCTTGACAGCAGTAGGGAATCATATTTTTTGATGTAGAATACGATTACGTAACATAATGACAGCGGCATTCTCCACGTGACATTCACTTAAATAATAATCAAGACTGGACCTACTTAATGGTCAGAATTGTTCGTCTTGCAGAGAGAAGACAAAACTATTTGGTAAGGGACGCGGGAATACCTCTGACAAACGGTTATAATGAAGATATGCCTAAGACAAAGCCTTTTATCATGTAGTGCAAGGCTAAAGCACGTCTTCGAAACTTGCCTTATTTACCCTCATGGTCGTTTTGTAGACTAGGCGACGCAAATCACACATCAGATAAACGTTTTATAAAACTCATTGGCTGCCAATCAGGAACTGTTTGTCTACTGCATGTAAATGACATCTCAGATGAGAACACGTAACAGTGCATTTAATTGGGGAATTTCGCATTATGTCTTCCAATAAAAAACCGCCTTTAGTTCTTTAAATACACAATATTTGATAGTGACTACGACTGTATGTTATGCTCTAGAAGTGGCCACTTGTGTCGCTATGATATGTGGATATGCAATAATCTGGTTTCAATAGTCCAAAAACCACTGATGAACGAGTTCGCCATTAAACGCTTGCCATGTATATAGATGTAAAATAAACTACTATGCGAATTTCCGCTAGAAATGGCCTTAATAAAAATTTGAAGACATCTATACAAAGGAGGCTTCTCGTTATATGTTTACTAGGTCTTGCCACCGCACTTTTTTGCTCTGTGGTAATGCTACGTACATTAACTACTTACATGTGTAAATTTAATCAGACATCTTAAGTAGTGATTTACTTATTTCCATAGGTAATATTTCATGCCCTTGCCTAGAGATCGCCATCTTAACAAAATATTATGAAGCCATCTAAGGCATTTTTATTTGGCCAATTTTATCTCAGATTAAGATCTTTTGGCAATTTGACGATGTTTTAAGATCCTTTATTGAGTAAGGGGATTAAAGGTATAGTCTTAGAAGCAATAAAATATGTTCCAATGATTGAATTCTTCGCACAGGTACTGTGCGCATTGATGATTGCCCTGGCTATATTGATGCCATGCATATGGGTATACATGAAGTTCAGCCGTTGTCTCAATATGCCGGACAATATGCTGAAAATGTTTGTAAGTGTGCAACAAGTAAGATCGGTCAGAGAAAAAGTTAAATTCTTTCGTTTTCCACTTATATCGTACTTCAAAAACAAAGAAAGCGACAACGGGTTGCAGTTCAGTTGGGTAAATGTACATAAGCCACCATTGAACCAAACCACTTTATGACTTTAATACTTCCTTCTGGATGATCTTTTTTATCTGGTGTATGGTTTAGCTCATTAAATTTGAAAACAAAATAAGACGATGAGTGATATATAATTTATTCGTCCGCATAACCCATTCCAGAAAATATTCCTTTTGCGTTCTGAATATGCTAATATATAATCTTTTCCGGTCAAAGCGTCTGACAGTTTTTTGTGAAAATTTATGTTTTCTTGCATTTGGGCAATTTCGTATGCTAGTGGCCGTTCCAGACAAAGGATTTGCACCCATGCGTGTTCTATAATGAGCGAGTGTGTTTCTCCACACTTGCAAACTGGTTTTTTCTTCACATACATCTTATGAAACAGGTTGTAAGTAGTCAGGTTAGTTTCATAAAACCAGGCATTTCATCGACTTTAAAACCTCGGCTTTGCATTGAATTAACCTGTTAGAGCACTTTTTAGATAGGCGACGTTTTAGAGAAAGTTTTTGATCGATATGAGACATGCTTTCTGTTGGTTTTCGTTGCAGAGTCATCTTTTCATGTTTGGACATGACTACATATATGACACGAACGGTCATTTCGACAAGAGAGAATGTCTAAAAATCACAACCTTAGTAAATGCTTTCAAGAATTTTCTTATGTTAAAAGTTGGTAATAAACACACATCACAGAACCTATCATTGTGGACAGTCGATCTAAAACAACAAAAACCTTAAAATGTTCACCAACATCTCAGGTGCACTAGAACGCAACGCATTCCATTGTGACTAAACTGTCATTTGACCATGTAAAACGTTTCCTCCTTTTACGTTCCCTTCGATGAAATCAAGCAATAACTTGTCCAACTTGGTCAGATGCATCTTAAATAATGTAAATCTTCTGAGGTAGTTTTGGGATCTATGCTTAAATTCTAGACCACAATTGACTTTATACTAATTCTTAAAATATAATTAAGTGCAAAATTAACTGGAGGTCGCTATGCAAAAGTTATCCCGCATGTGCTGTTTTATTTGCTCAGAATTTTACATGGACGATTTATGTTCTAAAAGACTAACGATTACTCACTTGACAATATTTTTAGGGTTTCTGTCGTTTTATAATCAACCTAGTACTCCTTTTTATACTTTCATGCGATTTATCCTCCTCTTAGGTCGTTCCTTATTAATTTAGAATGCTGGTCGACATATTTAGGCGGTTTCGGAGTGACATGGGGTAGCATGTTAATGTAGGCGTGTTAGACCATTTAGTGAGTTCACTACATGTAGAAGTTACACAACACTATCACTGTTTCCTCCAAATACTTGAATGCGGACATCATGGAAGTTACTTCTTTTAAGTCTTAAAGGCAACACTACCTTCAGCAAATTCGTAAATTATCTGTGTTCTTTATTTTAATCGCATTCGTGAGGTAGCACACTGTTTTGAAGTTTGCATGCATGAATTCTGTTTACACATATTTATCACTTGTTTGGCAGATAAACCAAAAATTTCGTTAAATTGCTTATTATTCATGATTTTAAAATGGTGTTTTTTATAAGATGAATACAGGAGGCCATTTTAAATAATTTAATGCGTGGTAAATCTTCATTGAAATGCAGTAATAGTGATTGGGGAATTCATTTATTCGTGGTTTAGTTAGGCTTATAAACGGTTAACATCGTTCGGATGAGAAGCAGAGAACACCATTCAACTAGTGACTCCGTTGCTTTATATAAATTGAACTTAACGCGTTTTTGACAATAGGATTAGGATACGACGATGCTTTTGAGAGCTTATATGAGAGGTGGTTGTAACTAGAAATAGGCTGAAACGCAAGACAGCGCATTAACTACCGTAAGTTTAGATCTTGCGAGTGCCTGTATAGTACATCCGATAGGACTACATCGCATTGTTTGTCACTGAACTCTTAAGCAACTGACTGAATCACCGACTGTTAAAATAAGATTTATCTGTGACACAACATCTTAATTCTTTAGCACGTTTTTTTCTATCCCTTTATTACGAATCCGTCCCTCGCCTATACAATTAACTCTAAAAAACAAGTATATCCATGCCACTTGTGACACTGATCATAAGCCTCTCATTTCCTCGTACAGAAAAAAGTGAGATGTTTAGTATTACGTTGCTAAAACATTTGCGACCCCGCGCAAGCATACGACTTTCTAGCCAAAATAAGTTAAGACAAAATTATGCGTCTCGCTCATCTTGTGCCTGTCTCCCTGAAAACTTCCAGGGGCGCAAAGCTATAGTGAAGATTTATCACGCCAGTTGGTTCACAAAAATCTGTCCCAAATTCTTGTAGGCACGAACCATTTGAAGTCATACTCGCATCCTGGCTGATTTAGCGGTATCAGCCGTGTAAAGCGGAAACTTCGACCCCTGAAGCATTTAAACAATTTGTCTGCCCATGATGCAATTTAGTACAAGGCGTATATATTTAATAATTTTAGAAGCATGCAAACATTTTCAAGTGCCTACTTCTGCTTTCAATTAAAAATAAAGTAATTAACAGCAGCATCTCAGAGCCAAATTGGTTCTCCTTCGTTTTACGACGCGGTACGAACCCAAGCTCACTTTTATCGTATTGCCAAAACTTCGCCTTTATATAAAGGATATTATTTAGGCCCTCAAACAGCAAACTAACAGATGAACTTACTGTTTCATGAGAATGCCTTTTGTAACGGATATATTTATTAGAAGGCTCAGTTGGGAAGCACATCTACTTAAAACAGATCAGTAGCCTCTATCTCGAGTAAATTCAAATGTGGGACTAAAGTAGGCAGCGTATTATCATGGAAAATCGTGAGCGATGTTACTTGCTATTGATTTCTACTGCAACGTTGCAGTTAAAAAATTCCGCTGTGTTGCTATCAATGCTCTCGAAAGCCCTACTGCACACCTGATGCAGACCAGAGCGACGTAGCCAAATACCTATGTTAGTTCCTATCCAGTAAAGTTAGTAACAAGTAAATTTAAGATAGTATAATGAAAGCTTAGGTAACTTTTCAGTAAGTAGTGAACTCTTTTGCCAGCAGTACTGTGAGTGCAGTTCGTATCTGACTTCCAGTTGTCGTTAGACTGCACCCTCAAATGTTAAAAAATTTGGGATTAAAAAGGTGCATTGTTGGACTAAAATTTCATCGTGCTAAAAAAATATCTGAATTGGGTTCCTATTTTCCTTCGAGAAGACGGTATTTATGGTAAAATTCAGTATCTTCGAGCGTAATATTTGGAGAAATACAAAAATCTTTACAAGCGGTCTTTTGCGCCAAATCAGCTTAGTTAAAATGGAGAGCAATATTGTTAATCAAACGGCCACTAAACCCAATTTCTTCTAGGCCTGCCCATCCTCTCAAAGCGAGTGCATGGCACAGCAAGTGCGTGACAAGTGACTAAACACCGCAGCCAGGTTCTTCAAAGATTTGGCCTAGCTTGGTCCGGTATGAGGTACGTAATCGGTTGAGGCAATGAAAGCTGTTGTTTCTGTTTGTCACCTTCACTGCCCGACGTAAGCTTACTTATATTACTATAGAGACCTGCGAATGAGTTATCAAAAACGTACCTTCGCTGAATATGACATCAAGTACTATTTGTAAGATGAACACAAAAGGTCGTTGTTGACCGATTCCATGCCCAGTAAATTTGCATAAATATTCGACATTTCTGGTTGAATATTTGCACAAGTTTGTGATAAAAAAGGTAAACAGGTGACTTGCAATTTACGGATAAAGAGCAGAATCAAAAATACAAATGTCGGGCACACAATGGTTTTGTAGTCGGTAACTGGTCTCATGATTTGCTGACCGGAAATCCTCATTGTGTTTTCTATTAGAAAATATTGCTGAGGTGGGGTTGTACGCTTTATCGTTTTACAGCATATTTCAAAAATATGTCCTGCACAAAAATATGTTGGCTTTTGAGTGTAATTTTTCCGGCTGCACGAAGAACCGCACTCGGTTAAATGACTATGTAAGCGGTACGCTTTTTTCATTAATTTATCATTTGGTAGCTGACTACGTCTATAGTTAATTTTATACCCGAGAACATGATAACTTTCAGCTTTAAAAGATCGTAGAAATGATATTTTAGACCATTCATTGCATATTTGAATCGTCCGGACCTTATAGCTTCATATGAATTTTATGAAATTTTAGAAACCTAGAGTGTATTTCTTATTGCATATGTATTCCATAACTAGAAAGTTTGCGGCCTAAAGTCTCTGAACTCTGAACGCAAATGTAACGAGGAATCATATCCGAAACTATTCGGAACTCCAAATCCCTTTAAAACGAAAAGGTCCTCTCTTTAGGCATACAAACTGGAAAAACGTGATTTGCTAGAGAATGGGTGTTTCTACACCTTTTTTCGCATGTTTATCAAAAAATATATTCGAGTTTATAAGAGAATCATATAGTTAGTTTTAGCTGACACGGTTTTTGCAAGTGGCCGAAAAAAGTGCGTGTATAGGCAGGCGACGTGAGGCGACTGAATTATCATGGGGCATTGTAATATAATAATACATTTTACAGTCCTGCTTAAGCAGTTCTATCTAATCAGAAACCATTCTATAATTTCAATAGGCCGGTTATTAACTGCGCGGTTTTTATGTGTTGCAAAGATCAAAATCTTTTTGTGGACAAAAATGAAACGGTACTTTTTATAGCAATAATCCAAGGCAGTTATGCTGAGAAATAGGTCGAAACCCATGGAAGGACACCAACTATAGTGTGCTTAAGTCTTCAAAGGCCTACGTCGGACGTTAACAGAAAAACGTTCTTCCCATTGAAACTACAATTCTTTGCTTGCTGCTGACCTGTCAAGTACATTAGATGCATTATTGTATAACCATTATTACTATCTGGGGCATTTCACGTTTTGTTAAAAAAGTCACTTCTGAACCGTCTATTTGTGATACTGTTCCCAAAACTCTCATTTTTTTGTTTTTAAACCATTATAGTGACTAGTACTACGTATGACTGCGTATTTACGCCACTACATAACTCCAAATAAAAACATGCATCGCACTCATTTTATGTTTTTCTTCATGGCTCCTTCAAGGAGAGCACACCTGCAATAAAGATTTATATCATCAGTTAGTCCAAAAAAATTTGTCCCCAGATACTTGTAGGCACGGAACAACTGGAGTCAGTCTCGGATCCAGCGTTGATTCACAATATCAGCTTTATAAATAGGAAACAATGGTCCATGAATAAAGCAGACAATTAGTCTGCCTATGACAGAGCGTGGGGCAAGGGACATATGTTCATTAAGTTTAGAAATAGGCGAAAGCTTTCAAAAGTCCACATCTGTGGTAAATAACAGCAGCACTTCAGACTCTGTGGTCCACATGAGCATTTTCGACAACGGAAGGGCGACATTGCCTTTAGGCAAAGGCGATTACTGTTTGCTCGCATTACACACTGAGAAATGAGTTCCGATTTCTTAAGAATGTAATCTTTTATGGTAACTTTTCGAGAACTACCATTTAAAAATATATCTACTTAAATCGGATTAGTAGCTGTATTATAGAAGATACTAAATGAGGGATCAAAATGCACAGCATATTATTATGGCAAACGGGGTGAACGGCGTGGCTCCTTATTGCGTTCCATTGTACTGCTACAGTAACTAGGTCATAGTTCCGTATAAGTTACGTCGTCATTTACGCTTTCAATTTTCTTCTTTACCGAGTGAGCCAGACGTAATTAATCTGCTTGGTTTTCTGAACAAGTTCTTCTGAACTGAAATGCATACCAAGCAAACTCTATAAAAAAGGAAGTAGTTGTTTAAAAGTTTCTTAAATGGTACATTGCTTGGCTACCAGCTACTGCATCTTAGTTCGCATTTCATCATAGCGGGGAATAATTGTTCTTTTTTGTAACATTCGTCTCTATAATTCAGTGTTAATTGCAAAAATTAGACACTGCTTAGTATTCAATTCATAAGCTTGTAAAAGTACACATTGTTGAAAGCGGCTGGTTAGGAATTTTGCGAACATTCTTGGTCTTATCCTCTGTAACCCTCTAAACGTTTCTGGCCAGATTCTGCGATAGTTATCTGATATCCTCTGGAACGTTCTTTACTTAGTCCCTTATGAGGGGCTGTCTGCACAAATTGAATTAGCTTTCACAAGTTTACGAATACTACTATGATACGCATTCCCTGTTTTCATGAGACTTACAGTTATATATTTCATAATTACCTATAGTTTTGAAAATCCGTTACATTAATTTCTCTAAAAATTATTTTTCTGACAATAATGCAGCGATATTAGAATAGAGAATCAATGCTTACTTTGTCAACGTTACTATTGAAATCAGAAATAGGATGCTTCATACCGACATACCAGCAGTTACATAATTAGTTATGTGCTAGGAAACTTCTCCTCTCTTCAGGGAGCACACTTTGTTTATGATATTTTCTATATGTGCTGGGGAAAATAAAATCGCGCTTTTCAAAGTTTTGTTGGGAATACAATGGATATTCTGGAATATCATAACTTCATTGTAACACTACAGCCAACACACATTGCATTTTTGCTACCTGTTATTTGAACATTTGTTCAAAAACATATTCAATTTTATACTATCGAGCTGCTGTGTGTAAAGTGGCTTGCGATCAGGTTACTTTGCTGATCACTTTTATAACGCCATCCAACAGAAACGTTCCTTTCAAGGGCCTATCGAGAAAACTGTTGTTAAGTTTCCTAAGGACTGGCGCGTGCTTAACCGAGATGCGCGTTGTCCATGTCTCACCACGGCTCATTTGCACAACCAATCGGCAGTTTTCGCAGGTTTGGGTTTGGTAGGTGCATTATTGTATCATCGGAAGTTAAAAGGACCGTGCTCAAAACGATTAAATGCCTCTAGAAAACGTGAGATTGGCAGAATGATCTCTAATGTTGCAATTAACACGAGGAATAGTGAAAACAAGCTCATATTGCTACTTTAGTTGAGATACGTTATATTGCAGAAAACACGAAATTGGCAGCCGTTCAAACTCTTATCAGAGCGAAAATATGAAAGACGGTCAATTTGTAATGAATAGATTCCACAGTCAACCGTTTCATCTATCTTATTTTATTCTCAGAGGGGCCGCTGACGAGTATAAAGCATTCACCATGTTAAAGACACTATGTTCTAGACGTAGTGATGATTCCGCTCCTGCATACGTAGAAGTCTGATGTTCTTAACCAACCAAAATAAGTCGTAATTCAGATGTAATTCCGGCTCCATTTTTACCATTACTCCTAAAGTAAACTCGCACTCTCAGTGGACTTCAAATATTACTCTTCCAGGTACTTACTTCAGACTAAATTGAGAGGCGTAAAATCAACTGCATAATCTGATTTTTGTCCGCCTCAAAATGGATGAACACTGACTAGACAAACGCAAGCAATGTGTTACGTGCTAATGTGGTTTGTATTTTACGTCAAGTTTAGTGAGAATAGATCCCGAGCCATTCCGTTTTGTCTCCATTGTTTTGCCTCATTATCTTTTTCTTTCATGCATGACGCCACATTAGGGATTGTTTAAAAGGGTGCATAAAGGCATAAAAACATTAACAGGCCCCCTTTTTCATGCTTTCGAATGAAAAGGATGAATAAATTGACGTTTCAAAATAAATCTGGGTGGAAAAAACAGATTTCGTTCAACCCAATAGTTTAATTGATTTTCAATCAACAAAATGCTATCCGCCGCAACATACTGTGCGTAAGGTTTGTATTGCAAACTAGATTTCGATGGACGGATGCTCAAGAAAATATATTTAACTCTACTTTTGCGAAAGCTAAGGCTATTGTGTACTTGACCTTTAACAAAAAAAACATATTTTGATACCAAAACTCTACGTAATTATGAATATTTCAAGAGCTACCTTATTATTCGTGCAGCTTGCCATCCCAGACTCAGTACTGCCGCTCAGGGGCTATATAATGCCTCCAAAGTGCGCTATCTAACAGGCGATAAAAAATCCTTTACGGGAGCATGCGGGATAATGCATGGTTTGTGCAGAGTAAAACTGGAAAGATGAGTTGGAAAAAGGGGAATTGTATTCTTAAATATGTTGTTTTAAATTATACACTCGGAGTAGATGCAATCTTTAAACAGTGAATGCAACAAATAACCTTTCTTCCGGCTATTGTACAGGAAATGATTCAGTTTACGTAGTAGTCTAAAAACATACCGTAGGTGGGTTAACTCAGGAAAAGTCAACCAAAATTCCGAAAAGCGCTTTCGTTTCGGAAAAATGAAATAAGAAGGGTTGTAAAACTGATCATTGTACAACATAATTATAATAACATAACATAACATAATTATAATAATTCAGTTACCGCAAGATGCCGGCCTTCTAATGAACTTCTTTTGCCAGCATGCGAAAACCATACTCTGAAAAAATGGTTACTTAAGTAGCATGCGTTTTTCCGATTGATTTTCGGTGCCTTTAAATATTAAATTATATTTCCTGGAAAACAGGCATAAAAATACCCATGTTTTGCTCAATGGGTAGGAACTAATGTCTTTTTATAATTTTACACTCGAAGAAATGTTAGCATTCTGTTTATAAAAGTTTTATGATTGTGAGATTTTCAACAACGTAAAATGGGCGTTCATAAAACGACATGTGGTTTGCAAAGTTAACAATGGGGCTCAAATTCACCGATAAATTTTATGAACCTTGCATGACTTCCTCTTAATACCATAGAGGAATGTATGGTTTTCTGTACACGGAAAATATACGGCTGGTATTTCGCAAACCCTGAATGCAAGTGTGACGGCAGGTCGGGGTTCAAGACTATTCAGGTATTGTAAAGGTCGTAAAAACCAAACTGTACCCTTCTTTCGAGTATACAATTAGAAACAGACGTTATTTTCTACCGAATGAGCAAAAAAGCTAGTATTTTTTATGCATTTTCTCGCAAGGTATAATTGCATTTTTAAAGGCATCAGAAAAAATTGGCAAAAATTCATACTACAGAATTCATGCTTGCAGAATTTGGTTTGTGCATGCAGCCGGAAAGAAGTTCGTTGGAAAGGGGGCATCCTGCGGTAACTGAATTATTATACATTTATGTAGTATAATGACTAGTTTTACAAACCTACTGGATTATTCTTTTCGAAACGAAAACGCATTTCGAAATTACGGTTGCCATTTCATGAGTTAGCCCAACTACTGTTTCTGTATTGCATAAATATTAATGATTAATCTAGCAGATTTTCGTGTGTCACAGTCAGTTAACTGCATGAAAAATACTGATATTGCCCGTTAAAGTAAATTTCACTAAAGTCGCACACCTCTTTCTCACAGAATGAAACCATCACATTTTTTCGACCTCACTGTAGCCTAAATTCGCCTGCAAAATAGGAAAACAACTGTGGACGATCTCTGATAATCGTGCGTGTACATGGAAATGGCACTCAACCGATTTTATTTTGCCTTCTTTGTCTCTAAGTTCTGTCATTTGCATCTATAGGCGGCGATGCCGCAACAGGACTAAAAATTAGCTTGAAAAGCTCCACATCTGTAGAAGGATTGGCTCTGAGGAATTTGTTTATTGGATGCTGTCAGCATGCATGCCCAAAGTCAGGCATGGATACCTTCGCGTCCGAACTCGGTGTTTCTGACCAGCAGATACCACAAAAAGCGTTTTCTATGGCTGGTAAAGGAGTGAGCCCACGTTTTAAAACCAAGTACTAAATGGAGCATTTGATGGTGCATTGAGCTTTTCTGCATCACTCGTCACATCAAGTGAAAGATGCTTCGGCGGATATATTCCATCAGCCTTATTGGACGAGAACGCATAGTCAGAAAGACGTGTGAACTAACTATTTCCACACGATTAGGCATCTTTAATGTAGTATACGGCTGGGCTTTCATTTAGGGGTGTTCTATTTGAAAATGCTTATTTTTAAATCCGAAAGTATAAATGAAATTGTCCGCTTCCGTTGCTGTTGGCAAAAACGCACATTAATACTGTTGGACGAGAATATGCGCATACCAGGTTCTTGTTTAAAAGAAGGCGAAGGCACGATCACTGGGACAGTAGGTTTATTTGCCTGAGCTTTCGAACTCTAACTAGAGTTCATCATCAGAGACTACTCGAGTGCAGCAAATTGTGAACATTTATATCGTTCATCCTTGCGGGGGGAGGGGGAGGGGGAGTACGTCCGTGGCTAGGTAGGGTTTGTGCCGCCTGGTCCACGATGTTCCCCCGGCGTGGTGACGCCGTTTCTACTTCGCGACGGTGTGAGCTGCGCCACCTGGCTGCGTGGGCGGAGCGCGTGATAACACGCAGGCAAATCGATGTGTCTGTTGATGGAGTTGGTGTCCGACACCCAAGACTCCAACAGCTCTCGACCTGTCTTGTTGCCGGTTCGCGCCAATATCCGCGTGTTGGCGAAGTCGAACTCATGCCCTTCCTCCAGCGTGTGAGTGGCTACTTGAGACAGTGGGTCGCCTCTCCGAACGGCCCGTTTTTGCTCAAGTAGTCGTGAGCTCAGACGTCGTCCTGTCTGGCCTGTGTAGTGGTAAGGACAGTTTTGGCACGGGATTCGATAGACTACGCCCGACTGTTCACCTGCGTCCAGCCGATCCTTCATTTTCATGATCCTGCTACGCATGGTGGCCGCTGGATGATGAGCGATGCCCACGCGTAACTCTGACGCGATACGTTCTGTAGCCTTGGACACATTCTTTATGTACGGTAGGGAGTGCCAAATTGCTGGATACATTTCTCATTCGACCTTCAGGCTACTTTGTCGATTACTTCGACAACATTAGTTCCATTTTGATTTTATACTTATTTCCACCTTCACTATATCATCCTCATTTCTAAACGTAATCTACTCGAAACATCCCGACGCCATTCAGGCAAGACTACAATATTGGTTTCGGTGATGGCACCCGTATAGAGGCGGGCAATTTTCGCCCATGAGGCAAGAATAGACTCTTGCAAGGCACATAATCAACTGCAAACAGGGTATTATATTTTTTTAGTTTAGTAGTTTTGTTGCAAAGTGTTTGTAGCAAATTAAGACAAATGGGCAAATTAACTGAAGTCTGGAAAATTATAATTATGGTTTATGGAAACTTTATTCATTGTTAACTAAGACTGTGGCGTTTAAACATGCACCTCAAGCGTATATAATTTCTGGAAATTAATTTTTATTTTTTTTCTATTCCACTGAAGGATTTTATGATTAAAATATTTAAGTCTCATAACGTTCTTAAAGTCAGTTAACCTTTCGCATTCTAAAAAACTCGACGTAAAAATTGGTATATTTGAAATCTTAAAACTGACCGTTATAGAACAGGTTATTGTTTCTAGCGGTTGCTTTGCGTAAAGAAAAGATTTACAGATAATAATTGGGGAAAATGTTTAAAATATCGCTTGCGAAATTCCGATCTTACGGTCGTTATGGGCCCTTAAGTTGTTTTTTGCATATTTTATGAACGCCTGTCATGCTGTCCATGAAGTTCCCGCTTCTGTTTAAGGAAACATCCAGAGTCAGACATTTAAACACAAATTAGCAGTGATCGTTTGAGACCCTTGAAAACATCAAGAAATGCGAGGTTTCCGTCAACTTATTTTTCGAGAAGGTGATTTCTGGCCGTGTTGACTTGACAATTCTGTTCCGCGTCTCCAGTTGATCCTTTTCGACGATAACAACGTCGCCTGCATAACGTATTCATAAACTGGGGCTAAATGATGTTTGGGTCGTATCCTCTAATTTTTGTATCGTGACCTCAGCCAGACATAGATAGCCCCATAGGAACACCTTTC
>CACRXP010000639.1:215795-229929 GCA_902702965.1 Spirometra erinaceieuropaei
TATGCATGTTTTCCATGAAATATAATTGAATTTTCAAGGGCATCGAAAATCAATGAGAAAATTGCATGCTAGATAAGTAGTCATTTTTTGCAGAGTATAGACCTTGCATGCAGCCGAAAATAAGTTCTTTCGAAAGCCGACATCCTGAGGTAACTGGATCATTATAGATTTATGCTGCATCATGATTAGTTTTACAACACTACTTAATTTATCGTTTCGAAACGAGAAGTCATTTCGAAATTTTGGTTGACATTTCATGAGTTAGCACATCTACTGTACCTAGTACGATGGACGCTTGTTTGATTTTGGAACTTGAGGACAATAAACTCATGGTTCCTGTGATCGTCTGAACCTTCTCCCACATATACAACAGAAAGTCGTGTGGCCCTCACTATTGTGATTAGAATCTCACTCGGTCCCATTCTGTCCGCTCACCTGCTTGCTATTTGCAACAACAAACAGACCACAAATACTACGTAGGCAGTTCGCGAAACTTGCAACAGGTCGGGCGCAGACAGCTGTTTCACGGCCATAACCGGTTATCAGTAGGTCGTAGGCCTTATGCAGTCAGGCATGTAGGCATGTGGTTCTCACTATGGGGATTAGTATCTCACTCGATCCCATATGGAAATTACAACGGATAGTTCTTTTTTACCTGAACTTGAAACCGGTGAAACATATCCCACTGTGTTTTAAAGCGTTCTTAGTGGTAGTATTTAGTCAGTAGTTTCTGCAAGGTGTTACAGCATATCCAGGACGATAAGACATTTAAAGAGAAGCATATTCGTCTATGAATGGCCTGGGCGGTTCATCCGAGCAAATGTAGAGCACACACATGGAAACGACCCACAATGTTTAGTTGCATGTCTGAGATGTTTTTCACACCGAAACTGCCCTTCGGTATCCAAGCCGAAACGTTCCGATATGTGTTAGAAATACCGTTTATTAGGGATTGTAGCCTCTTCTTTAAAGGGTTGGAGTAAGGCCAAATTAGAATGGTTGATATTTTCTGTCAACGAATGCAATGGTTGGATATTGCATTTATTAAACAGAGTATGGTATTAACAGCAATCGAATGCGCTGTAAGGTTGAAATGGAGGAAGTGTAGCAAAACAGACTGAAAATTGGATACGTGGATTGCGGGACTTTGCCAATTTTTTTACCTGCACAACGCTGCAATTTCAAACAAAATATCTTCGGGCCTCTGTAACTTTGAAGTGATTATTCGTCAAGAACGGTTAGCGATGTAGCCATGAATCCCATCAACTGCCATTACAAATCTTGGCGTAATGTAAAGCGGAGTTAAGGAAGGGTAACTGCAGCAGATAGTGAATGTGGTGATACAATTATATTTCCTCTTGGAAAAGGCAAGATGGCTTTATATTGCGTGCAATAACTTTATGCGCCATATATCATCTTTAGAAAACCTCTCTTCCAATCAACTGACGTTTTTTTTATGATGTTCTATAGAACCGTAGCGCTATCTACTAAAACTGACAGACAAATTTAAGCCCAGTTTTGCCAAAATATATTGTCCCATATCCGAGCCTCCACCTGATACAATCGTTGTAGTTTTTATCAAGAAATTATGTCTGAGGAAACTGACTACCTATATCAACTTTCAGTTCGACAACGTCCAAAAATCTATCAAATTATAAAGTGCATAAATTACAAACCATTAGTTTGAGAGGACACATTTATCCGTTTTTATGCTAAAATGATAGGCTATTAAGAACGCCACTATTTGGTTAAAATGTTTACTCAGTGTCCAGGTCTATTTAGGCGCTTTGCAACTGACAAATTCTCTTAAAGCTTGTTTCCTTTCTATTTACCGTGAATTTTTAAAGGAAATGAATCACATTGTTACAAAGGATGTCTGGTATGGGGTTATGAAAGATTGTGAGCATTTTAGTAGCGGTATGACTTCACCTTGCTTTAGCGTTCAAGAACTGGTATTGATCAATGTCTTGCAATCGCCAACTATGTCGACGACGTACAGCCACCAAAATCACTAGTTTTCACATGTATCGCTTTTGCAGAGACGTCGACGAGACTGTTCAGAGATTGCAAGTTGGGCAATTGAGTACTAGTTTTGTTTTCGAGTGGGACAATTACTAAAGCAGTGTCGTTGCACGCAGGCTCTTCATCGACTTGCCAGCGAGACGGATCACCGAGTTGCCCTTCCGTAAATCCGAGCGACTTTTTAAAGTCTACTTTTGGGTTCAAGGAAGGGACGCTAGTGCCCTTTGTGAAACGATTGCATAGTCGCACGGATCGCGTTTGTTCCCCAATAAACGCGTTGCCTGACCATGGAATGTTCTAATTTCTTAATTCCAGAAGTTCGGACGTGCTGAACATAATTCGTCAGGCGAATGGCGTGGACAGATACACAGTCTGTTTCGGTACTTCGAGTGTTCCAAGTGAGCGAGGGTCGCCATGACAACGGCTTACACCATCAAGGTACATAACTCATTCACGCATGGCAGTTGAGCGGTGTGACCGACTAGTATAACAGGCAACTGTCGAACCACTGATGAAGGCGACGGACCATTTTGCTACAATATTTGGCATTCCAAACCTGTCGGAGGCTCTTCAAAGTGCGACTGCGGTATCACCATCGCAAAGAGGATGTGACTTGAATTTGGAGGCTGCCTCGTCCGCCGAACACCCGACTCGACCGTCAATGGCCGCATCTGACCGGAACCGGTCAATAGAAGAACAGCTGGTCTGATCAGCTTTGCCTATTCACCATTTGCATGTGCTAAAACACATTTTAAAGCAAACACACTCTGGTCTTTAAAAGGACAAAAACTGAATCAGCCTAGTTCTCTTGGCTTTCAGTGACAATATTTTCGTGAACGTGATGGGTTCCCGACCCAACATTTTTTTCGAGTTCGATTGCCCGTACGAATGTTTGCAATACTGGAGAACAAAACTTAATTAAGATAGTTTTTAAATCCAGTCTTGTGCTGCTGCATGAGTCAGCTCCAAGAGCTACGACTTACCGGTGGACAATCCAGTGTTCCCCTCGTGTTCTTGGGTATGTAGATTCCACTTTCTGTGCTTCCGACTGATGGGCCATAGCCCTCGCATTTGCGTCACCCAGAGCCAAAAGATCGACAAAACACATGTGCATGGGCTGTTTAGCAGTACCTGTGGTATAACTATGGTAAACCATTTAGTATTTATGCACTATCTGTTCGATTTCTGGCTAGGCGCGAGTGAGCCGCAGTGCTTGCTGTGGTGTTCACGTCCACCACTTCGAATGAGATGGTGTGCCTAAATTGTTTCTAATAGTTGGGATTACACTGTGTTGTACTCACGCAATTATACTTCCGACAGGGAGTGTCAGCACTACTATCAGATGGGCTACGAATCGCCAACGACCACAAAGCTGAGTCGTTGAGAATGCACGCTCCTGCAGGCCACGAAGATTGTCCCCTTATCAATGAAGTTGACAATTCATATCACATCCGGCAGCATGAACATTGACAATGCAAAAGTACAGTTACTTCAATGATCGAACAAGGTCATTGTTAACCTAGAAAGAGTATATTTTATGAATTTTATGGCGGCTTTTGAGAAATCGCATACCTCTTAAGTGAGATTGATTATGTTTCTTAATTTTCCAAAAATATGCGGCCTTCTTTGCAAATAGAATCCTTCTATGAGCAATAAATGGATTTAGGGAATAATCTGTGGGAAATACAATACAGAATTTGATCCTTTGGGTAAGTGATTAATGGCATAATCAACCAGAAAACTAGTACTTAGATACTTGCAAAAACACTTTTTTGTCTAATTTTGAGAGTTTGGCTTGCATCTTGCTTGAACTGCTCTGGATTTTCGAGCAATGTCGCATTTTATATTTGGCTTGCACATTTGGTTTTTCGATGGGAATATTTATCAAAAAACATAATTCATGAATCACTGTTATTATTACTCACACATTTCAGAATTGTTGGTGCTTTGTACGATCCATCAGCATATTTATGAATATGTGTCGTATTTATGGAATCCAGGAATTTAAATAAATGCCAGATGCGCCAGTGAAATAGCCCTCTGGCTTAACAATTTCAAGTAATTTATCTAGGTGCAAGGCCAAATAGATATGCACGCATTTATTTATGAAAGTATTAGTTACACACATCGTTGCGCTTCACTTGCCTCTCAATGACGAATAACCACCACAAGTTACCAAAGCATTTGTGGTCCTAACGTGTCGTTCGGTTAAAGTGGTATTTCAACCCTATCACCCCGTTAGCATTACCATATTCCCAGCTTTGCATGTGATTATTAAAATTATGCTCGCTTCCTTTTTATGATGTATTTTATTAAAACTGTCCACGTTCTTATTTGGCAGTATTTAACTTCTGTTCGCCAAGTATCTCACACCAGAAAGGGAGATTCTGAAAAGACGAGACCTATGTCTCAGACAGCAAGGAATATGTTTGGCGCCTACATAGCCAGTGCATGTCAGAACAGCTCTCAGTAAATTCTGCTAGGTCCGATTTAAAGCGGTTGCGAAATTTGTTAAGAAACTATATGTTTAGCAAGAATGGGCACTTTCTGTGCGACAGGCTATCTAGAGGAGCTTCAAAAACAGGGGTCTGCTGCAACAGGAAGAATATTGCTGACCGACAACCAACAGTGCTCCACCCCGTATTTTCCGACATGATCCAGAAATCGTAAACTGGTGTGCGGGGGGGGGGGCGGGCGGTGACGACGCTTATCGTTGGACTCAGGAGCAACGGTAACCTACTCGCTTCCTGAGTTGTCCCGTGGAACCACCGCCGGTGAACTGTGGTTGAACGAAATTTTTATACAAGCGGAGTATTGTGGTCTGTGCGCTGTGTTGTGTATCTTTGAGCGTTCGGCGCTTTGAAACAAAGAAAAACATTAATGGCCTCCCAGAACTGCTCACTGACTTGAGCAACAAAACTCCATAAACGTTAATTTTTTACTTGCGAGGATTTCTTTGGTTAATTGATGAAGCGTTTTCTTAAAATAAGGCCTATAATAAAAAAAATCAGTTATCAAATTGGACAATATGCATAGGTTAAATGCTTGCCGCCATCCTGAAGTCATTTGCTGTGTCCATATATGAACTGCTACACAAATCAAAGGCGAAATTTATCGGAGCAAATGGTATTTCCATGCTTGAAGTCTAATTCTGAAAACCCCAACTTTTGTTATCTTTACAAGTGGAAAGTCACTTGTTTTGATACCCGCTGCAGTTTTAGGGCAGTATTTTGTCAGTTTAAACTAGATGTTCAGACCACCAACGACATCCTATCAAGCTTTAAATCTTTGGCCGGTTTCTAAAGTTTAGATAATTTTACAAGACTCTTCGTGACTCTCACTTGGCAAGCTTAGACGATAATTTTTGTACTTTTGTTTAGGCATGGGTGAGGCACACTTATTTTTAACTAGAAGCCCTGAATTTCCGAGGAAAGTAATTGCCCGAAACATTATCGTCCTTTAATGATGAGGCAACAGTGACTTAGTTAGTATGACCTCCTAAGGATGACCGAAAACTTTATCTGACCCTCATGTGCCAATTATAAGGTGAACTGCACGGGCCTATAATATAAACAGGACGTCGAAACTTTCACGTGATTGCAGATAATCATATTGAAGTAAATTTCAAAAATGGCCTTCTGCAGCTGTAAGGAAAGAAGACTCCGGCTGAAGATCCGCAAAAATATTTTTATACAGCCCATTTTTGCTTTTTTCTATTAAGCAACTCGTAAGTCCATGGCAAAAGCTAAAAACCCGGGTATTTCAGTGGTTGCTGCTGTGTAGAAGATGCTGCACATAACAGGTTATTTGAAGCAGTTTACAGAGCATTTTGTTTGGAGGGGCTTTTGAATCATCAACAATTTAACAGTAAAACTTTAACCTAACAGACGCTGTTTTACGCGGTTACGAGTTTTGCCTTGTCGCAACGTAATAATTAATCTTTTAATCTAATCAACATTTGGAAGATCAACTTGGTTAACATGCGTTTTCAGTCATTCATTATCACGCTATTGGAATTACCCGGAGAGGGAAAATGTCAATACCTTCGTGTGGTTCTGCGTGTCCTCAGCCGATCTTCCGAAAAGGTTATTACAGGAGTTTTACCTGCCGAAATTTTCACGATGGGATAAGTACTGATAATTCTCACTCAATTTAGGTTTTCTGTGGTTATCTTTTTACAAATGACAATTTGAATAATATTGGTATGCCCGCCTGACCTGTAAATTAGTGGATGTTTCCGCGAACATATAAAGCCTATGTAATCCGTATCAAATTAAAACCTCTCAAAGAAAACCTAGAGAAATTTTAAGCGTCTAGCTATATATACGCTTCCGTAGACTGTACTATCACTATTGGCAAGAGCAAATAACTGTGGCGTTTTTATTTTGAAATCGTTTTTGAAGTCTATATCATTTCAGAACTATTTTCATAAAGCTATATCTATTTCATAAAGGTCATATAAGCACCAAAACAACTTCCATCCACCGGAAAACGAATAAGTGTATTCTTAAGATCGCGCATTAATTTTATTGAGGGACATGTAAAACAACTCCTCTCATCTCTCAAGGATAAAATCAGCATAAGGCAAAACGGTTTTATGCCTAACTTGATTAATATTTAGGTGACCCTAATGGTTTTATAACGTCGTCTTGAGGAATGAGGTTGAACAAACTTAAAAGTCGGAATTCCTAAGGGGAGAAAACGGAGATGATACAGTTACTCACATCATACCTCCCACGATCAAAACGAATTAGGGAATCAGTTTTCGATTTTTGGAAGTGTATTATGATAAACCTATTTAATTTAGATTAAATTCTCCTGCCAAAAATTGACGTACAGCGTATTCGTATAGGCATTGGTCTTAAGCTAGGCCGCTTATAAAAAATAAGCTTGGGCTATTTCCTGTGTGGTTAAAAATGTGCCTACATGACGCGTTCATTTAAACAAATGAAGTTTACGTCTCCTGAGGTGCCAGTCATGCCGTCCGATTTTGGACCATCGTTCCATTAGTTTGGTCGTTTAGTGCACATCGGCTCACTTTCTTGGGAAGATCATTTTTTAAGAATTTTAGTCGTCAAAAGGCTTACTTATGGTCAGGTTGAAAGGAAAGCTCCAATTAATCTAGACCTTGCCTGCTGTCGCCGGTTCAAATGGAGTTGAGACTACATTATAGTACTCATGATTACTTTTGTGAAAATCCTTTGGGACTGCAGTTGACTGTCCTCCTATTGACTATTAGTTGAACCGAGGCTTTTTGCCGTTTATAACTGCAAACATAATCACGGTTTCCGAGAGATCCAAGTTGGTGCGTACACAACCATTCTTATATGACACTTAATAAAACATCACTTGAAGCATTATCCCTCGGTCCTAAGTTTTGCATACCTCGTCGAAATGTTAATCAGTTAGAATTGGAAACTTATTTCGAGAACCTACTGAACAAAACTTATGATTTAATGCCCGCTTCCACAGACAGTATCCAACAATTTAAATCAACATTAGTGAATTGCAGTTATCAGTACCTGAACAAGGGGCCAAAAAGTCGGGGATTGCTGACAAAAGCGCATATCGAAAAGTTAAAAGAACTTCGAGAGAGCAAAGATGTCTTGGCAACTAGACCGTACAAAGAAATAGGCGTCGTTAATATGAACAGATCGGGCTACGTAACGAAGATACAGTCCATATTATCAAGCCAGAAGAAATTCAGGAAGGTAGACAAAAAAAGGGTTGTACGGAAGAAGTAGAGACGAAACTGACTGACTGTCAAAGAAGGCTCCACAGAGGGGTCACATAAGCAGCCGTGACCTTGAACACCTCCGACCAGTCGGCACACATATCTCTCGACTATATGGTCTACCTAAGATCCATAAGGAAAGCGTGCCAATCCGTCCGTTTTTAGACATGCGAAACTCTCCATATCATGCGATAGCAAAGTGGCTAGCAGAATAAATCAAGCCCGTACAGCGTCAGCTAGCACCACGGAGCTACCGAGATACTTTTGAATTCATTGACGACATCAAAGACCTCAGCGTCATCGGCATGGCGATGTTATCGCTAGACGTCTCATCAATTTTTACAAATGTTCCTATTACCGAGACAGTTGAATCTATCTGTGAATTTCTTTCTGCCAGTCAGCAGGACATAGGAATTCCGACGGAGGCACTCAAGGAACTATCACTAAGATGCACATTAAATGTGCAGCTCCTGTTCGACAACAAACTCGATATACATGTAGACGGCATCGCTATGGGGTCACCCCTTGGACCTCTCCTAGCCGATGTCTTCATGGGCAAATTGGAGAGATTCCAACTAAGCGATCAGATGGGTAAGCTTAAACATTACGGTAGTTATGTTGATATCTTTAAAATTGCCACTGCAGAAACTAACGTAGCTACCCTCTTAGATGCTGCAAACCAGGCAAATCTGTCGATCAAATCCACGCTGGAGATTGAAACGGCCGATTCGCCCCCGCACGTAGATGTACTTCTAAGCAGAAGACCTGACGGGAGCGTCCGAAGAAGTGTCTATCGGAAGAAAACCTGGTCTGAACAATACACGAACTTCGTCAGTTTCGTACCCCTCCAACAAAAACGAAATCTAATTCGGTGTTTTGCACAAAGAGCTAGAAAAATTTATTCAACAGATAACATCAAGGAGGGGCTCGGAAGATTGCAGGACTTGCTTCGCTAAAACGGGTATCCTGAGAGGTTTATTGCAAAGAACATTGTCGAACCACCGATCAAACCCGCCATACCGACCGCCGAAAAGATAACCTTGTTCCTCAAAGTCCCTCTTCATGGGAACGCTGCGAGTGAACTCCTAAGGAGACGCCTTGATCAAGCTGTTTCGTGAACCTTCCCAGCAGCAAGGGTTCAAATATCACTCTCTACTAACCCTATTTTACGCGGAGAAGGTATGGATAAGTTGTCACAGCAAACCACCTCAATATGTATCTACTCCTTCACTTGCTCCTGTGGAGCAGGTTATATTGGTCGCACGAGTCGGCGCTTATCCAAGAGAATAGGGAAACACCTCCCGGCATGGCTGAGAAAAGGCGAAACAAGGAGCATAAGCAGCGCCATTCTCGCGCATGTTGTCGATTCCGGACATCGTTTGGACCCCAGCAAAGCTTTCCATGTAGTTTATAAGTTCTCATCGAGCTACCATCAGCTACTAGGCCAGCGTCCGTTAGAGACAGCAGAAGCAGCCGCCATTAGGTTACGAAAGCCAATCTTATGTTCACCAAAGAACCACGCTCAGGCTCCGCGCCTATAAGGGTCGAAGGTCGACTAACGCTGCAACTCTCTGCTCCCTTCCGCTTCACCCCCCCCCCTATTGCTGACATGCTTTATTTCTACCCCCCTTCCCATATAACTGTACTGCTCCGACGAGAATATATCGAAAGCTACGCATGCTCGCCACCTCGTCTTCTGATTACTGCCATGGAAATTTTCGCAACTCTAAAAGATATTTGGAACATCTGCAAGGCGAAGTTTCTAGAATTCGCTTATAAACCCGGGATTGGCGTGGTGTCGGTATACAGAAATTTTATTGCGAGCAACGTGAACCGATGAGAGGGCAAAAAACTCGTATTTCGGTCCAATCACATGGGTTCATTGCCGTATTCACTCGCTAAACTTGACACTTTAGGATCTGTTTTCTAAGAAACCGGGGCAATAGTACACTTTCCACAATTGTGGGCCAGCAAAAACTGAATATTTGAGTTATCTACCGTTGTCTGTCAAAAAGATGCCCAAATATTTTTCTACTTAAGGAAATCTTTTTGAAGCTCTAATCTTAACTTGGTCACACTGTGCTTTAGCCAGCCTTATCTGGTGTGTTTAGCTGCGCTGAACATCAGTCAGTTGCCGCGAGTGGGAAGATGTGTGCGCATGTGTGCGTGTGTGTGTGCTTGTCCCAGCTTGCACAGGAGTCTTATGGGACTCTGCAAAAGGTCGGTAGCAGTGTTGGACTGCACGTGCCCAGGTTTATACGTGAGGCAGGTGACCGGGCGTACTTATGCCTAAAGCCCTTAATTACGCACTTATGTCCTAAACAAACATCAAGTCAAGCAGTGGGGCACTTACGTCGGTAAATCCCTAGAGTTTATGAATAGCAATAACTGTATCGTAAGTGGCCGACTTTTGCTCGGTGCATGGCCTTTTAGGCAAAAATGGCAAAACTGGTCGAATTCGCAAAGGCCTAAGATCTTGCCACATCGGCCCCAAAAAGTGATTCCGTGGAGCCAGTGGTACTGAGTGCTTTCATGTATCTTATCTTGCTTTGGCACGAGAATTACGTTTTACCACACTAACCTGCTCATATCCCTATAATGTTATGCAGCTAACGTTATATTTGTGGCACTTAACGTGCGGGGTTTTCAGGTTAAAAAGAGGCTGATGACATTAATTGCCATGAAACATTCTGTTTGTGAATTCGGCGTATTTTGCCTTAGCATATTTAGAAAGAAAATGTCACCCCGGTAAAGAGCAGCAATTGCACTTGAGGAATCGAAAGTCTGTGTGAGAAGGTTTCGCATTCTTCAATTGCAAAAATATCTACATATATCCGAAGTCGTAATGACTGATCTAATTCATGAATTCCTTTATAAAATAAGGTGGTACTTTGACCCAAAGAGAAGCGGTGGGGAGAATGATTAGGTAACTTGCAGCAAAATATGGTCCCAATTAAAACTACAAAGTCGCTTCGAAAAGCGGAGTGTTACGTGATCTTCTATTGTCATTCTTGCCGCCTGCAGAAAATAAACATCTAAGTAGCGGACATTTTTTAACTGATTTTTGATGCCCTTATAAGTCCTAATACATTCTCTATAACACACGCAAGATATTCATCGAAATTCATAAAATTGTGCAACGGATGTGGACTTTGTTTGGTATTTTAAGAGGAACATTATTAAATAGATTATCAGACGGCATGATCCCATACTGCTTCAGGCACGCCAGGATGAATGAAGATTACCTGGCCTAAAAATCCCATATCTGGCGATTTTTCGAAATTGAAAGATACCCTTTTTTCGGGCATAAAATTTAAAGTTAATGTGCATGGCTACCAAAAGAGAACAAGAAGGAATATTTATATATTTTTATACACGTTTCTTCAAAAATATATTTTAATCGATACGGGCATCGAAATTCATTGTGAAAGTTTCTGCGCGTCAGTAGGTATTTTCCGCCAAGTACGAGTATTGCAGGCGACCGGAAAAAAAATACATCAAAATGCCAGCGGACTGGCTTGTCTAAAACAGTACGGGATCATGCCGCAAGATAATAAATGTTGCAATCCCACTTAAGGAATCCTTTCTAATCGAATATACATTTCATAACTTCGGTTGATATTTTATGAGATCGGCCACTGACTGTATACTGACGTCCTGATTCTAAATCCAAGGGTGTCCTCGCCGTTTACAACGGCGCAGATTGCACTTACAGTAGGTGAACTGACTCATGAAATGTCAAACGAAATTCGGGAGTGCACTTTCTTTTCGAAGATATTTATTAATTAGCGTTGTAAAACTAGTCAGCCTGCAACATAATTCTGTAATATTTCAGTTACGACAAGGTGCCGGCTTCCGAAAGAACTTCCTTTCGGCTGCATGCAAAAAACTCGCACTGCAAAAAATGACTACTTATGTGGCATGAATTTTTCTCATTTATTTTTGTGTCCCTAAATGTTCAATTATATTTCATGGAAACCTAGCATAAAAATGTTCATTTTTTCGCTTGTTCGGTAGATAATTCCATCTTCTGCTAATTTTATACTCGAAGGAGGGACATTATTCGGTTTTAGAAACAAGAACATATTTTGCAAATGTCAGCCATCATCCACGTTTATTTCGTGATAAAAACGCTGAGACGTTCCCTTGACATTCCAAGTCGTAAAAGTGAACTCAGACTGTCCATGCATCTTGGGACCTGTAAGATCTTGTTTATTGGTGAACTTTGTCCGTGTATTTTGATTGCTGTCCCATATTACATTGTCTGTTAAAAACTCTATTTTGTGCAAGTGAGGAATGCATTTTAACGGCAAAACTTTTATCGTGCATTTAAGCAAATTCATGGCTACTTTGCCAAGCGCCATATAGCCCGTAAATTTAATGCGCATTAAATGGTTTTCAGTCATCGAACTCACAAAATAAATGTTTCTCTACAAACTGGGTATTAAAATGTCAGACCTAAAATAACAGGACACTGTTTGTACTCTCCGGTGCCTTAGTTATCTTGTATCGTATTCACCACGACGTCCGCTTAAATTCTCTGGAAAAGGCATTAGCAAGAATTAACAAAATAATCACTCGATGCATGATGGTTACTAGTTGATGAAGTCCTACGGAGATGAAATATATAAAATACAATCAGCCCTTTAAATTAACCGAATTAGTAATTTGTTTATTTTGCTCTAAAGTTGTAATGCTAATCACAGTCTGCCGAAAGATTTACAGCAAAGATCGATAAAACCGGCCACTTTTTTTAAATTCTATACTCCATCGAAACTGACTTTAAAAACTTTACCAATTTTCTTCCACTTATAGATTTACCTAAGCAGCATGCTCACGGCTATAAGATTACGAGATGGCCGCGATTTTCGGTTGAAGGGTTGTTTTTAATCTGCACACGAGAGGAACCTTTCTAATCACCGTTCCAAATAATGCCATGCTGAAGTTGAAATAAGGACTGGTCCTCTCTCGCCGAACGGCTGAAACCGAAAAAATTTCATTTTACCCGAGTGTATCAGTAGAAGCTCTTAATAATTGTGAAATAACGCCGTCCGTTTTTAAACTGGGTCCCCCTTACCCCCTGTTCACCGGAGGAAAATCTCCTACTTTAATGAAGTAGTTCCAATATTTTCCAGTAATATTATTAGCCGAATTCTGTTTGCTCCGACTAAATGGTGACGACCTACAAGCGATAACAACTGAGTTCGTTTTTAAAATCGAAATTCAAGAGGTCTTATGTTTTAGCTAGTCTTTGCACAGTAAGGATTTTCTGTCAAAAACGTTTGTTGGCTAAAAATAACTGCTGTTTTTACTCTTCCGCCTATTAGGGCTTTTGACTAACACCTTGACGCATTCCCACGTCAGTTGTCGTCGGTAGCCATCGTGGGAGCAGTGCTGACAACTGCAGGGTCCTTAGCGACGTCTGTTGTTGTTGTTGTTTGCTTCTGTAGACACTGGTGTCTACAGACTTCAACCACTGAGACGCAAATGGCTACCAAAACACTTATGCACTAACTTACCCGTAACAATTAGCCTTTGCCAATGCGAATCCCTATACTAGATAGAGTAGCCCATTTGTTAGCCAATATTGCTTTCAGACCAGCCTTCATATTTACCCTGCGAACTTGCCCGCTTGCTACTTGCAAGGCTGACGCCGGGCGGGCTGCTTCCAATCAAAACTTCGAAAGCCTACATCCCTCTGCAAGCCAGCGCCCAAACAAATACGCTGGTTACCAAACGGCTGTACAGGGAGGGGGTGGATTAAATAAGATTTGCCGCGCGGCCATCCTTATAAATGTCGGCGCACACATTGCGAAAGTGCACAGTCGCAAGTGACAAAGACAAAAGGTAGGTGGTGCTTAATTCTGCAATAGTAATCCACATTATCTTGCCTACGTTTTCTGGTTTTTTTACGTCTTACAGAGGATCATCCACATAAACCTAGATTTAACTCGTTCTCATCATAAGCCCGGGACATATGAAATTAAAAGTGTAGCACTTACCTCTGCACAGGGAACGGCAATCTCTGTGTCCACAGCGGAAAGTATGATCGACGGCTTTCGGAAACGTGCTGCTCAAAATATAAATTGCTCAAATGGGCGGACTGATAATTTCAGCACTAATTGTGCGCATAAAACTACTTCAACATATCCACATTTTATGTATTAGACCTGCAAATGACAAATGCGTCCTCGTTGTCCTATAGATTCATTAATTTACCAGTCGAATTGCATTTACTTCTTCCTTTTCTAGGCATAATGTCCAGTTGCGGAAAATGCTTCAAGCCATTGGGTGAGGGACAGGTCATCACCGCAGCCGGAAAGAAGATGCACACGGACTGCTTTGTATGCACCCAGTGCAAGGGAAAGCTGGCCGGAA
>CACRXP010000639.1:229989-243213 GCA_902702965.1 Spirometra erinaceieuropaei
CATATGAAAGTGTGAAATGAAGGATAAGGTTAATATTCTGGTGGACGACTAATATATCATTTATGCTAATTTGTATCGCGACTAGCGCTTGCCACTAAGGCCAACGTAATCATCTGAATGAACAGGTGCCAAATATATTTGGCCAAACTATTTATTTACACGAATAGTCCTGTTGCTCGTCTCACAGTCAAGAGGGAAAGTTTGGAATGTGATAAGAATGTACCCCTTCCATATTGCGGTACACTACTCCCACGGTCAGTCGGACGCTGAGGAATGCGCTTTACGATAACAAACTGATATTTTCAATTATTTACATGCTACATGTACATATCAATATGAAACTCGCTATGATCGACTTAAAAGGTTAGCGCAATGGTGCACATCTTACACCGAAATTCTGAAATCGGGGTAGTCAGTAATACTTTGGAAAACTTGCCCTCAAAACTATTTGACTTTCGCGGACGATGATGTTCGCGTTATTTTCCGGGGTATGGTGAACACAGGAAGAGGATTTGCGCGTGAATTTACGCACACGGATGCCCACTAGCGCAGCGTCCATCGCTCTCTCGCCTCCAGCTGCCTGAAACCGGTGGCAGGACCTATTCAGGGCGGATTGGAGCGTACACGACCTGGTCCCCATAAAATGTACCAGGCATTCATAATCGGCGGCCGGGATCTCACGTGCGTGAGAATGGCACAAAAGCCACATTAGGAAGGAGCCTCAGAGTCGGACTCCACATACACAAAATAATGACCGCGAGGCTCGAGTCATCCTGCCAGGTGGCATCCTTCCAGGTTACGGCTTTTGGCGCGTCATGATAGATTTGGGCACTTTAGATTTGTTATAGTGAGGAATGCGCTGACGTGCCGTAGTGTTTGAGCTTACAATGTTGACCTCTCTCTCTCGCTCTTCTCTCTCACATTCACCGGTCCATTGTTTGAACCCGGTCAGTTATCTGGCGCTGGGGTTTGACTTGGTGGTTGACAGAGTTCTACTGTCCGTCTAAGTGCGCCTCCCCTGACCTGGTCATCATGTTACCCATCAGGATATAACAAAGAACAAGCGTCTACGTATATGTGCATGTTCTGCACACGTGATGGGTGATGTGGAGCGTGTCTACATGTGGTCTGGGGATGTGAAGGTCGGTGGGGCATTACTTGGAGATGGGGTTTGACCTGCGGTATTATACCACAGACTTTCACGAAGGCGCATATGTCCGAGTAGGTTCATGAGTTATTTGAATGTCCATGAGCATTGAGGACAGATGAGCCGCTCACCATCCACGCAGATGACGCGACCGTTCAATCGTAATTTTATTTACTTAAGTATGGTATGAATGCCAAGGACTACGGCGTGTTCTAGAAAGATAGTGTCCGGTATCTCGCTTTTTTATCGCAGCTAAGACTAAAGAGATTGAATTTTTGGTCTGGTCTTCGTAGGTAATTGAGAATTACGTTTTATATAGTATTTTACTAAAGTGGTGACAGAGAATTTTAAAGAACAGCACAAAACTCACAAGCCAAAGCAGTGGCCGATCGGCTGAGTAAACTGCTTAGAGAATACCGGCACAAGTGTAATTACGGAGAATGAATGACGCCGAATGAGGACGACCGACACGGCTCTAACTCGATTCTATGGTCTGCCAAAGATCCATAAAGCGAATGTCCCACTTCGATCAATCGTTGCCCTAAAAGGTAGCCCCAACTACAATTTGCCAAATTGGGTATACTCGAAGCTGAAGTTCCTCCAAGACAATTCGACTACCTCAGTTCAGTCAGTCTCTCAATTCCTCATAGACCTCTGAATTCGGAGGATTCAATCGGACGAAATCCTGGTCTCCTTCGATGTGACGTCGTTGTTTACATCCATCACACAAAACCTGACCCACGAAGTTTGCGCAAGAGACCTGAGGAGGCGTACGACGAGACTCAGAATGCACTCAAAATTGAGGCGACGCATTATGACAAGTGGCCGCCAACATTTACGAAACGGGTCATGAGTTTAACTTCCCAACCACCAAAACAATCGCCCACGCAAAACAAGTCGAGAAGTGATTGGAGCCTGGGCCCCGGATGGGAACGCAGTCAATCGATTTAGCAATCTGGCGCCGGCGCAAAGAGCCCTGTGTAGCCACCTCCAGTCTTGCGCCGTCGGTCGATAATTAGCTTGCACACTCTATAACTGTCCTCTGCTCTGTTGCTGCTACTATCTCTGACGATGGACTCCTGCACGAGTTGGAAAGCCCAGAACAATAAACAAAATGTTTCAGTGCTCGAACATCCTTCTCCTTTTAATATGTATATTTTTTAAGTATATGTTCTTGCGGACGTTGAATCTCATCTACGCCGCAGCATGCGTGTTTATATACTGGAGGATCACTTCACGTTAGTTCTGTAGTGGAAATAAACGCTTTTGTTTACTGGATAAGGGAAAGACTGGAAAGTTATATACCGTTGACAAGTATACAACTTGCAAAACTTTAATTCTGAGACCAGAGACAGCAAAATTTCCATTCAAATACACCTTTTTAGGAAACTTATTGGGCTTCAGGTGGCTGATGAACACAGTCATAAATCTCTAGATCTCTTTGCAGTGACTTGCAGTCCACTGTCACGCTCTCCCTTCAGAAGTTTCATTCTTGAACGCTTATATTCTACCATCTATCAATATATTTTACCTCAACTCGGTCCCCGTTTCAAAGCAACATCTTTACCAGTGCATCAAGCGGAACAACAAGGACTGCATTTCTCACGACAAGCACAACTAAAAGTAGACGGGCAGAATGGAGAAATAAGATTCTATTTTTTAAAACATTCCAGTTTTAAGAGGAAGACGCCGAGACGATATAAATAAACTATTTTGACGAAGCCGGAAGATGTGAGGAAGAAACCCGCCGTCAACCTCAACAGGTGAAAACAAATTCATGCACATTTAAGATAACAGCTGGAAAATAAATATTCCAAATGATGAAAATATGTGTATTTTCAACGTGCTGGGCGTTCGGATTCGTGCTCTGCCTTTCAACGTCTTTGCACCTGCTTCATTTCACACACACTCGGGACAATAGAAATTGCCTTCCTTGATGCAGAATTGCTTTCCTGCCAAACATCCTTGACATCTATGGCATATGAAGCATTCTTTGTGGTAAGCTTTCTCATTGTATGTCATGTATTGTTCGTCAGGTGCGATTGCCTTTCCGCATTTCTAAAAGCAATTCAAGATAAGCTGTCTTCTGGCCAAAATACAAGGCTACTAATATTCTACTAATTGAATCCTACTGTCGTTAAATAACTTAAACGTTGTTACTCAGCAGAGGACGGCTGAATTTGTATCCCTGCTGCCAAATTGCAAACATAAACAATAACAAAGACGACAACTCAAAATTGTCCGAAGTAACCTTAAGGGAATAGTCTTTCGTGCGCGAAAATAAGTTAAATACAAAAATGTGTCTGACAGGACGTTATCACGAACGAAATGCATGTATCATCCATTACCACCGATCTGTCACTATGGCTACCAGCTGTAAGCTTGCTCAGAAGCTGAATTGTATGACGTTAATGTTCAAATGCGTGGATAGGCAGATTAATCTGAAGGGAGAAATAGGCAAAACTACGAGTAAATGTGTCAGCTATAACTGAAGTAGTAGTAGAGTGTGTTGACGGCTAGTGGCGCCCCAGGTTGATCAGGGGTCTAACCAAAGTTCTGGAGTGCATCAGTTGATGTTATGATTGAGCCTGCCTACGCGTCTGGGTCGCACCAACCAGGCCTGTACAGTTCTCTCGACATTAGGGTTTTATCATGCACATGTCCTCCACGCGTATCCCTAGGTTTTTGAGTGAACCAGCCTAGGTCAATAATCAAGTTATCTTGGTAGTTTCTTTAGGACAGGTCACAACTGACAACCGTAACCCAAGTAGTAGTCACTTTGCTGTCGTGTTTTCTGATGTTAGGGCAATCCAGTTATGGTCGCTAGAGCATGAGAACAATAATGCTTCAAAGCGTCTTCGTAATTTTTTGCTAGTTTATTGAGATTTCGTCCTCTCGGTGATATGGAGAAAAATAACCGGAACCACAATCAACCCGACATGGGCTGTCTATCGGCTACCACCTGTGACGAGTCTCAGAACGAAGGCCGTATACTCAACAAAAGATGGCCGCTCTTTGATGTAATGGCAGTGCTCAATTCGGGAGGAAACAGTGCCGTCTGGAAGGGACTAGAGTGTACTGGTGTGCTTTCAGAACCACTCACCCATTCGGGCCAGCGTTCGAGCGTATGATGATCAAACTGAATAGCTGACTGTGAAGGCTGACTTCCGAAGGTCTCTGTCTGTCTTGCTAACTAAAAACTGGGTTTGGAACTACCAGCAACACTCAATGACTAAAAGTACGTTCAGATAGGGCAAAAATTTTTCCTCTTGGACTTTGATATACCAACAACCTCATTCTGCTTGGAAACTCCGTCACGGAAACGCGATTTCGGTTTGAACACCCGGTTATTGCCTGGAGCGAAGTGCCACAAAATTGAGTACTGGGAAGAAAACTTCTACCCGACAGCTCCAAATATCATGGGGTTGCTCACCTCCTCAAGGGTGGCGATAACCTTACGGAAGTTAACTATTTTTTGCCTCCAATCCTTTATGTTGCCGACTGTTCAGTGTCACAAACAGATAACCTGATGCACGGAACTCAGCCGTAACATGTTCTGCAGCTTCTGAGGGTCTCATAATCGCGCAACGAAAACTAAAACCTCAGTATAAGAGGTCACGGTTAGGGCCGTTTTTCTTTATGGTTGCAAAGTGTGGCCTCTACGTGCCGTTCGATAATTGGTTGCTTTGCCAAAGGAGGGGAGGGAAGTAAAAACATATCATCTAGCAAATATGATTTTCCTTTGCCAATCTTTAAGACTTTGCCTTGATTCTTGAGTTATGATCGTGTGCTTATGGATTGCTTAAGATCTCTCAACCATAGGCAGTTTTCAAACTGATCGAATCATTGGGTTTTCCGTAGTACATTAGCGTGCAAATTTCTTCTCCCCTTTTGACCCTCCTTTATGCTGTGTTTCAGTGGCAACATGTGTCACCCAAGGCAACATCTCCGGCAAATTGCCTGGCGACTGGATTTAACCTCAATAATATGGAGTTATGCGCGTGGGCTTGCTGGTGACAAGGGAGTCTTCTTGTCGGCCCGAACCACCCATTTGGTATCTTGGTTAGTCCTAGTTTGCTCCTATAACGAGTTACAGGTTGAGCGCATTACTGTCAACTGCATATCGCACGGCTCCACAGAGATCCTCTATTGATCAGTTTGACAGCGAGGAAGTCTGCGAGGGAATTTTCTAAACGGATTCGTGCAGAATTGATCAATCATAACGTGAGTACTGTTTACCGTTCAAGAATAAAAACGAAATGCGCAGAATGATTAGACGTCCGAGGCCAATGCCACCGACATTAAATCGTTCAGGCTACCAGCACTTCTCACTGGTGAAAAGTAGAAAACCTTGAACAAGGTAACTAATAAGATATTCGCCATGCGATCTCCTATAGCAACTTGATCGTTCTTAATGCCCATTAATCCATCATTCATCGGTCACCTGTCTCTAGAAGATAATTTTCTCTCGCCTGTATTGATTGGTATCTCTCATGTAAATCTAGGGCGTGCTGCACAGGTCTGACGGTCCCCTCCTCGAGACAGAAGTAGAGAGGTACAGAGTTGGGTAGGTTTCGGTTTTGGATATTCATACTCCCAGCCGACCATTCATGGTGCTAACCGGCAATAGACGACCTGCCCATCGAGAACGATGATGTCCACCGTCTGCCTCGCGGCGTGAAGGGTGCAGGGGCGGTGATCTGCATGTGAATCAGTCAACAGTGGGAGCAGACTTGCGCAGCATCTACCGCACTATGTCCTCCCCGATCAACTTGAGCCAGGGTTAAGTCAGTGTCAAGAAAACCGGAAGCAGGATCAGGCACAATGGTCTACAAAGCCAAATAGCCTGTCAACGCCACGAATTCGTGGTCCGCGCGTAAAGCAGGCTCGCATCGCAACTGAGTGGAAACGCAATAGAGGCCACATAAAAAAGAACCAATTCAGCCCCAATCTCCTTCCTGAGAGAACCGAATTAGTCGACCATTTTGCAAGCCGCGGCTATTAATGTACTGGGAGAGTTTAAAAGCACGCCAGACAGTATAAAGTGTGGTGTGCACGAACCCCAGTGAATCTCATTCACACTTCCCTCTCCCAGACACCAGTTCGCCGGTGTCCGGGCCGGTCAGACAGCCTATGCGGAGATTGGGCGCAGTGGCTGACAGGGCTAGACTGCCCGACTGTGCGTGTCGCATTCACAACCTGGCTCCCCATAAAACAGCAAGGCTTTCCTACAAAGGGGTGCGAACCGACACTCGATAGTCCGACCGTCGCATCCGACGATGTCCACCGTGTGCTCCACAGCAGGATGAGAGCAGGGACGGTGGGTGGCGCGTGATTTATAGTGAGAGTAGACTTGCGATGCATTTATCGCACTCACTTTTTCTCCCCCACCTGGGCTCAGTGGGGAACCGATACCCACGACCAGAAACATCAACAGGCGCGCTCACATAGATAATGGATTAGTAGCATCCTAAAACTTAAGTTCCCCAGTGCCCCAGTATTCACCATCATCTGTCGGGGTAATTTCGTATTCAACCATCATGAGTTACTATTTGGTTTCCAACTCGAGTAACTGGAACCATGAGCCACTGACAAACTAGCAGTCCGCAACAAGAGTTGGGCTCCGCCATCCTGTACCGAGCCTCGTCACGTTGAGCAGGCAAGCGACTCGGTTTTCATCTGTTCCAATTTAAATAAAGGCAAATAAACAAATTGTTTTATCTACTTCGGACAAGCTTTTAAATGACTTCGTTTCATCCACTGCTCGGATCCCTTAGTGGGTGACAGGATCCAGCATGGATCTATGATGTGAGGATTTTCTACTGCAGGTCTCAAATTTATTGAGCAACGAATTAAACTAAGGATATTTTCAGCCTCCTGACCTCACAGGCAATCCGTTTGGAAATTCAAACTGATGGCCGAACTTACCGAGCATTTGGGCTGGAACTTTTCCGTCCAGCAAGGAGGACAGTAGGGCACATCATCTTTCACATGAAACGGTTGACTTGCCAAGCTATTTCCACAGTTGGCACAGTTGAAACAGTTTGGGTGCCACTTCTTGTCGAGAGCGCTTAAAATGGAACCCGAAGTAAACGGTTTGCCACACTTTGCACAGACATCGGGCATTGCGGGGATCGTTTACAGGCGGCCGTAAAAAGGCTGCAGACACAAGAAAATCCAAAGCTGAGACACACTCAACTATCACTCGAATACAGGCAGTTTTCATGAGAAACATACTCATCGCCTTTAGTTCACATGGACATTATCTTAGTAAAAGAGTGGAAAGTTCACATATGGAGATGTTGGTGATAAGAAATTCATTAATGCTCCGTACATTAGGACCCAGTTATTAAGGAGCAGAGTCCCATGTTTCCTTATGGCCCACACTTCAGTACGTTTTCTTGGGAGATACGCGCCCCTTGAGGGTGATGAAAGTAGAACTTAGTTCGTATGCGCCAGAGGCACCAGCACTAACAATCTTCGATCCATGTTCAGTATGCCGTCGTGAGCATGAATGATGTTAGAACGGATCGCTGCACGATCCCCAGAGGTTATTTGATTAAATGGTTGATTTTATTTAGTTTCCTGGCTATATTGCATGCCTGCTTAGTGTCGGCAGTATCTGTTTCATATACGACGGTCACATGATCAGGCACCAGCAAAGGCTGAGACATGGAGTCATCGGTTACATCCAATCAGACGAATAAACTTCGATTGTCGTGGTAATGAAGTCATACAGCTCGTCGGCAGGCCCATACGCTTAGCCTTTTCGTTCATACTTGACAGGAAACATCGGCTTAGCTTTTCACCGAGCATTTGCGTAAATGTAAATTGTTATATGAACCATTTTGCGGATCACATCTATGCTAATCAAATTATGCGTGGGCAAGCACGCCTCAAAGAGACCGGTTAAAAACGCGAATCTTGCCTGCCTTATAAAAGACGCAGTTCTATTTACTGAACTTTGTTTTCGGCGCGATTTTGCCGTCATATGAAGAATGTTTGGTTAAACCACAAACTGCTTTATGGTCAGGAAGAAATTCTGGCATATTTTGCTCTGCACCCCTACACAGAAAATGCATTCACTGTCGCTGAAACTTCGATTAAAGGCATTGTTTTTTGGTCGCATTCTGTAACACACCACCTAAATCAAATTCCATCCAGAATCCTGCCGTCATTATTGTAAATTAAGTAAGTGGCTAAACTCCACGACAGAGGGCGCCATTATAACTTCTGAGAAGTTTATTGGTTACATGGGTCTTTTTCAGAAGGCACTATAAATGCGTTGGAGCAGGCGCACAGCTTGAGAGTACGACTGCAAAGATGTTATTTGCAATGCTCGAATAAGAGGCATGAGTGGATTTAAACTGCTATTATGGAAAAATAAAAATACCTTAGGAAACGTTGCTGTATTACGTAAGGGACTCACAGTTACCGATTTGCCTGGACTGCTGAACCGACTAGGCACGTGCTAAAGATTTTAAAACTGATCGATAAGACGCAGACTGTACACGCCTCCCACATTCGAAGGTCGAAGATTTTCACGTGAAAGACGCAGTGGAAAGGAGAGGCGTGCGCGCATAAACTGGAATAACCAACCTAACATTACAGTATATTTGTGGATGCTTTCACTCGGAACATTTGTGAAGCTTCCGAGGCGGACGGCGAGCGTGCACATAAGAGTTCGGTATACATAGCTCCTTATACTCAATCCGGCACACCCATTTGCGAAAAAGTGGCATGCGCAAACTAATATTTCACACCCATCCACGTCCAGAAAATCTACTAAAAATTGTGGTTGAAAGGTGGTTGTTCGCAAGGTGAATTGACAGGTAACTGCTGCAAAGTGACATCAGCATCCCAGATGATAAAGGCTTCCGTTCAAAGGATTAAAAAGCACACATATTGCGCTTTCGATCAATCAACCTCATTTGCCCTTCAATGCCGACAGGAATTGACAGCAACGGCCGACAATTTGAACGGAACTGCCGGGCAACACTTCGAAATAGCATGCAGGTTAACAGGTAGCCGAACGCTCTAGATACATCTGCAAAATCACACAGGCCAGGTTTAAATTGACGGTTAAATGACCGCAATCGAAACAGGTCTCCTTAACATATATCTGTCACCATTTGGTTCTGCTCTAAGGGCGGAACATCGTCCTCCAAAAGCGCGACATTTATTCTACACTCGGACAGTAACTCAGAGGTAAGAAATATCAGAACAATAATTTCCGATAGGCTGACATTCTTCACCCAGATAGGATCCAAACCGGGGACGGCTGATTGAGTGACCTTCAGTAATCAGCTCATTCTGTTCATCCTGTATGGGCTGTCATTGGATGCGACTGCGAAGGTGTTTGTCCTTGCAGCTCTGGACTAACAATGTTTACATTAAATTGTAGGTTGCAATGAATTGCACTGATGTCTACTTAACAATCGTAGCAATGAGAAAGGAAAGGTTGATTCCAGATTTAATGAGAGGTTGTAAATGCCATAAGCCAACTACAAAAGCTCCTCAAATTATCCCCTATTAAGTTAGGTAGTCAGTAACGTAGTCAAACATTTAAGGCAGAGGTATTCGGTGAAATGAAAATGGAAACTGATGGGTAGTTGAAGACATAGCTGTGTTTGTTTCTCTATCGGGTGACCATATGCAACCAGTAGCAAATACGACGAAAATAAATAAGTAACATGCACAAATCCCAAGTAACAGTCAACCACGTAAGACTAAAGATAACTGAAGCTCAATGGGATACCGATGGCTGACTTACGGAAAGTGGCTCCGAGCTCCACTCCACAATCATCTCCTGACCTCTACTGGTAATGACCTATGCAATCATCGTGGCGCTTGCGACGTCAGCTCACACCTCCCAGTTTATATACAGATTCGAGGTCACTTAGAATGTATCTAAAATGGAAACTTCTTTCGAAGTCTGCAGTCCAGGCTTCATGTAGAAGCACCCCTGCAACAAAAGGAAGACCAAAGGAGTAGTCTCCAGCACAAAACACCAAACCGTTCCCAAGCCTCTAAAAGGTCTTTGATCCGCATAACGCTGTTACGCAGCAGTCAATGTGCCTTGGTGGCTGAAGCAAACAAGCTCCATAAACTACCGTTTTCTGGCTCCTGCATTCAGTCGCTAGATTGCAAATGGATTGGAGTCCTTGGTCAGAATGTCAAAATTCGCTACATCCTTCCCCATGTGTTGAATCTCAAATAAAGTCGGAATTGCGTAAAACAAAATCCTAGGTATTATTTAAGAGTGGCATTATGCACGTAGGGTTCACGAATGTGCACTGCACTCGCCACAAAGGCTGTCTAACAACAGTCGATGTTCCCAAACACATGAACCATAGAACATGCATATTGGAATGCCTACGCGGGCTGCTAATCTACATGCGGCAAATCGCTGGGACGCAGTCTTAGGCGCCATCGCAGATGGAAGCTGGAATAAGACGTGACGCGGGCCACTTGCTAGTCGCTGATGTGTTTCAGACTAAAGCAATGACATTTGCATTTAACACATCGCATCTCACCTTCATGGAATGCGGCCACACATCTACTTCCACCATGAACGTCATCAAAAAGTGCATGAAATGGGCGATAAAATATAATTATGGGGACACCATGGTAACCATGCCATTTATCTCAGAAAAAATCATATGAAGCCAACAAAATACCACGGATGAAAATTCGTGCCCAGGCAACCCTGTGATATAATTAAACAGCACCAAGATGCACCAATAGAAATTCGAACGACAATGCAGTTTCTCAAACGATTGGAGGGAGAAATTCCCAATTCCCATGTCCTGTTGGGACAACTCGTTCCACAGCGAAAATCCCACTATTCTTATTCCAATACCTCTTCATCTCACGATTCAGTCGTCCACGATTGTTGATTTGTTTGTGTACAGTGCCAAGAAAAGTGGCGCATGCCGTGCACACAAACTACGCTTACATCGTTCCACCAACAGCGGTCCTTCCTGAAAACCTGAAGCATTACACAAACGTCCGCGACCGTATTGGCAACTTAGGGTAGTTCAATCGTCACCACGGACGATGGCCACCGTGTACTCCGCGGCAGAGTTAGTGTAGGCATGGAGGCTTGTGCGTGAATTAGTTTATAGTGGTAGTGGACTTGCACAACATCCAGCACACTCTCTCCCCCTCCCTCACCTGGTGTCAAGACATAGTTAAGAATGCCGGAGGCTGGAGACGGCACAAGTGGCTGGTACGGCCGGACCCGCACCTAGGCGTACCACCACACCACCTTGTCCACAACAAACAATTGACCAGGATTTTAACCAGCAAAAAAACGGGGCGGCAGGGATCCCAATATGCGCGACGTGAGCCGGCAACTGTGCCTCCCACCACATCCGGAATGTTGGCATTTGTTCTCGGCGCGCATTCCGCCAACGCCCGCCAGAGTCCGATCTGGCCTCCGCGGTGGCTCAACGGATCTACCGCGCGGCCCATTTTAGGGGCAAAATGGCAACTTACGATACGGAGCTAACTTCTGAAGTTCGCCTGGTCACGAACATGGACTATGGACAGAATTATAAGTCCAGCAAAAATTTGTCCGAAATACGCCCACGTCGCTTTACTGTACAAGTTCAGTTTCAACGGTAAGTTTTAGCGGCTAGAATGCGAAATGCTGGCTTTCAGGGCTGTTTGGCTGGCTTATTTGTTGTAAAAGTGTTTCTAGGAAACAAATGACGTAACAACTGTTCGCAGCACGCATGCCCTGGCAGCGCGAATGCTATTCTCTGTAGAACAAAAACATATGGATGCTGACTTTAACCTACAACCGTTTTACAATTTACCTCCGAGTACAACCACCAGCTGTGTAAGTAATAACATATATTTATGCAGCGCATCGAAAACCCATTTTACAAACAAATTGCCCAGATGGTGCCCATATAAAATAATTCAATACATCCCATCTATACTACACAACAGGAGGTAGATTAAAGACCTAGTCGGTCTCAAAACTCTCGAGGGATCAACGGAAATCTAAACGCTCGCTTTCAGATAAGAAGGGGGTTAATTGAGTCGATTTGCCATAACTACAGGTATGAAATAAGCGTCCAATTTTAGTTACGTAGTATGATGTGGTACATATTAATTATGACCTTTCCAACGACGCATGGGGAGTTTTCGGCAACAACCCTCATTTACACTGCCCACTGTTCTCTAGAACTAAAAGAAATTAATTGCTTCCCATAAAGCAAATTGTCAAAGTATTAATCACTTGTTAGCAATATGTTTCCCCACTATTCACGAAAATCTGTTATGGGGGGCATGGCGTATTTGGTGCGCAAAAAATACCTAACTGACAGACATCCTGAAACATCTGCTTGAGTATGCATTGTCTGCCATTCGCAGTTTCTCTGATGTCATTTGTAAAAGCCTCTCGGATGTCCCAGACATCATTTAATACCCGACACGTTTAAGGATGTCTTTGAGTGCCAACAAGAAAAGAATTGCAAGATTACTCCGCGCGTTTAGCATGACAGGCCGTTCAAAAGTATTTGAAACATTAAGGCCAATAGCAGTATGCAAGTGAGACTGTTCGCCCATTTTTATATCAGCACTGACCAATTTTAATACGGAGCATAATACACAAATGGCAGCTACGCTTGTTCCAAGTGAAGTTGTCGTGCATGTCTGAAAGAACCCACGCTGCGAGGCTAACATGCACTTATGCATTAATAAATAAAGGATTTAGTTGTGCACTCATATTCTTTACGGGTTCTTCTGACTACACCTTCCTATTTCATAGCGCCATATCTGCTACTTTTATTCTTGGCTGGCAAAGGATGATGTATTTTGGGGAAATGTTTCCCTATCTGGCAAACACTGTCGACTGCCACCGTTCAAGCAATGAAACCCAGACTTCCAAAGCTCAGAAATCAGTGCCACAGAGGGTAGTGTTAAAAAAAAACAATTTTCAACTGAGAGTCAGCATCCGAGTAGAATGATGTTTCACAGCAGACAGCCGAAACTTCAAGGGCCTTACTTAACAGAAAAGGTCGTTTTATTACGCTTAAATAGCTCCGTTTTACGGTTTAAAGGCG
>CACRXP010000639.1:252320-266461 GCA_902702965.1 Spirometra erinaceieuropaei
TGGTGCATCTTGGTGCTGTTTAATTATATCACAGGGTTGCCTGGGCACGAATTTTCATCCGTGGTATTTTGTTGGCTTCATATGATTTTTTCTGAGATAAATGGCATGGTTACCATGGTGTCCCCATAATTATATTTTATCGTCCATTTCATGCACTTTTTGATGACGTTCATGGTGGAAGTAGATGTGTGGCCGCATTCCATGAAGGTGAGATGCGATGTGTTAAATGCAAATGTCATTGCTTTAGTCTGAAACACATCAGCGACTAGCAAGTGGCCCGCGTCACGTCTTATTCCAGCTTCCATCTGCGATGGCACCTAAGACTGCGTCTCAGCGATTTGCCACAAGTAGATTAGCAGTCCGTCTTATCCGTCATCTTAGTCCGCACCTGCATGGTTTGGCCGATGTATTTTGACCCTTCTGTTTTTGTTACACTGCATGCTATTTCGCAGTGTTTTGCGTCTGTACCTTTTAAATTGTCTGCCGATGCTGTGAGTTTCTGTCGGCTTTGAAGTGCAAATGATGTTGATCATTCGAAAGCCCAATATGTGTGCTGTTTAATCGTTTTGACGGAGGCCTTTATCATCTGAGATTCTTGAGAGCAATTACTTGGTGTCAATTCCCATAACTTACCTTGTGAACAACCACCTTTTAATCACAGTTTTCAGTAGATTTTGTGGACGTGGATGTGTGTGAGAGATTAGTTTCCGCATACCACTTTTTCGCAAGTAGGTTTGTCAGATAGTTGTTAAACAACTGTCACCGCCATCTTTACCCTTCTTACATTATCTAGACGCACCCCAACCTCACCAGTGGCCACCGCCGCCTAAGTCAGCTAGTCGCACTAATCCAGACTTAGTCTGATGGTTCTGGCTGCCTGAGGATACCAAGTATTTAGCTTTTAAATAATCAATGCAGACCCTCCAGGCGAACTTGATTGCCAACTGCATGTTTACTCGCTTAAAAACACCATCCGTATAGACTGGAAAGCACTGTTAGTCCTTATCCACTCTTTTCTCATACTTGTCAGTTCAGCCGTCGTTTTCGATGATGTCTGCTCTGTACTCCACAGCGGGCTGGAAGCAGGGGCGGCGACCTGTGCGTGAATCAATTTATTGTGATCTTGCACCTGGGCAGTATCTGCCGTAGCCTTCCTCCCCCATCTGTGCACGGTGTGATGAGAGAGTCAACAAAACCCGAGGTGGGAGAGGGCGCGGGTGACTGTTAGGGCAAAAACCTCACCTAACGCTACCCCTCCATCCCCGATCCACAATATACACTAGACAGGATTTTACGCAATACGAAAAAAGGGAGCAGTTCGGATCCCAACACTGGCACGGCGTGCGTCCCCACCTGGGCGTGCCGCGACGCCCTAATTTTTGCATTTGTAATGGGTGTGTATTCTCAATAACGCCTGCAGGACCCCGATCTGATCTCTGTGTTTGTCTAGCCCATCCATAGCATGACCCGTTTCAGGAGCTAATACGTTCCGCCACACGCGCTAACGTACGGTTACCCTTCGCCGTTGACACTTAATCCTCCATCCTCATTAGTTAATCGGAAAATAAGGAAGTTACTGATGACACTTTAGTAGCATGTTTATTTATACTTTACCACTCAGCTGTCGTGTTTTCTGCATTTTTCTCAAGAGCACCTATTAACGCCAACGTTACTGAACTTTATGTTCCTAAATTATGGAACCAGTCCTGTTAACTATGACGAGGACGATACTCTCCTTAGGGTGTTTGAGATCTTTGCATACCCACATCCAAAGTAAGCCTGCATGATCGTTAATTTCAGTCGAAATTCTGCAAAGCGTATTGTACAATTCATTATGCCATGGTGAACTTTACAGTTCCCTTAAAAGTTAACATGTCCTTTTTTGTTTTTTATTTGCTTTTCTCTCAAGTGTTAATTTTGTCAAAATATTATGTGCCTAAGAGACTGGACGGATCCGGCTATTTCTGTTCTAATCTTACTCATTTGTTATAATACCACTCTAAGTTTATTTCGTAGAGTGATCACTAAAGTCGTGATTTTGAACTAAGGGTGAAAGAGAGACTCCTTGTGTCTCGTTGGTTACCATACCCTTTGGTTATCAATATCGCTGTCCTAGCGATCGTGGCTCCTTCTTCAAGACTTCTTCCTCGGACTCGTCTCTTCGCTTCTATTGGCAATATTGAGTTGATTAGAAAACATAGTTGGTCTTGATTTTCCGGGGAGGTTTATGGCATACTGGGTGCCGCAAGGAATTCAATGTGTGCCAGGAAACGAGTCCAGAATCCGTTACTGTTCTTTTTGCTTTTCTCTGGAATTAATGCGCAAACTTGGAGCGCATCCTTCTGAACAAGGCTTCTTAGGCTTGCTCCGAAAGTCACTATGAATATCTGAGCTGAAATCTATTAGCCTCCGCGGAATAGCCGTGTAATATTCAAATGCTGCCAATAGGCCCATGATAGTATACCAATACCAAATGACTTACCACATTGCTAGAACAAGTACTAACTAAATGCCCAGACAGGCTTGTTTCGCTGATCTCGTGCAGCTGCGGGACACAGCTGTGAGCTTTTCGCTCCTCAATGAGCTCCCAGCGTCTCCCGTGTGCTTTCTGGTGTTTGAACTCCAGTTTTTATGTTGCCTGTTTTAACTTCGTCGAAAATCACAAATCCCTCGGAGTTTGTTACACATTTCTGATAAGCGTTGCAATACTAGACCATGATGGCTAAGACAGTAGTAACTTTGTGCTGGTGGGTCAGTCAGAAATCACGGCCTCCTTTGGTCATGTAATCTGCTTGAGTCCAAAAGTCCTCATCCTCATTCTGACAGGGAGGCGACTGAGAGCGGTCCGACAGTAGCGAACGTAGATAAATCATATTCCGGTGAAGCACCCTGCAAGACCACGACAGTACGTCTTTCCATCAAGCATTCTAACGTCCAGTCGTACGACGTTCGGTGAGTTTTTCGACGAAGTTGCGTCCCCATTATTAGTTGCAGACCTTACTGGTCGATGTTCCCGTTTTATTGTCTGTCCCGCATGCCATGCTGCTTTTCAGTAATTTGTAATTGTGACCCCGTTCACCAGCTATATTTTTATATTCCAGAAATGTTGATTGGTAGCCGTTCAGAGAACGCAACCCAGTAAACCGCGTTTCCCGCTTCTTTACGCAGCTGAATATGAATCTGCGAAGTTCCACCGGTCGACCGCCCTTGCGCATGCCGGATCCAGTCTCAGAGGGACTGGGCTACGACTGGGTTGCAGGACTTGTTGATAACAATTTCGCCGTGCAGAATTCCTCACTCTCGCTTTCTAGGAAACCTGAATGGCCATTCCCTCGAGACCGCACACATATGGCTTGTAAAGCCCAGCACCTTCAGACTACCTCTGGGATTTTAGCGTGCGTTTCTTTCTTTCGTATACTTCTGATTTTCTCGCGGCCGCGCTGTTGAGTTAAACGTCCGATTTTATGCGAATTTTCTTGTTTAAGGTTCCCGCCTCTTGAGAAGTCGTACGAGTTTCTCGACTAGTTACTACTAGAATACTAAATAGAGCATTTTCAGGGACAGTTTTCCTGCTGAACATTCGTTTGGAAGCCTAGGGCGAACGTGTTTTTATTTTCTAAACTATTTTCAATTGCATATTCAGAAAAGTCCCTCCTCATTACAAACATAAGTTATTCACGGGTTGCTGCCCATCGCGACGCGTTAGCCGGAAATATAGTAATCTGTATGAGTTAAACCTGACGACTACAAGGTTTGTTTTAAAAAATCCTGCATTTAACTGTTGCCACTTTAGCAGTACGGACAGAACATGACGCTCGACTTTGTCATGCAGAAAAATTGGGGCTCCATTTTCAGTGTCATCCAGCAACCTGTTAGCTATAGAAAACACTTTTACGCCTTCCGTCCCTTACGTAAGTGAATGTTAAATAATTCCCTTAGCAGGTAAAACTGCCACCAGGATAACAAAGCGAATTATACTACACTTTTGATTTATATAGACGCAGCTTTAAATTTTCCGAACAGGTTCTTAGGGAAATAAGTTATGATTTAAAGGTCAATTGGCAAACATATGTTTTCGGTACTTTATCACCAGGCCGCTATCATTACATGGAGAATGAACCTTTGAGCTACGAAAAAGGTTTATATGTTTCGGGAGGAATGATTGATCACAAGTCGTTTCTACGCCGCCAACATGAAGGAATCAGCGTGCTAAGGACTTTGGAGCTGGGTGATAGGAAGAGGGAAGGGGTAGGGTATTAGGGCTATCTGTATCTCAGACACGAGATTGTTCTGAGGCCAGCGAGTCTTTTCCTTCGGTAAGAATGAATGCAGTTAGCGTTATCTGATCGGTAACTCCATGTTGGACCCTTTTGTATTTTGCATGTAGCTCCATTAATAGGTCACATACCAGGACAGCTCACCGACTCCGCCTAAAACGTGTCCAGATATTGCACAAGTAATCGATTATTTTGATCACGAAATATTTTTGCCTATTGTCTTGGGCTCTGGGGGTGGCCGAAGATTGGCTCAAGGACGTACTTTATTCTCAGTCTCCATCATTGGTAGCTCATTCGTCATAATTGATGATGACCCTTTGCACCTAATTCTAGTTTGCGTGACGAGTGAATAGCTTTGTTTGGGAGTTTTAGTCAACGTGGTGTTCTACGGATTTTTAGTTGGTACATCCAATGATCTATCCGGTATGTTCTTTACTCCCACTCCGTGGGATCCGAGCCGAGTGTGTGGACACGCCTAGGGGCGGCTCCGGCCGCGCCGGCCGCCTGCGCTCTCTCCAACCTCTGGTCTTTTTGACTCTTTCTTGACATCAGATACAGGCGGGGGGAGGAGATTGCGGTAGATGCTGCGCAAGTCCACTATCACCATAAACTAATTCACGCACAAGTCACGGTCCCTACTCTCACCCTGCCGTTGAGCACACGGTGGACGTCGTCGAAGTCGGTGGCCGAACTGTCATGTCAAGCACGTGGTGTTTGTGACTGTTCTCGGGGGGCTGCGGTGACGTGCGGTCATCACCTGGAGTCGGCCAGGGATAACAGACTGCTTGTATCAACGTCTTTTGACAACAGTACGCTGGATTCGCTAACTGGACAGCCGCTGCTTCGGCTGTTGCTAGCTCCCGTTTGCAGAGGCCCTTTAAGTAGTATGCTAGCGCCCGGCGGATAACTTGAAAGGCTTCTTTGGCGTCGTCTCGGCTGTCTGTATAGACTAGATGTGCGAGAATTGTAGTGACCTAAGGACTTATCGAAAACATATGTTTGCCAGTTACCTTTCAATCATAACATGGGGATTTTCGCAGAAAATAGGTAATGGTTCGTTCGTCGTACCAGTATGTGGTGCTGGCTTATGCTTAAACTTTTCTTTATTGAGTACTTATGCATACCCGTTTCACTTTCGCCACTGGCATCATATTCGCATAGCAGGACCGCTTCAAGGCCACTGGGGAATTAGTAGGACTCGGGGATTAACGAGGCGCATGTCGCATGCGTGCCAAAACCATCTATGTTAGATTTGATATATTGACTGTTCAGAAATCCATGCATTGTATTTTACCATCTTCGCCTTTCTCCACAAACCAAGCAAACTTAAGCCAAACAGGTCGAGTTACACGAAACCGTTAAAAAGGCATTAAACGCCCTTATCACACATTACTATGGAATACAGTCTGTCTGTCGATTATCAACAAAACCAAGTAGAATTACTATCTCGCGAGACGAAATGACTGAATTGAGTGTGATTTGCGCTCTCGGGAGACAACAGGGTATGATTGTCTAGCGCACCCACCGCGTTCGTTGTTCTTACATATACGTTTAAGCGAAGAAGAAGAGTCGAGCACCGGAACACTTCGTTTATTGTCCTGAGCTTTCAGACTAGTACAGGAGTCCATCGTCAGAGGTAGTGGCAGAAACAGGACAAGCGGCAGTTATAAGGCACGTAGGCCCAATCCAGCATGTTGGGCGTTACAGCTCACTGAGCATGAACGGACTGTCCGTCGACAAGGCTATAGTCTCTACTTCCTCCCCGTCAGTACGCGAACCGCAGTCATCCAAACCATTCTACTACTGACTGACTGTTGTGACTAAATTTCCGACCTTTTGGAGAGTTTTTACGTACTTAAAATAACTTTCCAACATAATATGTGTGTGGCAAGTTTTCACCGGGCAATACCTAGCCATATCATATAAGTCGACTTAAACCATCGTCAAACGGTGAACCCTCACTTATTCTACATGTTGTAAAGGAAAGACATGCTATCATCGATACCACGTCGTTTGCAACTCCGAGGTGTATTTTGTAGTTGTTCCAGTTCCCGCATTGCATTTTTCTGCCACATATATCTCTTTCGCGTCAATTTTCGGCACAGTACTTTTTTTCCAGGAGCAGGAGCCGTTTTATCCTCCGCTGTGACAAACGTTGGTGTTAATTCCGCAATCCTTTGCTTGCTGGAATTAGTTCCTTAAGGTGCTTATCTGATTTTTAGGGCGAGGCATCCATTCCTCGGCGTCCGGAACGTTTCAGATGGCCATACTGCCGTATCGAACCTTCGGCGAGAATCGCTTGAATCTCCTTGTGAAAAAGTGGCGGTGTACAACTATACTCTGAATTCCCGACTATTCCCCATTCCAGCAGATTTCTTAACCGCCTCAATGGGTAGCCCAAGTCCAAACACCTGCCGTATTCTTAAGTAGGTCCTCGTGGAAACCGTGCACCTATTATGGATAGCCGAACAATTAACCTGTATATCATGATTCCGGTTTTGACTCTCCACCCACTTCCGAAGGATCGGTGTTCTGCCCATAACGTGCATATTTACGCCATTAATGTTTCCATTCTCAGTAACAGTTTTTTCAGGTGAAAACCTGCTCAAGAATCTTTAAAAACATCAAGGGGCCTTTAAAACTACGTGAGCTCACTAATTACTGGGATGTAAACTAAGTAGTAAAGGCAACGCTTCCTTGTGCAACTAGTCTCGTGCAGCTTTGTCACAAAGCAAACGACTGCGAGCGTGTAGGTTTTTGTCATCAGCTGTGTCATATGAGGTCCCAACGTAATCTTACTTGTAGGTCAGTTGAGACAGAATCGTCTTCGGCAGTTCAACTATGTCTGTCTGCATAGGCTTCTTGGTTAAGAGCTCTCCGAAATCTACCTAAACGGGCTTTCTAATGCCTTCTGTCAGCCGTCCATCTGCAAGGTGCTTTTGTGAAAGCCTTAGACGAAGGAACGGGAGAGGTCTCAACGTCACAACTTCCTGAAAAGTCTTTTGCAATTCGCATCTGACACCCACTTGTATGTCACGAGTTGTTATGCAGCGCGGTAGACGAACAGAAATGGCGAAGGGAAGAATGCTGCGTCATTCACTGTGCTTTTATGAGTTTCTCCAATCTTTCCAAGGTGTTGTACTAAAAATCAGCAACATCTTTCCAGATGGCGCGTATTCATGGGCCGACCTCTGAGCAAGAACACGTGCATTGTGTAGCGGACCTATATAATTAAGACGGTAAAATTCCCCAATTTAGCACATGAATGCCCAAATAGAACGACCCAAAAGGACTCTCCCAAGAGAACGAACGTAAGTGCTGTTGGAAGTCAAGATTATGAACGTAAGAAGTTCGCTGAAAATGGGAGGAATCCGAGTAGTCACTTGCGGTTGAGAAAGTCGGTGTCCTAAGGCGGAGAAGGATTGGTCGGGGAACTGTAACTGGCGTCCACGTAGGCTTCACGAAGGACAGTTAAAGGCGCAACTTACCGCGTCCGAAAACGATAATGCCGTGTCTGGTTCATGTTGGCGTTGTTACCTAGTACACCAGTCGATCCGTTGATAGGTCGTTGACTGTCATCACCGTGATATCGCTTGGGTGCTCGCATTGGTCAAAGGACAATAATCGCATACAGAAGTTAGGGCGATATGGGCCAGAAACTGAGGCCGCCGGTTATCTGGGTGCTGACAGGCTATGGGACGAAGGGAATCTGCCACGACAGCAAAAAATCTGCCATTGTTAGGGTCGAAGTCCGTCAATTTCAAATTGCCATTCTGTGAACGTATATGTTACTGATAACATGTTAGTAACACAACTACGCGGACTTTAATACAACGTGTGCCGTTTACAATAGGGTGTTCAGATCGCTGTCTTTCACCCTCAAAGATACTGAGTTACTGGATAACGATCAGGTTAAGAACGTCTCAAGATAACAGTTCCCTGAAGGGCCTTCTGCAAATTCTACCACATTCTTCAGTTAAGTGCAGCTAGTTGCTATGTCCTGCGAAGAGCATGCATAGATGTTAGAAAGCAGCTGCGACGCGACAATCACTACATGTGCACGAGCTTTTCAGACTTATCCATAGCATTACTCAGCCAGCGCACTATGATTTTTTTATCACAAGTTGCGGACGCCGGAAGCACGCATGCCCGCATATAGCATGCTCGAGACTGAGTTACACGTGAGCTTCGATCGACAAGCATCTCACGTCGAGCTCCGGACGAACTTGATAAGTTTTCGTATAGGGTCTTAGGGATGAGACTGAGGGAAGACTAACTGGATGCTACTTCTCAGTTTTAAACGCGGGAAAATTTCGGATTTTTCTTTTCGGCTACTTTTTCTAACAGTCATTGGTAGACCGAAACTGACCTCCTTGCCCTTTCAAAAATTAGTCTTTATTGCTGTTTAAGAACAAAATTAGATCCTCGACACCTTACAGCCCCAGTCGTTTAATTGTTTGCTGTTACTCTGACTTGCCATTTGTTTCTCTTCTCTTTCTACCTTCGATCTGGTACGCTTTTCACATGTAGGGTTAGCATCCCCCTGCATCGTCTCCGGCGTCCCAACTTCCTCCCCCAATGTGACATCGGCCCTGACAGCAGTGCGCAAAACGCGTCGACTACTGGTTCTGGGCGTAGTTTCGCTTGCCAAAGTCGCGAAACAGAACAGAAACCCGGCACAGCCTCTCTGTTGGCGCATTGTTGGCCCAACAAATCTGCGCGCCCTCGGACGAAATCGGCTTACGAGATCCCCAGATCGCCAACCACTTCTGCTCCACATTCTTCTATTAGCCTAAGATCGGCCGTGAGAGACAGTGACTGCTCTACAGACTCTGCACCTTCTCTGCCCTCATGGATGCGCCTTCAACCCCAAAGCGAGTCAGAAATTCTGGGACAGCTGATTCGATCCAGCCAAGGTATGTACGCTTCGCGCCTCAATAGCAATTTTGTGAATGTAATGATCTTCGTTGTGCGCGTGACACAACACACTGATCAGAGTGGACACACGACTCTCTCGTTTCCTAACTGACAGCGATAATTATTTCAAATTTAGACCCTCCCCGCCACAATTCTGGGTGCATTTGACTCTGTGGTTGGCGTCTCAGACTGGTCGGGCGACTGCAGCGCAGTCGCCTTGCTTCCGTCTCCGCAGCTTCCTGGCAATTTGTGGGTTTTTAGGACTACTGTCGGGAGTCGCTGGAGCACTTTCTGTACAAAGACAACTTACCTTAAAGCTTCGACCTCCGATTTAAGAGATTTCCTTTGTTCTAACCTACTAAGTCTTTGTTTTCAAGCCCGACCTCTGTGCAAAACTGTCCGTTTGGTCGACATACTTGCCTGTAAAGCTTGCCTCTTATACTCCATACTAAAGTGGTACAACGCACGATAGTATCGAAATTTCGTCACTTTATTCGGACTCTTTTTACTTATGTTTGATAGGGACAGTTACCATTCAAGTTCGGTTTGTTTTTATCGTATTTAATTGTAACTTTTCAGTCACAAAGGTTCCTCTGCCGAGTGAAATTTCTCCAGAGAATTCAATTTGAGTGTTAATCAACTGCTCATATGTAGTAGTTCTAGTACTGGTTGCACTTTAAGCTCCACAATCATCTAAGCAGGCTTCGGTTAGCAAGGCGGACGACATTAGAAGGAGGTACTGATTGTACACGGAACCCGGAACTGCTGCCCCATACGATAATGATCACTGGTGAGACCAGAGTTTGTGCCGGGGGACGTTGTAATGCTCAGGTGCGTGTCCGCGGTGACGGTTGCTTTTATAAGTTTGTGGAAACAAGTTTAAGCATTTTTGTTCAAGTGGTCTGTTGAATTAGCCAATGGGTGGGCATGAGCGGTTGTGACTTTCCGAATGCGCGTGCGTGCGCATGTTACAGTCGGTCAGACTAGTAACTCTACACTTCTCGAATAGCTTCCAGGGAATTTGAATGACCTCTACCCCACGAGCCATTAAACAAAGACGTCGTGAATCGTAATCATCACGGTCGGTCTCGCATACCTGTGGCCTTTCGCAGGCGCCACACCTCTTTGAGAAGCTGCTTCTTTCACCTACTGGTGCTTTTCTCTCTTTCCAGAGCGTCCAAAGTAGCAAATACTGCCACACATCGTGTCATCGTGCCTCAACCTCTCGTTTTTTTATCATGCTCCTTTCATTCATCCTTGATATCCCTCTGTACAAATGGTATGCTGAGACACCTCTAGTCTTCTCGTTTAATTATTACTGGAGTCACTTTGTAATACCACATAAGTAGTGTTGACGCGCGTTGTAACGTACTTTACAAATAACTTTATTCATTAACAGGTGAAACTGTCTCCTCTTAACTAACCGGGAACCAAATACCTTTGTGGCCGACGAAATGCGACTCTCCAAACCAACTTATTCACAGCGACCTATTTCGTCTCGCGTCTGTTTAATCTGGTCTTACTACTGATACGTGTCAAGAGAGGAGCGAGATCGAGGTCAAGCCTGTACGCCATCTGGTCACCGCAAATCTGGCGTTCCCTTGAGTTAGCACGCCATCCGAAACGTCATGGCTCGGAAGACTGTCAACTAACAGTATAACTCTGTCCTCCGAATTACGATTCGAGTTACAATGGCTTTCTTTCTTAATGAGGCGATATCTGCGTGAATGCAGAGTGGTTTCGTGCAGAGTTTGGAATCCTCACGCGTGTGACGCTTGTAAATGTGGCTTTAATGTCGTCAACCACTGTCCCCATGCCCATCTATACTCTTTACTTTATCATGCCACTGGAGCACGATGACTGTGAAGCTGTGGGGTCAATTATGTTTGACAAAAGTCATTTTTGCTGTCAGGAATTCGCACCTAAGCCACCACTGAACCCTCGATACAACGGTGGGCTTTGTCGCCTGCAACTGTTTCCAACTGGGTTTTGCATTTTCACTTGTAACGATCGAATTATCGCTGACCAGTGGGTTTGAAGGTGGATGTGTTTATCCGTTCCTTCAGCATTACTCTAGAGTCTCGGGGCTGTGTTGCATGACGGCTGAAGCCATATTGGATCGCCGATGCAAATACATGTAGTGGGTGATTCATGTCGTTCTACCCCTCGTAGTTGTTATCTTTTTGGGCAGCTGATTTTCCATATCGTTGGCCATCCATATCGTTGGCCCCCGCAGATCCGCGATTGCTTATGCGTCAGGTCTGAGAGCAGGCTTATTTCGCAGTCATCCTTCGCCAAATCCTGTCCCTCTATCCACCACTCATGGACGGGCCGGATAACTCACAGCCAGGCTTACAAGCAGACCACTTCTTTCCCGGAATTCTATCGTGCAGTTGTGATTACTTTTAAATCTCCCCCCCCCTCTTTTTCGTCTGGTTTTTGCAGTCATGCGGAATCGTGAAGTTGTGGAGGGCACGCATCGCTTCCCTTCGCGCCTCCGCCCCATTCGTCGTCCCAGCCAACGAACCCCGTGCACCTTAGATCCTAACTACGAGGCGCATTACTCCGATCGATCGAAAGGAAGCCGGCTATGAGAATGCCTCCATGCAAATTCCAATAACATAATCGGAGGCTATGTTCGTCCACATTTGAGTAGAACAAATTAGATGAAAGCCCATAAAACGACTGCACCGCATCTTCACAACCTTCATCTACATTTGCATTTGGTTAGGAACACAAGACGTCTTATTACATGACGAATAGTTATTCATTTCTGGGCCTACTGGATAGTTTTTCTTTCATCCTTACTTTCAAAAGTTTGTCATGCTCTTTCCACGTTTTTATCTGACTTTGTATTGTTTTGCTATTTTATACCCTTTTACGTCGGACTTCCTACTGTAATCCAAACCAAGCTTTTGAGTGCTTTGACATTTTTGTAACGGCTTTTCACACCGGCTTACCTTCCAAGTTTGTTAATGCTACTTTCAGGATGCCAGCTACGCGTTTTGAGGCCACAAGGCTCTTTTTCCTGAATTCAGTAACTTGAATAGTTGCGCTTATCGCTCCCCCGACCTGCTTTTTTTATTGCGAAGGAGCATTTGCAAGAATTGTGTATCAGCTGGTTTATACAGTGCAGTATCTGCGATCCGCATGATAAACAGCCGCGTTCAGTGCTCATACGAACGCTGTTTGGCACAGGAAGGAGGCCACCGTGAGTGTGTTAGTGTACGCGCGTGTAGATGTACTGCTCAGCCATGCCACTCACCTCGCCTAGTGTCATTGTAAGATTATTTATAGCCTTGGGAAGCCTAGTAGTACATGGAAATGGAAGAGAGATTGAGGCCGACGGCGGGAAATCCATCTTTGCGGCACCTCAGTGCGCTTCTCACTATAACAAACCTGGCGCTTTTTAATCTGTCACTACGCTTTATCAGTCGTATGTCTGAGGGCTGCGAACTGACGTAATAACTCGATTCCTCATAGGACCGAGATTCAGGTGAAAATGTTCCCTCTATTTGGTCTTTATGACACTCTCAACTTTGCAAAATACAGGGGACTTTCTGAACGTGAAGCAGCCGCTCCGGTCGCGACAACCGTGCTAGCCTGCAGATATTGCTAACGCACAGCTACCATCAGACTTGGCCTAAAGCGCCTCTTGTCCAGCTGCGCCGATTCAAAACTGAGCCCACAACCGACAGTTCGACCGTCGATCCCAACGATTTCCACCGTGTGCTACACAGTAAGGTGCATCAGGCGCGGCGACCTGCGCGTGATTTAATTGATAGTGGTAGTTGACTTGCTCAGCGTCCACTGCACTCCCTCTTCCCCACTCCCCACCTGGACCCGGTATCAAAACAGACTCAGGAAGACTGAAGGTGGGGGGGGGGCGCAGGTAGCTGGCACGGCCGGACCCACAACAGATTTTTCAACAACAACACCCCAACAGGGGTCAGAAGGACGAGGATGATGACTGGGCAGCCATACCCACCACCTGTATACCCAGCGGGGGAGGGAGCGCATCTAACGTCAGGGAACCTGGTGTCAGAGAACTACCAGCGCATAACTGCCAAACCTACATATTATCATTTATACCGATTTTTTCGAATCCTGTGGATGGCCGGGAAATGTTAACTGGGGGGAGGAGGCCATATTTTTTGATTTACTTGTATTCCCATACTAGCATAAAACAGTGTTCGCGAACTGCACCAATTGAAGGGAAATACTGTCCTGCGTCTCCATGCTACAAAACCGAAATGGGAAGTTGGTCGAAGTTCAGGTGTCCCAGGGTTTCACGCACGGCACCTTGATCACCTCTGGGCCGTCAGTGCTGGCAGTCTGCACGACCAGAGCGAAGCTCTCAAAGCCCATGCAGGCCGCGCCGTACTGTCCGTCAGCACGCAGGGCGACTAGCCCGCCGGACCACTGGCCCCTCTGTGAAAAGATGAAGGCTGCGTAAGTCTTACTTGAACTTGCACACCAAGGGGAATAATGTAATTTAGCAAGTGTTGAATATTATCTAGTCTTGATTGGCATACCTACTGTTTTCTGTTAATTTAATCATCACTAAATGCGTTCCGGTTTGCGGGCAATTTACCCCAATGCATGACCGCCTTGGGTTTTCTAAGTGGCGAAAAAGCATGCCGGACTTTTGCTTTGAGCTGTACTTGATGGGCCCGCCTATCCATATTATCTCTTGTACACGTTGGAGGCCAATCAAATTCCGAATGTCTAACGAATTGGAAAGCATGCTAAGAAGCGCAAGACGCAATAAGTTCACGCATTTCTTGCCAAATGCAAAGCTTGCTTACTGTTTGTCAATTGCATTGACACGAATTTTAAACTAAAGTTGTTTCTCATTCCTGAGAGTTCGTGAATTGTACGCACCTGACAATGCAAACGTTTCAGTTTGCTTACTTGCCCATTTTACTAATATCAGTTCGATTCATA
>CACRXP010000639.1:269924-282248 GCA_902702965.1 Spirometra erinaceieuropaei
TACGAACGCTGTTTGGCACAGGAAGGAGGCCACCGTGAGTGTGTTAGTGTACGCGCGTGTAGATGGACTGCTCAGCCATGCCACTCACCTCGTCTAGTGTCATCGTAAGATTATTTATAGCTTGGGAAGCCTAGGAGTGCATGGAAATGGAAGAGAGATTGAGGCCAACGGCGGGAAATCCATCTTTTCGGCACCTCAGTGCGCTTCTCACTATAACAGACCTGGCGCGTTTTAATCTGTCACTACGCTTTATCAGTCGTATGTCTGAGGGCTGCGAACTGACGTAATAACTCGATTCCTCACAGGACCGAGATTCAGGTGAAAATGTTTCCTCTATTTGGTCTTTATGACATTCTCAACTTTGCGAAATCCAGGGGACTTTTTGAACGTGAAGCAGCCGATGCGGTCGCGACAACCGTGCTAACATGCAGATATTGCTAACGCACGACTACCATCAGACTTGGCCTAAAGCGCCTCTTGTCCAGCTGCGCCGATTCAAAACTGAGCCCACCACCGACAGTTCGACCGTCGATTCCAACGATTTCTACCGTGTGCTACACAGCAAGATGCAGCAGGCGCGGTGACTTGCGCGTGAATTAATTTATAGTGATAACTGACTTGCTGAGCGTCCACTGCACTCCCTCTTCCCCACCTGGACCCAGTATCAAAACAGACTCAGGAAGACTGAAGGTGGGGGGGGGGGGCGCAGGTAGCTGGCACGGCCGGACCCACAACAGATTTTTCAACAACAACACCCCAACAGGGGTCAGAGGGACGAGGATGATGACTGGGCAGCCATACCCATCACCTGTATACCCAGCGGGAGAGCAAGCGCATCTAACGTCAGGGAACCTGGTGTATAATTGCCAAACCTACATATTATCATTTATACCGATGTTTTCGAATCCTGTGGATGGCCGGGAAATGTTAACTGTGGGGAGGAGGCCATATTTTTTTGATTTACTTGTATTCCCATACTAACATGAAACAGTGTTCGCGAACTGCACAAATTGAAGGGAAATACTGTCCTGCGTCTCCATGCTACAAAACCGAAATGGGAAGTTGGTCGAGGTTCAGGTGTCCCAGGGTTTCATGCACGGCACCTTGATCACCTCAGGGCCGTCAGTGCTGGCAGTCTGCACGACCAGAGCGAAGCTCTCAAAGCCCACGCAGGCTGCGCCGTACTGTCCGTCAGCACGCAGGGCGACTAGCCCGCCGGACCACTGGCCCCTCTGTGGAAAGACGAAGGTTGCGTAGGTCTTACTTGAACTTGCACACCAGGGGGAATAATGTAATTTAGCAAGTGTCGAATATTATCTAGTCTTGATTGGCATAGCTACTGTTTTCTGTTAATTTAATCATCACTAAATGTGTTCCGGTTTGCGGGCAATTTACCCCAATGCATGACTGCCTTGGGTTTTTGAAGTGGCGAAAAAGCATGCCGGACTTTTGCTTTGAACTGTACTTGACGGGCTCGCCTATTCATATTATCTCTTCTACACTTTGGAGGCCAATCAAATTCCGAATTTCTAACGAATTGGAAAGCATGCTAAGAAGGGGAAGACGCGATAAGTTCACGCATTTCTTGCCAAATGCAAAGCTTGCTTACTGTTTGTCAATTGCATTGACACGAAATTTAAACTAAAGTTGTTTCTTATTCCTGAGAGTTCGTGAATTGTACGCACCTGACAATGCAAACGTTTCAGTTTGCTTACTTGCCCATTTTACTATATCAGTTCGATTCATATCTGCCCCAAGAATTTGCTTGAATTTATGGGATGGAGGTGCACGGAAAATACAAACATCCCAAGTCCACAGTCGAAAGGGAAGGAATGCTGCTTCTCGGAAGCTCACTGTACTTTTCTTTCTAGCTATTAGTGAGTTAACGAAATTCTGGTCATGCGTGTATCGTTTTCGCGGCATGTGATAGTTTAAACTCCGTTGCGACTCCACTAAGAGAGAACCTCTAATGTAAACAACTATCCTTCCTTTTAAATGCAGGCTACTTTGTATATACAACAGATAGATGTTGAGTAAATAAATCGAGTGATAGTCTTATGAAAGTAGGGCAAATTCACAACATTGACGTGTATGTTGAAATCTCTCGCTCACCTGTCTGACCGACCCAAGGCTCTGTTGACAGGCCTCAGTGGCATTCCTGCCTTGCCTCATCAGTTCCACGGCCCGAAAACTCAGCAAAAAGCGCATCAGTACGTCGCCGTCGCCCGTTCCAGCGGCCCCACCAATCTAATTGTCAGGGCGCAAAACGAGGTTTAGAACTTGATTATTTTCGACGACAGACAACCAGTAAGAAAACGTCGGATAATATATCGACTTAATTACTGGATTTACCAGCACCAAGAGTAATTATGTAATTTCAGCGTTTTTCAATGGTCACCATTGTGTCCTGTAATCCTATTCAATTCGTCTCGGATCCTTACTACTTTAACTAGTTTTAGACAAATAATTTAAGTAACTTGTTAATCATCAATGAAGGACTACTTTATGGCTGTTTTGGTGAATCATGCTATCTTTGTCTGTACAAATTTAATATAAACGTTTCTTAAATTGTATATTATCGGCCTTCTCCGTGACAAGGCACTGCTAAATGTCGTTTTATTTTTGCGAAGGGGTGTATAAATAAACATGAAGTGCAAAATTAAAATGACAGTAGGCACCTTTTCACCATCATGTTTGTCTAAATATGAGGGCGTCTTCGTCGGTCATCCGTATACACAGGATTATTTCGCATCCTATTTCTTGACAGGGTCTTGCGGACGAAATTGGAGTTTCACTAATGGTCCAGTAGGCACAGTGAATTGCGCTTGAATTAGTTTATAGTGATGGCAGACTTTCGCGGCATCTACCTCACTCTCACTCTCCTCCACTCTCCACCTGGATCCGGTGCCAAAACAGAGTCAAGAAGACTGGAGGTGGAAGAGGGCGCAGGTGGATGGCACGGTCGAGCCCGCACATTGGCGTGCCACTCCACCCCCCCTGGTCCACGCAGCAAATGACCAGGTTTTTGACCAACAACAACAGCAGCAACAACAACAACGCCCTAACAGGGGTCAGAAGGACGAGGATGATGACTGGTTAATCATGCCCACCACCTGTATGCCCAGCCGCACGTGCATCTACTGCCGGGGCAATGCACACACCGCTGCAGGTCAACCCCCGCATCGCTTACCTGTTTCAGGATCAGGTGTTTGGACATGCAGAATACTAACTATATTTACCTATTTGGTTTTCTTATTGTCGTTTTTACTTACTGCTCTTGATATATAGGCCGCTGGTTCGTGAGGACGGCGTTATGAACATCAGGCACAAGTGAGTGGCAACTTGGCAGTTTGTCCCATGTTTATCTATATCATTGAGTAGTCGGTCGTCCACGCTCTGGTTGTCTCATTTCACCAAGTTCCTTGCTTCTGCCGTGGTTGCAGCAGATGCGGCAAATAGTTCTTTAAGCGGGTCATTCGATCGCACCAGATGGTGGAGCCCTGCAGCAGGAAGGCAGCCGAAAAATATCTTTTCTTCACTGAATTCGTCCTCCTTTCTTTGCTATTTGTATGTTAATTCAGCCTGGCGTGATTCTCGGTCAGGTCTCTATCCAGACTTTATCAGTCCCCACCACAAGGAGCCCCACATCACCGTGACGTTTTTTACAGGGCTTTTCCTAAGAAAGATAAATACAACCATCTAACAGACATATAAGTGGTTGTAGAAGCGGTTATGACTGACCTTGCTGTCCACATAGCCTCCAGCACCGGGAATAGGTGTATCACCGACCCGTCCGGGTATGCGGAACTTGACCCCATTAGTTGACATGCCGACAGCCATACTGCCGTTCGCGTCCAACGCGATCATTCCGATTGTGTCGTGGTTGTCCTCCTTGATGTCAAGATTTGGTCGTTCTTGCGCTATGTCCACTGTCAAATGAATTCCGTTTAACACTGCTATATGTTTAGGCAGATTCCATGCATTATTTGTTGAAATTGACGACTTTAAAAGCACCTGCAACTCCAACTGCAAAGCTTCTCGCTAGAATCCTGGCGCCCCTTCTTACAGTTGATACGGCCTAAAGGTTCCTTTCCAGATAAACGTTTAAAGGAGTAAGTCCTGCAAAATTAAAATGGTGACGGCTCGGTCCAGAATGCGATTTAAGGACTGTGCTTTACTCTTCATTGATTTCACTCTGGCGTAAGGAAAAAGTGGAACTGACCGTTATGATGGAATTCCCTTTTCAAAAAGCGGGAGTGATAGCAGTCTTTCTCAAACTCACGCTCGTGCACCACCGCAAGTGTAGCGCATGTGTACAGCCCTGTTGCTAGGCCTTCTACTTCGATAGGCCAGGAAAATTAATATATCTTAGGTCCTAGCAAACGATAGGATATGCGTAAACTGGTATTATAGTTCAGCCGTCTTGGTGGCGTAATAATGGCACACGGAAAATTTCCAAATAGTACACGTCTAAACTTTTTAAAACTGTGCTATTGACTGCATTCGTAAATGTTGTATAGTAGAGTGGGAGGATAATCAACATCTATTTAATGTCTGTCGGGCAGCAAAATTACAAAATATAACTGAATAAAGCACCGTATGCAGGCACATGCGGTAGGGACGATAAACAACTATGCAGTCGTATCAAGCACCTACGAGAGAAATCAAATTTAGAGTAATGACGAAATTAAAGCTGCTAGTGTTACAATGATGTAGAGAGAAGTTCTGCAAAACTGCCAAGATGAGTTAAGAAACTGATTAAATTAACTGTAACTCCATAACCATGGAGTCTAACTTATTTCTTCGTTACCACAGAGTTGATTTCGCTTCTAAGTCTGAACCGATTGCATATCGTTGCACACGAGATACATTCGCGAATCTTACGTTCAACATTACCACTTAAAAAACATGAAGTCGATCTTTGTTATGCTATCTTTAGGTTGCAAAATACCTACGACTTAGGCTATTCGTATGTTTTTTTGCAGTTAATGCATGCGTTAGTTGGAATTTTCCCACCATGGTTTGGAGGATTTTCGTAGGGCCTCTAGAGTTTTATCACCTAAATCTAACGCGGTCGATTTGCAGAAATCCGTCATATACTCTCCTCCAAAATATTTGTAGTTTCCAAAGTGACTGTCCGTGCGCATACGAATTTACTGCCAACTGGAGGCCACATAGTAAGGTTCTAAAAACGCTTCATCTCAGTTTTGGTTCATCTTTGGACTTAATATTGATGGTGGTAAGGTTCAGCATAACAGCTCGGTAGCGGAAAGCATCAGCGACTGAAGAATTGTTCTCATCCTACCGGTGACGCGAGGACGTCTTTTACGATAAGGGCCACAACTGCGTCGGGGGTCAGGCGTCCATTGGTAGGGAACTCGGAAGTTTGGTTGGCAGTGTCCATCGTGCCAGTCTTTCCACATTGCTCTAGACTCGTTGGAGGAGAGATCAGTCCTGCGAAAACCCAGAGAGGCGGCAAAGTTTGTTGCAGCAGGGCCCATAAGAAGGGTGTGTCTCGTCATCTGCATGACACCCAGAGCAACCTTAGTGGCCTCCTTGATATAGGGCATAGAGGCCACAGCTCCTGCCTAAGATTAAGAGGAGAAAGTGACTGGCACTGAAGTAACTGAAGATAAAACGTCCAGTTGAAATGCATCAAGTGTCCTAAACATTTTGTAGAAGTCCTTTTTATGTACCCTTGTTATAAAAACCTGTTAAACACAACGAAATGCTCGAAACGAACACCCTACTGGTGCGAGTTTGCAAAAAAGGAAGTGTTTTGGTTTCGTATTTCAACACTTATCGGTATGTTCTCTTTGGTATTCCGATGAGCGCACTCAAGGAACTACTACTGAAATACACAGAAAATGTGCAGTTTCATTTTGACAACCAAATATATAAACAAATAGACGAAGTTGCCATGGGACCGCCTCTTGGTCCTCTCCTAACCGATGTCTTCATGTGCAAGTTACAGAAGTGCCAGTTAAACGACCAAATCAATAAGCTAATCTACTACGGTCGCTACGTTGACGACATCTTTGCAATTGCCACCAAAGAAACCGACATAACCGCCCTCTTGGAGGCCGTAAATCAAGTACATCAGTGGGTCAGGTCTACGTAGAAGATGGAAAGAGCAGGATCCCCGCCTTTCCTAGACATACTTCTAAGCGGCAGGCGGCAGTGGCCACTGGCGAAGCCAGGGCTGGTGTTGACTACGTCCAGTCATGCCTGAGAGTCAGTTTCAGTTTATTAAAGGAAATATAGGAGAGCGCCTTTGAACTCCCTATTGGTTACAAGTCGTCGGAGAAAAACATTGATCGTGGGAAGGGGAAAAAGGGGTTTTGTACATAATCGCTGACAGCTAGTCCCTGAGATAGTGGTGGCAGTCGCTTTTGTAGGCTCGTGGGTAAGGCCCAAGTGGTCTCCAATCGGTGTTTGTTGCATTTGCCGAGGGGTGGTGTCCCACTGGCTTAGGTTGTGGATGCAGGGTGGAGGTGCATTCAAGTGGCCGCATGGGCAGCTGCGGCTGTGCGGACGCAGGTGTGCCCGAGCTGTCGGTCGTGTGACTTCAGGTCAGCGCGTCTGGTACGGCTTACTGCAAAAGGGTGAATGACCTTGAGGCAGCGAGGTCTTAAACAATGACGCCAGACCGGTCGTGATGGCTGGCCGCCACAAACACTGACCAAGCCGTTTCACGGACTATCCCGCAACAAGAGTTCAAGTAGTGTTTTCGACCAATCCCGTCTTACTCGGGGAAGGTAAGGATAGGCCACCAGCGCAGACCACCTCCATGTGCATTTACTCCCTTGCTTGCCCCTGTGGAACAGGCTACATTGGTCGACGCTTATCCGCAAGAATACGAGGACACACGTCGGCATGGCTGAGCAAGTGTGAAGTTAAGAGCGTAGACAGCCCCATCCTAGCCCACATGGTTGATTGTGGGCACCGTGTGGGTCCCAACTAAGCCTTCCGTGTGATTTACAAGGTCCCACCTAACTACCCTAAGCGATTGAGTCAGCGCCTACTAGCAACAGCAGAGGCAACTGCCATCAGGCTAAAGAGGCCAGTCCTGTGTGCGCAGAAGAACCTCTTACACGCTCCGCGTCTACCGTGGGCCAGGATAGATTAACTGTATGCAGGTCCCCGCGTCCCCGTCCCCTCCCCCTTCGCCTTTATGCCACGGCTCTACCTAAACCTTACTGTTACTGCCGCCCCTCCCCTCTATTCACATACCCCGTTTGCGTGAAAGAACGAACCGTTATCGATTGTACTTATCACTTGCACGTTCAGTTTGGACCTGGTCCCCATATAAATGCACAGGTCCGATGAGAATTTATCGGAAGGACGCGTAAGCTCGCAACTTTAAAACTAGGTTGTAAACCTCGCAAAATTTTTCAGTTCTCTCAGAGACTGGATTAGGTATCTATAAATACGTGGACGTTGAAGTCGTAAGTGACTAGTGATTGGCCTTAAACGGAGTTGGGGTGATGACCGTTGCATGTTCGCCATGGCGTAGAGCGAGAGAGGTGTGCTGGGCGTGGCCAGTGAATGCTCACGGTGATAACTTCTGAAAAGGTAAGGGGAATTAGGAAAGAATGTAGCGACTAGGTTGTCTTCTGGAAGACGAAAGAGCGAATGTCCGCGTTCCGAGGACTAATAGCCCTGGGTGACTTGGTATCTTAGTCAATAACAACAACCATTTCCTTCTGTCGGAGTTGCTGACGCCAAACATGATTGGCAACCAAAATGTGGCATTGAACAAGGCGGTTGGGGAAAGTACGTCGTTTGACATTGTGTTAGGTGCAGAACAAGGTTAGATTGTGTATCTGCTTTTACTAGACGCTTCCAGCATAAAAAATGGGGTGACCTCAGAAAGTGGGCTTGGCCGGGCCATCGCCAATGTCGATCGACGTCAGGGCTTTGTGGTGACATAGCTTGTAACCATTCATCACGTTTCAGCTATACAAAAGTTACCCATGTGCGAAGGGATACCTGAATAAATTGCTAGGCACGGACTCTGGGTAAAAGGCACACAAAGTGGCAAAGTGTGAAATAATCAAGTTCTTATCCAACATGGAGTACAAGTTCTATCCAGTGAAGCTGCTGACTTACGCCTGACAGGCCATTTGCAGTCGATCTGTCAACGGATTAGGTTATCTGCTGTGTTTAGTGACCGAGGATAACATCCGAATTGTCTCCAATCTTATTCTCTTTGCATCTTGAAATTCAATTTCTAATTCCACTCTCGTGGATTTAAAATACGACTGTAAAAGTGTTTAAACGGCTTCAGCGCGTACGGAATATGACTTTGCTCGCGAGTTTCTGAAGAAATGCAGCCGCGATGTTGTGCTCAGGATTAACGACAACCTTAACATGGGCCTACAGTGGAAGGCATGTAGTGTGTGCTTAAGTATTCTTGATACTCCGAAAATGACACCGAAGGCGGACTACCTCCAAGCACAGGCGAGTTAAACTACCAACGACATCGTTATGGCATACGGGCTTACTTTCATGGTATCTCCATCCATGACCATAGCGTCCAACGTCGTATTGCCCCGCTCGTCTGGGGAGCCACCGTAGCCCACCGATGTGATATTGCGATCCTCCTCGGCTGCAGAGCAGCCGGCGACCACGGCGTCCACCGCCGTGCCTTTTCGGGCAAGCACCTTCCAGGCGGCATCGTTCGGTCCTGTCAGTGGCCAAGTGTTCACTACTATGATGGCATTTTCACGTGGTCCCGTGACGGGTGGTAAAAGGCGAGCCCAGGGTAGAAAGCGACGGCGCGGAACGCCTACTTCGCTCTCACGAAGTCCTTGTGCATTGCCGAAGAACGCGACTCCAAGAAACAAACAAAATTGTAAATGCCAAGAGCGCATTGGCGGTCAGGCGCTTAGTTGACGTCAGCGACTGCTTCACGCTCAAATACCGACGAGTGTGTTAAATAAAATCCACTGTGTCCGACTCGGCGACACTCGCCCTCCCTCATTGGTAAGAAGGTCAAAGCTGATTGGCTAAGTTTGCTCGGTGCAGATAGGACAACTAGTCCATCAGTTGATCATGCGTGAGCGACGAGCCCTTTGGCGTTTGAACGTAAATAAAAACGCTTACAGTTGGTACGTGCTGTAGGCGGATTCGTCGGTAGCCAACACGTTTTTGTCCTCTGTAGTTCTACGTTAGTAACTAGCGTAGATTAAATTACTAAGTATCGGGTAGCTGCACAGCTTAGTCGAAATGGGAAGCCTAATGACTAATAAAATGCAACTACGCATGGTTGATTTTATTATTTCAAAGTCTGTGATGACATTCATGCAAGCAGACAATAATTCATGTTCAGTGAACGCAACTTTTGGATTATTTATCGTCAGACCTATAGAGTAACACAAGTAAGTTACGATAGAGCAGTGAAAGTTAAAACCAGACAATCAACCGTAGTCATAGTAGGAGGGTTGGGGTCATTCAGACACGTCAGAAACCGGAGAAATTATAGTCCCGTTCTGCCAAAGAACATGGAGGTGGGGAGGGGGGAGTGGAGCACTCCGTTTGGGACAAGGCGCCCTGGGGGCCTGAATGAACACATGCGAATACATGTTGGCACGGCTAACCGTATGGCAACCATCTCTGCCATCACAAGTATCGGTTGGTATAGGAACTTGGAATGCTCCGCGGGTACTTGATGGATTCAGCCAATACAACCTGCCCCACAGGAGATAGCGAAGACACGGGTAAACGTTGAGGGAGTCTGAGAAGCCGGCCTATCTTTACCTTCAAGACGAATAGGTGGGGTGTTTGAAGAAATTAGTCTTATCTTTGCGGCTGAGTGCTGCGTGCAAAAGCAGAGTTCGGACGAGAATGTAGAAGTTCGCTGATCGACTGCCCTCGAAACAGCAATTTCAGAAATGGTCTCTCCTCTTCTACGGCCGGACGGGTGAAGCCACTTCATTGCAGCTTTTCATACGAAGGCGATTTCGTTCATCAGAGCGTACTAACAGCAGGAGTTAGAAGTAACATTATAGAATATTAGAACCTCACATTCACGAACTGAATAACTGTACTGTAAGTCGGCAATCTTTGTGCCTGCACTACCTTTGACTGTAACTGTCTCTGATAATGGGCTCGAGTGAGAATCCGAAGCGTCGGACCAAAAACCGTCTTGCTACAGTAATCGCATCATCTTTTTCTGAACTGCTTCTTGAGTTTGTTCATTTGGATTAATTCACTTTACATTACCTTTTTAGTACCTTTTTATGGTTAGAAAACATTTATACTAGTACTACAGGCCAATTTCTGAAACGGATCGGAGAAAAGGGGTTTTGTCGGAATTTTTTGATTTCCACGATTTAATGTGGAGGGTATTCAACGGCGGGAGTTAAGTAACCGCTTGTGCTGTTCGACTCCGCCTACTTCTTGTCTGGCGCAAGACCTCATGCAGGAAGTCGGGAAAAGTGAAGCAAAAATAATGTTAATTCAAAAAACAACATTACGTCGCCTTGGAAGTTAGAGACGAAATGAAAAGTCTACATACTTATCCTGGTGATTGGTCTTTTGGCATTTTAAATTTTTAATTTAAGACTGTGAGTGGGAATGCACTTTTAAGGAGCATTCAGCCGGAATTGGCATTTGCTATGGGGATTTTGGCTAAACTATTCGTTCGCTGGGGAGCTCAGCATGATTCGAATAGACTATTCCAAAATATGGCAGAAATGGAAAAGTCAAAGAGTTTAATTTAAACAAAAACGAGACTCAGGCCTATGTAAATTTTATGAGTGAATTGGAAATAGCAAATCGGTTAGTTGTGTCTTCCGGTCGCTCGAATTGAGAGTTACAAGGGGATAACTTGAGACGAGGAATGCTCTCTTTGAGATATAAGATAATCGTTCATTGCGAAAACTTTTAGAGCACACAGTCGGCCTTAATTTGATCGATGTCTGTCGTCTTTCAGTGTCTCGCCTTCCTGGTGGATGCCTAGCGGGTTCGGGGGTTGCCTACGTTGTTAATAATAAGCTCGACAGACGCAAGTTGAGCTCTTATGCTGGTTGTTTAGTCTGATAGCTCTTCTGATTTCCCATAGAGCAAACTCGTCAGGTTGTCTCTGACTAATTTATTAGGTTTGCGGCTGCCTTCTTGTCCTCGTCTTTATGTAGATAGTGGCGTAGAGTTTTGTAAACTGGAGGGAGGGCGCCGTTCTTGTTGACGCAAATGGATTCTGTTAACCAGGCCTTATGACGCGCTTCAACCTATCTTCAAGCTACAGCGGCCTAGTGCGGTGACTCCTTAGAGGTCAAAAATGGAATCAGCTTCTCTAATATGCGCAGTGTACAGGGAAGTCTACACTTTTAATCCAGTTATAGCTACCGTCATTGCAGTAGACTTTGTGCAAATCTGCTAAACTTTTGGCGAACGGCTGTTTTTTCGAGGCTGCAGTCCCATTGACGGACTGTTGCCTGCAGTTAAGGTGTCCTATCCACTCCAGAGGCTTTTAGCTATCAACAGACTACCTCGCAGTGTCCTTTAACGCAAAGACGGGTTGCCAAATTGGCCGTATTACGTTCGTCTGATGTTTACTTTGATAGATAAAATTGTTTTGTTTTCTGCTATCCCTGAATATATTATTAGGGAAGAATGCGAAGTCATTGCATTGCGACTGTGCACATTGCCAGTTTTGGGTGGAAGTCTACTTATGGATGAAATGCGATATCTGCCTACCGTTTGGCGGTTTGGGTCAGAAGGCCACGTACCAAATCGTACTGAAGGTAGCAGGGCCAGGCTGGGGCCTCGGTGCGTTTGGAAGTTAAGTATAAACACCCCAGCCGGACGTAACTTCTAACGCTGCCGCTGGCTCGATGCACTCTGATATCCTGTGATGGCCAGCATAAAATGAAGCCAGTTTCTAACCAGACGGTGAAGTCCCGCAACAAGCCGTATTAAGTGCTCGCGTGCTCTAGACCAAAATAGGCAAGGCTACTTAAATAGGTTGTCGATCACAATTCCAAACAGAGGCAAATGATGAAACCCCTCGAACTTTCTAGAACTAAACTTAAACACGGGCCTCACAAGTTAATGAAGGGGAATGTGGCAAGAATGAAAATTTCAGCGTCCCTGTACTTCTCAAGAAAATTTGGCACTTAAGGCATATTGTTGACGTCCCTCGTTCAACTCATAAATCTGGTTGCGAATTCGCTTAAACTGTGTTACATATGCCATCGCTCTAACTTCCCCCGTGCCTGGGTGGCGGAACCATTAATATGCGTGCTCTAATCCTCCCTGATTCAGGCTGACATTTAGGTGGCCTCTGCAGTGTCAAATCGCCGGACACGTGAAACAGCC
>CACRXP010000639.1:286701-303508 GCA_902702965.1 Spirometra erinaceieuropaei
GTATTTATCAATAGATCAACGATGTTTAACCGACGAAAGCACGGATATGGCAGATAGTTTGCGCCCAAATGTCTACTCCGTAACCGCTTGTCCATTCCAGATTTTCACACTACACAAAAATGAATGACTTCACCAGATAACACCTCCATTAGCAAGGTTTTCATTTACATCCTCTGTCTGAGACTCATGAATATATGGAGTGAAGACTTTGTAACATATGGTAAAGGTATTATACCGTACTCCCGATCTAGATACTTGCTAAAAGCCCAGACACGTGTTTCGCCGATATTCTGCCGCTGCGTGACACAGCTGCGAGGGGTTCGGCTCTTCAGTGGGACCCCCAAATGTTCATTGAAATTTCGGTTCTGACCCTAAAAAGTCATGTCCCGGAGATTTAACTCCAAGTTCTGCACTGATTAATTTCCGAAATTATTCAACTGGCTTTGTAACATGCTTCTCCTGAACTACGTAGTTTACGTGCTCAAAAATAAGTGGCAGTTCAAGAAAACTGTGAGTTGACTCCGTTAAGATGTAACGACCAGTTGCAGGCTCCTTAAAATTGCTGGATTACACAGTACTTTTGTTGTGACGTCTCACAAAGGGCAATGAAGTATACAGCTGGGCGGAGCCTTTACAGTCATCCCCGAAATTACATTTAAAAGCAAAACAACAAATTTCGCCAATATTGACACTTTAAGTTTTTGGTAATTCTTTGTCATTTTACTTAAAACAAGTCAGTTCACTGGTTTTTTCAGGGTATGGGAATTAGTATTCCACATATTGCAGGTGACCTTGCTCTAAATCCCAGGGCGGCTAAGCTTAGGTTTCGGATTAGTGCCAAAGTTAAAGTTGGGTTAGGATAGCCAGGGCTAGGAGGACTATTTTAAGGCTCAATGATATGAGAGGTAGAGTTAGGACGGTTAGCGCTGGGGTTAGGTTTACAGTTAGGACTCGGTACTAAGTACCCACCCAAAATTTAGAGTTAAACGATCTTCAGTAAGTAAAGTGTTTATTTCCATGTCCAACCGCTTTTTAATGAAAGGTTTTCCCTCCCTCAATAGGTAGTCCCATGTTATCTAGGAATACAAGGCCACAGCTAGCTGGAGGGTCGAATTTGGTTCATGCTTCAGCCAGGAGACTAGCAGCCCCATTGGAGCAGGCTAGGATTTGATCCACAGCTACACAAGTCGAGTGGCCAGATAGCACTCGACAAGGCTGCTTGCTAAATGTACGTAAAATCGGCGCCAAATTTCCGAACATTTGACCTCATATGAGGACAATACATGGTTCGTCTACCCCTAAACTGAACTGCTAACCTTCTAGTATTATTTTCACTTGTAGCAAGCTCACTGCTATACACGGTGCCGATTCTAGCGAACTTTCAGCCCGTCCACCTTCAATCGAACTAATAATCTAAGGTCAACTAGGATGGCGTTTTCAGTGATGTTCCATCAATTATGTTCTTTTTAACAACATTTTTAAATAGAGCGGACGTCCACTCAATTCTATTTATCACCAAAATGTATCCGTCACTGACCATGGAATCCAGAGTGATGCTGGCGTACTCACTTGCTTTCCCGACAGCACTCATTTTGCTTAGCGACGCCACAGTTCCCGCCAAGCCGCCTTCCTACGTCACGGTCCTCAGTGCCCAGCTTTCCACGCAATTAGTCACTTACAGACCCAGCGGATGGGTTTCGTGCAAGGTCAGGTGCTTACAACTGTCGGTGCAACGAAAGGAAGCAGAAGTCATGACTTCAGACGTTGTTTTCCCGGAATCAATTTCAGCAGGGCGAAGGCGATGAAATACGCAGAATTTGAGGTTTAATAAAATTTCGTGGAGTCTTACTAGGCTGCTCACGGTCATTGCCTATTGATACGATTGCCTTAGGTGGGCTTACTCATGAAATGTCAACCAAAATTCCAAAATGCGTTTTAGTTTCGAAAAGAATTTACCAAGTAGGGTTGTAAGACTGATCAGACTGCAACATGATTCTATAATATTTCAGTTACCTCAGGATGCCGGCTTTCGAACGAACTTCCTTTCGGCTGCATGCAAAAACTTCACCCTATACAAAATGACTACTTAAGTAGCACGAAATTTTCTCATCGATTTTCGATGCCCTAAGTTTCAGTTACAATTCACGGGAAAAATGCATGAAAATATTGATTTTTTCGCTCATTTGGTAGATAGTTACGTCTTCTTCCAATCGTATACTCGAAGGAACGGCATAATTCGGTTTTCTAAACTTTTCCAATTCCCGAATAATTTTGAACCCACTCTACCTTTACACTTAATTTCAGGATTTCCAAACTACAAACCGTATCTTTCCCGCGTACAGAAAACCGTACATTTGTCTACGTTTTTAAAGGGGGACCATATGTGGTTCACAAAATTTAGCAGTGGATTTGATCCATATTGTTAACTTTACAAGCCACATTGGTAAATGCAGAAACAAGACGATTTATGAACGACCATTTCACGGTATTTAAAAGTCCCACAATTAGATACTATTTAAAACGGAATTATTTCCCTCCTTTGAGTATGAACTTAGGAGAAGACGTTATTGTCTACCGAATGAGCAAAAGAGTGAATATTTTTATGCATATTTTCTATGAAATAAAATTTGTCTTTGAGGGGCATGCGAAATCAAATGAAAAATGCATGCCACTTAAGTGGTCATTTTTTACAGAGTATAGTTTTTGCATGTAACCGGAAGGAAGTTCGTTCGAAAGCCGGCATCCTTAGGTAACTAAAATATTATAGAATTAGGTTGCAGGCTGACCAGTTTTACAACCCTACTTAATCTTTTCGAAACGAAAACTCATTTTGGAATTTTGGTTGACATTTCATGAGCTAGCCCACCTACTCTAGCTGTTCAATAAGACCTAGGAAAGCATAACGTGATGGGAAAATAAAAACATAGAATGCGGTTGGGCGTGGTGCAAGGAGGGAGGAAAGTTGTATAGGTGAGTGGATTTTGGTTTCGGCGAAGTCCCGTCGGGGGTTATTATGCCTACAAAACATGCGATATTTGTCAGTCACGTGGCGGTGAGGAGACGGGAGAGGTTTTTCTCTCACCGTCTGCTGCCGTGGCAGCGTTGGGTGGATCACGCAATCCAACTGCTTGCATGGTTCTGACCTCCACGTTGACGCGACTTCTGATTAGCGTGGGTTACGCCCAGTTATCGCTCTAAGTAAAATCTTAAATGCAACCGTTGGATCTACCACAATGCCGGTGTCCACCAGGAATTTATTTACTGAACTCAGGGCCAGTTATTGTCCACTCTCAGAAGCCATTGCGACATATACTCAGGTGACCACTTCGCTAACTGCTTTTGCGCGTGTAAAATGTATTTGCAGTTGTAACTACGTGTAATCTCTTAGATGCAGTTTGACGAGGCGTGATAAGGCAGTCTATCTCTAGTTATTCCAAATGGAATAACCGTTGTAGTGCCTATAGACAACAAGTTTAAGTCTAGCTGTGTGCGTTATATCATCCATCATGGCCGTTGTCTGACCACGTTTGACGCATTACAATGCTCGAATTAGGGGTAAATGTGCATAGCCATTTTGACGGGAACATTTCTGCCGAGCTCCATGCTCGGAAAAGCGATAGTTATCGATAAATTTCTCTGAAGAAGGAGACATGATCGTTGGGACAATAGCCTTATTAACCTGACGTTTCGGATTCCTGCACGAACCCAGCATCAGAGACAAGAGCAGGTGCGGGTGGTTTATGCACAAGGGGCTGCAGTATTTATAGTAGGCAGTCGCCATGCGCCGCATACCTATGAATATTCACGGCTTCCCCCACTCCCCCCCCCCTTCAGCAGGGATCGTTGCTCTTGGGGTGCCATATGTTTGACAGCCGACATTCGCGTCGTTAATTGCTTCAATTTCATCACGTGCTTTGGATGTTGGTGTAGTGATTGCTCGACCATCTGATCCACCGACCCTTGCGTCAGGAAAAGTGTTCACCTTTGCGCTTCCCGTATACCCAATTACTCCGCCTAGGCGAGGTCTCAGCACTGAGTATGGAAGGGAAAGATCATTGCTTTTGTTAATGGACTGGAGTCAGTAAATCACGACTCAAGCAGCTCCCGGCTCACGCGAGAATTTCGGCCTCGTCGAATTTGAATTTTGTGGCCGGAACTCGTCGAATGCGCCGCAACTGTACTGCAGCCCCTTGTGCATGAACCACCCGTATCTGCTTTTGTCTCTGATGATAGCTTCGAGCAGGAATCCGAGACGTCAGGCTAATAAAGCTCTTGTCCCAGCGATCGTGTCTCCTTCATCAAGACTGCTTCCTGGGACTCGTGCCTTCGCTTCTATTGGCAAAGTTCTCTGAATAATCGTTTCCAAAACAAATGCCCCTCGAGATGTTGATTTTATAGCCGGAGAACAGACTCTAGCGGCTCCAGTTAACAGACATAAAACCAAACTATGTTGTCTCTGAAGTGGAAAGCATCTGAGAAGGTGCGTTTTCTGTCCCATCCATGGGGTATTTTGATGAACGGATTTCTGAGTGGAGCCATCTGCTCGCCTCTGTTTAAGAATACGTATGCGGAAGACAGCATTTCGTTTTCAGCATGCTTGATCATAAATTTGATTTTGGGCCTGCCATTTTCATAGCTTTGAAGAGTAGTTCGTCGTCTCCACTGTCTTTGACAAGGGCCCGTGGGTAAATTCTCTCGACAGAGGACTCCCTACTGCAGGCGGTGAGTCTAAGGACAGGTCAACAGAGCTCGCCTGGTACGTCTATGTATTTCGGAACAAAGGGAAAACACCTAGCAGCGGATTGAGACCGTCTACTGCCTCGAAACATATCAACTTATTTTGCCATGAACACATGCGATGCACTTTTTAGGAAGGTCGCGACAGTAAGTAGTGTTCATGCACGTGTAATAACTGACCACTACGACTTCATTTTGGACGTAACCAAAGAATGACTACCGGCCGGTTCACAAGAAATTTTGATTAAAATTTCCTATAGACTGACCAATGACTGTACTTGCGCGTACTTTGACGGCCTCCACCGCGGCAGAGCTGGCTCCAAGTCGCAAAATTGAATATTGGTGTTTTATTTTATAAACCGGCTCCCTAAGCCTGCTTCAATATAAATAATGCATCGATGTATTGTATGGGCTGCGACCTTGCGTATGCTCTCCCTCAACGTCATTTCAGTAAGCGACATTGACTGTTTTTCTGCAAAATGAAGGACATTTGTAAGGGCATATTGGACAGCAACATCCCTTTGTAAATCAAACCTTGCCAGTTGGAATTCAAGTCCTATGGCAGAATTTAAAACACAACTAATCTTTACGGTTACAGATTCCGAATAAACACTTTTACAGCCCGTTTGTCGAATCCCAAAACGGATACGACCACAGTACGATATACACTGATTCGGCTGCTTTATTTGGCAACTTCAGTTGGCTTTTGTGCCATAGGGAGGTCACATTCAGTCACCCTGGTGTTACTGTTCCAGAATGCAGCCTGCACCCTGAAAAAGCTGTAACTGAAGGCGTTGATAGGATTTCAGGTCCACAACACGGGAGATGCTCTGGCTGCTGGCATCGTTATCGCATCTAGTATGAAGCATCGAAACAAAGTGTTAAGGTTGCTGAGAAACCATGACTTTTGCACAACTTACCATATTACCTCTGAATTTGCTGCTCTCAAACTTCACAAAGACCAGCTACAACGAATGCACCTCAATTGCATCTCCAAAAGACTCGCACATGACGAGGCCCACAGAGGCAACCAGTGCGTGCTTTTACGATCACTCTATGACCAATAAGCTCACGTCTAAGCATATTCACAGGTTGTCTTCCGATATGTCTGCCTAAGGAATTGGCAATTATATAACTCCTGGGAATAACAATGGTTTAATCGAATAAAAAATTAAATAAGTTCGGATTACTCACAAACGAACGTGGTGACCAGATGACTCCAGTTGATGCCAGAGGCACATTTTTGCACTCTCGCATTGTTTAACAAGTTCAATAATGTGCCAATATCCATAACGTCCGTGGTTAATTTGGAACTTACGGGTATCTCTGAACATTCACAAATAGAAGCCAGCCATCCGAAGGGGAAAAGCTGGGGAAGATAGACAACCCCAGGCATGACAGATTGGAAACCCTGGTTAGAATAATCATATTATTCGGCTTTGGATATTCTCCTATGCCCGATTTGACGCTTTTTCGGTTGGCATGCATTTCTAAGGAATACCACCAGCGCTAAGAGAAATTATCAATCTTTCATGGATACTGGCGGACTTTCTGGAAGTCAGATATGTTGGGAAACTTGACAAAAGTTTACAAAGGACAGGGGCTCTAAGTGGTGGCATGAAGATCGAGCCTTAGATGGCATGTGACAACCCATGCAGCCTAGATTGGACAAAATCTGAGCTACCATATTTTCGAGGTCATGCCCGAAGGAAATAACCGCACGGCAAGAGCTCTGCGGAATGATCACTAAACCCTTTATCCACATTGCTGTGGAAAAACTGGTGAAACGCATACATCCACTGACGAACCTCCAAGAGTCGGCAGTCACAGGAGATCGCGCATCAGTGGGACAATTAATGCTTCATCCCTCTATGTGCCCTATATAACATTCCGCCTACCACACAGCTGGACACACAGGGAGTCATCTATCATGGGCGATGGGGACCTCTATGTCCCCATTAAGGTGGTCATGGCCTGTGAGGGATTCGGTTTGGAGTAAGGACGATTTGCGCGGGCTTTACCTAGCCCTGCTTTATTCCACCCGCTTGGCCGCTATGGCAGGGTAAAATCAAGACAACCGACGACCGGTCTAGATTCAATGACTGACAAAAGTAACCTTGGATTATCCAGCTATAACAGGACAAGCCGAGAAATAATTGATGCCTTCTTTTCGGCTGAGAACTCAGTCAAACGATGCATCGATCTGGCGCTGACATAGAAGGTCCCGCACAGCTGCCTGCGACATTGGTCGTTGATTGGCTGTTGCTTGTTCTGCTGTTGCTGTTATCGCTGACAATGAACTCCTACACGAGTTCGAAGGCTTAAATCAAATGATCCCTGTGATTGACCAGGATTCTTCCTCCTTACTTATACAAACATCTGGAACTCGTACATGAGTCTCCATTGGTGGGAATGGCTAACCGAAGTGGACCTGAACGAGTTTAGACCGTTTTTATCGCCGACTTATCGGCCAGCGGATATGCGACGTTTCCAGTTGATACGCATTTGCGTACTTACGGCAGTTTTTAACTCTCCAGGATGGTTCGCCAAGATAACTCGCTTAATCTCATCACAAAGACGTCAAGACCCATCTTAGGCAGCACCCGCTGTAAACGGAATGGAATATAAATGAAATGCAGGAAATTTTCATTTGGCTGGAAAATTGCGATCACATAACCATGCGCAATCAAGAGGTCCAGTAGAAGAGGTGACTTAGGTTGGAAGCAAAAAACCCACGTTTGATTTAATTACACATCAAGAGGTATACTCAGCGGAAAGATGCCTTTATAATGACGCAGACTGAGGTTGGATGGGTGATGTGAGCGTGTCCCCGACAGGAAAACATTAACCCTCCTCTCCGTCCTCCTCCTCCTCTTCATCGTCTGAATACATCCCTGACACAACGACACCTTCTGCTCGTGCTGCTGGTGTGTTCTCGAAGACTCCGCTTTCTTTTGGAAGTTCGCTCCAGATGTCGATCTAAAAAGGCATACAGGGCCGGGAAATAAACTGTTTTTTTCTTTCTCACTTCAGTCAACGCCGCCCTTCACTTTGAAGCAAAACGCTACTGCAAACCAGGTCCCCGCGCCTAAATGGGAAATTCTGTTGTACTGGTAAATTTAAGAAAAGACCATGCTTCTGTTAAAAACTACTACAAAGGTGAACGAGGTCTCCGTAGATGCATATTCTAAGGTATAAACGCAGAATGCTACATGAAAGACTAAAATGAAAGCGCTTTTAGAGGATTAGTGGTTCCAGAGAAGGCTGAGGGCCGAAATTTTAGCATCGGTCTACTAAACACGTCAAGGCAAAAATAAGCATTTGACAGGGTATTGGGGCATAGAGAATAGGAAAAAAACATGCATGGATCAATGTACGTATCCTGATTTTGGACAAAATTATTCCGAAAAACCGATGTACATCAGCCTTGCACATTTTCGATTTTTTCTTCTCGCATTTTCTCGTGCATCCGAACTTTTCTGTACTTATGTTTGGGAACACCAAAATACACACAACGACTGGTCTAGGTTTGCGATAACGCGTTTTTTGCCCGCATGTTGCCTGCCGTTACCGCTTCATTGATTCCACTCATGTGCCTCAGTTCGTTTTAGTCAATTACGACAATCAATTTTTGCCCCTTGATCGTATTTCGCTTTACATGAAGTCACCTGAGCAGCAAATTCTACTAACCGACTTCAGCTGGGAACCTTCTAGAATTTACCCAGGGAATTCTTCACGCTACGACAGCCTGCTTTATTTTCGGGAGTCTTTACAACAAATATACCTTTACCGTTTTTTCCCGTACTTTTTCGCTATCACCATTTGTAGGAGACGTAATGTTCCCCACCCAGAGTTAGGTTTTTCCTGCATTTATTGATTCTTTGTAATTTTAATTGTCATTTACACTACAGATGTCTTACTAGAAGAAGAATTGGAAGAACTCTTGTTAATTTATGCATTTGGTGGCTGTCGCAATGCGACATTTATTATCGTTAGAAGGAGGTTAAAGTAGAAAAATACCTAGTTCACATTCTGTGGGATTCCATCGCCAACCCAAGGAATTTGAGTGCGAGTTTAGTGTTAGCTGTTACGTATTTACTCATGGAAGTAGGCAAGACGCAATAGCGGGGGTTTTGTCTGGGGCGAAATTTTACTGAATCGGTGGGCAACCTCAACGCTGCTGCCTAAAAGTACGGCATTTTGGGGCTTAACCTGATAATCTAAATGTGGACAACAAAATTTTCAAGGGAACCTACCGCATGAAATGACCCAGGGCTATTTTTGCACATGCAAAATGACCTGAAGGACTGTCAATTGTCAAAACAGGATACGATGTTTGCATAGTGCGCTTCTCACATGCACAGGCGAGAAACGGAGTCATGCTGTAAAGCTGACTTTTGTATGACTTCAAAAATTGCCCACGGTTAGTAAAGTGACTTGTTTATTAATGTTCAAATCCGTTATTTCAACGAAAAGATCAAAACCATTTTATTTGAATGTTCTTATCTGATGAAGTGACCAAAGGTAAAGCAACACAGGTTGCTAAATATACACACGTTAGATGTTCATGCATGTACATTAATGAAATTCCGTGTGATAAAACAACACTGAACAGCAAAAATGTCGCCGTAACAGCGACTATCTTTCGCAGTGTTGAGCCGAACTACTTCAACAGAAAATTCTAACAAAACAATTTTATCTTTGAACAGTGCCTTGAATTTTCAGCGGTCTGGGGAACAGATTTGCCCAGCCTTTCTGTAAGTACCGGTTGAAAAACACCAAAAGGACGGTAACGTATGAGCGGAACATACCGCGGTCAGAATTTCACCGCCTGCACCACCTACATGCCCAAAGTAGTAATGGCAGTTATTCGGAATCTCAGATTAACTGGAGGGAAAGTTCGCATCAAAATCACTCTTGCCAATTTTTGATGTTTCAGTCCACTTCTTTGATCAGTGCCTCCTTATCCAATTTATTATGCGCATAATACCGTGATTATTTTTGGGAGGATATTTATTAGTACAAGAACCTGGCCAAATATGTCACTAAGGCAAAATGCCGATGAAAAAATCGGTTTTCGAGCTAATTGAAGCGTACATCTCTTGATTAAGCTGTGCTGCATAGTTAGTCACTAGTCGAAAGCATAATTTTGGGTCATAGTTCAAACGGAATAGGGGATCTGGTGAGGTGACGACAATCTGAACGAAAGAAGGCGAAAAGTGGATCAGCGTCAATGGCCGAATTGGCGAAAACACTTACAATGGCTTTTTTCAAAACGTTATAGACAATAGTGAGCGATATTCCTAGATATCGCGGTTTCTTGAATTATATCAATTACCGCATCATACGACAGTCCTATACTGTCATTTCTCGTGGTTAAAGTTCCTGCTGAGAGCTAAAAAGTCTAGAAAGATGCGGTTGATGCTCCATTTTACTTGTAAAGCAAGGCTATGCATGTTATAGCGGGGCTTAAGTGTCTAGCTTTTAGACCATATTTAACTTTATAAAACTCTGAAGACTTACAATGCCCGGCCGCTGCTTCTTTTTGTTTGCTTCTTCGGCCTCTCTCTGACGCTCAAGGAACTGTTGTTTAGCAGTGGTTGCAAACTTTCCTCCAACTCCCGTGCCCTGATCACCGCCTTCCTCTACCGTGATCGACTGCATAGGAAAAATAAATGTTGCATCTGATCAACAGACGGTTTACACTGCGAAGCAACAGTAAATAATTATATAAACTGGTTAAACACCGCACTTTCGCGCGTGTCCTTGTGCAAAGCTCTATGACGTTAAGTGCGCTGAGCCGGTCAATCAGCGTTCATTTAAAAATACTGCACACCGTCATCTTCAAAAGCCAATTTAAATGAGTAAAAGGACTTCAGATTTTTCCTCTACGAATGAAAATTAGATGGTCATTTAGTGGCCATAGACAGGGAGGTTTAACCAATATGAAAAAAAGTCCAGCGTGACAGTTTGTAGCTCAAACATTGCAGGGCTTGATGCAGGACTCATGAGTGTTTGGTAGGACCTCATGCACTGTAAAAATAACAGCCAGCTGGGTGGCCAAATCTGTCAGTGTACTTGACGGTTTATGTCAATATTGAATCTTCTGTTAACATATACAAAAATAGCATTACCGTCAAAGTCAAGGGAGATTGCAATGGACATTTCAGGCTTAGTAGTCGTCGTCATCCAGTCATACCTGACCCCAAAGCGCGGAACACCTCGGACTTGACCCTGCTTGGTTAATAACCAAAAGGTCGCGCGACAGAGTCCTAGGTCTTCCACACTTCGGGGTCAGGTATCACTGGCCGACGACGGTTAATAAGCCAGAAATGGCCACTCCAGTCTCCCTTGTCTTTGTAGGTAACGTCATTCTGCCTTTACCACGCACCGCTGTGCGACATCTAGTAGGGCTCGAGACAGAGTCCCAAGGCACAGCGGGACGTGTGAGTTCCGTAGAGCGATCGGTGAGCATCCCCATACTCTTATAAACAAAAGTGTCAAATCTCTGTATTTGTCATCATTGGAAATCGCCAGTATTTGTGACAACTCAGTCTCGCACGACTGTGAGCCGAATGGCACAGGCGGAGTGAGGATCTCTCTGGCTCCAATTGCTGGGACTTCCGACTGAACGCCACCTTTGGAAGACGATAGTAATGCATCGGCCGGCAATGCCATAACTCTCAACGGCAATCGTCTCGCGGCCTTCTACGGGGCTAAAACACAGAAAATCTAAATCGAAAACGAAAACACAAGTCGAGTCTTTACAGTTTTCTTCTTCTAGGTGTTCTGATGGACGCGAAATCTGATTTGAAATCGCCACGACATTCTTCTCAGCAGGGAAATGGAATGCAGGGGACTGTCGTCTAATTATTTTCCCTCGCGGGACGGAGAAAACGGCAAGTTTCAAACACTCATAGTCAATGCATGCATCTTCTAGTCACTTGCCTATGCACAAAAACGAACAATTAAATATTGCACATCACCCATTTACCAATTATGACACATAATTCTCCAATGTTGGGATGACGGTTTGAGCACCGTACGATAGCACATGACCCTCTCAAATTTGAGTCCTGTGTTTTTGGTTAGGCCTAGTTCATACGGAGAACCAACAGGACAGACACAAATGATGGCTTTCACCCCAACTCAAAAGCAGCGCCTAGTTTTAACACCAGTATTTTGGAATTTAAACCGGTGCAGGAAATGGGATAGAGGGTGGGGTTGATACAATTCGAGCCGAACACATTGCCTTCTCATCGTACACACCTAAACTATCACGATTTAATAATCGCTGCTACTCAGAAGGTCTCCAACTGACGCGATAACCTGTTTTCCCTTTAGACGGAGCGTCAGCCTGCAGCGGCTCCTCATTTATGCGAGACAGTGGTATGGCAGGTTTTTACATATTAGCGGCTGCTTGTTGGCAGCTTGTGAATGCTGCGCGGATATTCTGCAGTGGCTGAGGGATTTCAGTTCAAATATTCATATTAGCTTTCGGGGCGAGTCTGAGAAGCTTTGTTCCGAAGGATTTTCATTGAAATTAAGTAGGGCAGTATCCGCTCACTCTTTGTGACTTGGTTTGCGTAAAGTGGCGACCGGTTCAGGTCTGGCACGTGGGGCCATGTCGCCGAGCTTTTCAGGACACCTCAGCCACGCCCATCTTCAGCCGTCTTGGCGTTGACCTGTTAGTTATGCATTTTGGTTAGGCAAGATAGATGTCGTGAAATTCTGCTTCACTACAAACAAATTTATGCGCAATTCACCACTGTGCATCTGTTATGGTGCAATGATGGACGTTACCATACGTGACATTCGAACTATCTAGTCTAACACTCCATCACCTACCTGGGATACATAACGGTGAATATGCGAAGTCTTAAGGTATTAAACTCGAAAGAAAGAATACCTCCGTCCGCCGGACAGCTTTACTCCTTTCCTCAGCGTCCTTCATGAAGCGTTCTTTGGCAGATGAGGCCCATTTGACAGATCCAGGTTCTGGCTGGTCGTCCGACTCATCGTAATGAACGACGTCTGCCCTACGCTCGGGCTCGTTCTCGTAGACACCGCCTTCGCCGCGCATGTCGATAACCTAGGGGCAATAATTCAGTTAATGAGAGCGTGAAGATGGGCGTTTTGCCCTTTGAAAGCGATAAAATGGTTTTTTTTTCGACCATCGAATATCCTGGGCGATGTTCAAAACGTCACCTTTTAGCATACCGAATGTTGTCTTGTGAATGTTAAAAGCTCAAAAAGTGATTTCTTCTAAATTTCTCACGCAGATGATCATTTGAATTCGTCTAACAAATCCACCTAACAGCGTTTCGTATTCAGCAGTGATATGCATATGCAATTCATGGGGAATTAAACATCCCAGGATGTGACTGGTTAGAAGAAGGTGTAACACTACGGGCATCAACATGGGTTCAGCGGAAAATGCAGTCAGTTATGTCGTAGACTTCTGGACAAAACGAACGACATTGACACAGTTCGCTTAACCCTTACGTTAACAGAAGATACTGCCCATAGTGAGTATTAATGATCTGCTCCCCGCATGAGAGGACATTAGAACGGTCTCGGAAGTACTTTCATGAGTGATTGCAGTTTTTTGGAGTATGGGAATTAAAAGCACATGTTAAACAGTTGTTTGAAGATTGCCTTGCCAAACTTTAGAATGGCACTAACAAAGCACATCCCAACATAACCTTTTATCATATGGTTGGTTTTCAATATAGTTTTTGGGCATTTTATTACGACCCAGCAGTATTTCTCCGAGAAGTCTCACAGACATACGAAGGAACAGCGCTAGGCAACGGTAGGGTAGACTCTGGATCGTGTCACACGGGAATGTTGGGGCAGCAGGCTGGACAGTAAGCCGACTGAATGCTGAAAAACACAGAAGACAGTCGGTGGAAAAAACGATACTTTCGAGTATCCAGTTGGATATTGCATGGCGTTCCTCGGGGAAAGAGTGCACGACCATTGAACAACCCAGCCTGTCCCCAGGCAGACATTCTCGGCACCCCTCAGTTCATGCTCAGTTGGTCTCCGTTTTTGTTTCTCCGCAGGTACTTACATTACCACACAATTAGCAGTCTGCCGACAACCAATTGGGGTCCTTCGCCCTACCGTTGCCTAGCGATATGACAACTCTGATGGTCAACCAACCCATGTTTCTAGCCTCAAAAATACAGCCTGGCATTGAGATATCGTTGGCCGTCGATAGCTAATAGGTCGAAAATGGCCGTTCCACTGTCCGGCATTCGACGGCAAAATTTCCACAGGGCTGATTTCTTGCCTCTCCTTGACAGCCTGGATTAGCTCTAGACCAGGATGCCAAGGCAAATGGGCAACACTCAAATCCGTACTGTAATAAGAGTAGATCTCTGATTAACCCTGCATGCATGACAAATAACTTTCCTCGTTGAATTGAATGAGAAGTCCTATGGGGAAAAGTAATCAGTGAAAAAGTCTGAAGGAGATCAGAGGTGTCTTGTGTCACCCTGTTAGACATGGACATGGCTTCGGCAAAAAATAATCTCAGGAATTTCAGAAGCTGTCTACTAAGTGCTGGAAAGGATGATTTTTTACACACAGTTGATGATACGTCTGCAATGAATGCGCCCTTGCTAAGAAAGTCACCCGAATCCTTGAGAGAGAGAGAGAGCCCTGGTACTGCCTTCATCACTTTGTCTGCTAGCTTTCAAGAAAAATAGCCGCCCACTAACGAAGGTCAGATCTCAATAGTTTGATTGTCACAAGCGCCGAGGTCCAGGACCGCCTGGAAGGGGGGTTGCAGTCAATAACCTTCGGGGGAATTTGTTTATGCAGAGGAAAGTTTGCTGTGGTTGGTTTATAGTTAGGTTTAGTGTTACGTTTAGGGTTAGCGTTAGGTTTATAATTACGTTAAGGATAAGGCATACCATTGAGGATACGGTCAGGTTTGCCGTTAGGCTTGGGGGGATTGCTGCCCCGTGTGTTCCGTCTGCCAGGTCTTTTGTGGAGATTCTAGGCAGATTTGTCGAACATCATGTTGTCCTGTCCGATTCAGACTCGGTTAGTTTCCCCAATAGTGATTTCAGCATCACACTTCGGCATACTTTACTTTGCTATGCTCTCCCCACACACCGCTTGCCGGTGCGAAGACAAGGTCAAGGTGATCGCACGGGGAAGTGGGCGCAGTGGCTAAGGGAGGTAAACAACTCGCTTACGTATGTTGCACACGACCTGATCCCTTACTACATGCGTACTGAACTTCATTAGGGGAGGTCTCCGATCTCACATAATAGAGAGGACGCTGAAAGCCACACTGAGGGGCCATTCCGCCATGATCCGCAGTTGGAGCCATTTGCCCTCTTAGCTGATAATAATTCAAGTCACGACTGCTACCGTGTTTTAATATCTTTAAAGTGCTTTTTGCGTGTTTAGTGTGCAGACCTTCCTTGAATTTCACTTTCGCTCCAACAAAGCCGCATATTAGAGCAAGGTGACGCGGCTAAAACAGTCCATACGGCAGAACGATGACATTTAATTTTAGCAATCTGTATTCCCAGGCCGCATACCAGCCGCCCTAGAGAACAGAATGTCTCCGATTTCTCCTGGTAATGTCACTCAGGGAACCTTTTAAAAGTATCCTCTCGCAAGCCACCCCGTAGTTGCGCATTGGCTTGAAGATTTGGAGTGTTCTTTGTAGATAGACACAAATTTATGCGTGTTTTATTAACATGAATTTTACTTTTCAGACCAAGAGTCTCACCTACACAAATGTCAAAACAGTTTAGTTAACCTGTCTGACGGGATTGTAACTTAATAAGTCTCACTAACTTAACTTGTGTGCTAACAAAATTTTTCCTAATACGGCGTGATTATCTGCTTGGATTGGGACACCTTATACGGAGATCATTAACCGAGTCCACTAGTATACACCGATTAGCCACTAGACATATCTTCTTCCGGTACGACGCCGTATTTCTAAATGACGACCAGCCGTATAGCGTCTCTGAATTGGATATTATACATCTTGTGCACTAGCCGACCTTGCACATTCTCTATAGTTGGATCGCCGTGCCAGCATAGGAAAAGTGTTAAAGGAAATTAAAAATGTTTTGAAAGTGGGCCACGCATTAACATTTAGTAAAATCCTGCAATATTATGGAGGACAATTATAAGCCTACCGTCTTTTTTATTTCCGTTTGGAATTGACTGGGGTCCGCGAATTTCTCCCGAATGGTCTTTGCTGTCCTGAGTTTTGAGAGATCTTCCTCCTGTCTTTCTGCGGCTACCACATCGTCCGGTCTCGGTGCAGGGGTGTTCTCGTACACTGCATTCTTTTCCCGTTTTGCAAGCTCTTGAAGCTCCGCCTGTGATTAATGGAGTGTTTACTATTATCAGAGACTTATAGTCCTACGGTTGCTCGACCACAGACGAAGCAGGGGACAAATTTTAAATAACTGAGCGTGCGTATGCTGGATAATAAAAGCGGGTTCCGCCTGTGCGTGACAATCATCCTGCTTAAATGGCTGTGCCGGTGTGGGTGAACGATCGACTTCACCAATTAATTGTGGGGCCTGCAGAAACATTGGTTTTCCTGGAATAAACTTGAACAAAGTAAAAGGCAACGAGGTGTGCAGAATTACATAACTTTACTAGATTTCGCGACCTCTTATTCTACTGCGTACAGTCATTACATATTAATAAGATAAACTGTTCAATTAGAAAACGGTCCAGGTAAATAGAAACAGGGATATTTCTCTGCCATGCGGGTGGTTCTGGTGTGAAGAGGTAGTGGAGTTATCCAGGTAAGCGAGTTCGAGTTACAGCGAAACCTCGGAAGGCATGATGACGACTGCTCAGCATGGGGCATTACTTAATCATGTGCCCCGAAAACAGCCATTCGGTAGATGCCCTGGACTTACAAGGGACCACAGTGGATTTTGGCAGGCATTATTGGAATTCGCACCATAACAAATGCCAACGTTCGGGGTGTGGTGGCAGGCCCAGTTGCTAGCTCGCTTCCCGCACACTGGGATCCCTGCCGTCCCCCCCACTTTTGTTGTTAGTTGAAATCCTA
>CACRXP010000639.1:314961-328176 GCA_902702965.1 Spirometra erinaceieuropaei
GGAGATAGCCGAAAGATAAGTCATTTCCCAACGCCTCTAATTCCGACGCAGTCAACGACAGTCGCGCTATCAAGGAATGGTCTTACAAGCCACCCAGACTAAGGGAGAGATCAAATGCGAAGGATGTGTAACACCCGTGGACGTTTTAACCCTGAAAAGGAAGAAAACAGTTGTCTTTGGTGCGCCCAGTTTTTTTTATTCAAGGACCGATGGTATTGGGTTTCAAGATTAATTGCTAGACCGTCTAAGACTTTGACCTTTTGTCATAGGTCTTAAACCGTAAGGAGAAATTACTGACGACAGAGACTAGGCGAACTAAATTGGCCACTTCTGCTTTATTTGTCATATTCTACCGACCACGCTCAAATCCTAGATCAATAACTTGCAGCCATGCTAAGGACCGCGCAGGTTATAGAGCGGAGCGTCATGGCACTCTGGAAGGTCCGTGTGTACCCTGCATCCAGGAACCATTAGTGAAAGCCACCGGACTGTGATACGAGATACGTTTCAACCATTTTTGATATCGGCTGATTTTTCTGAAAGAAATATGGCGGTCCAGTCTCATCCTCTTCCATTCCCATGTTCTTAAAGTCACGGAACTTATGAGCGCCAAAGGAAGTGCGAAACTTTTTACAAGAATTTCGAGTGTGCGTACGAAAGAGAACGACGAGTTCTTGACGTTTTTGTCCATTGAAGATGGGTAAACGCACCCTTTCCCCGTGACCATTTTCTCCAACTGCCTCCACCCTCGAAATGGAAGGAGACACGGGAACACTTACGAGAGGTCTTCCCTGCAGATTGCGCACTTGAAACAGAACCGATGGAAGATGTCGTTTAGCAGTTCCATCCTATCCTTGATGTCGACATATTTTCCGCAGGCTTTGCAACTTATGGTTACCTGTAAGAGGAACAAAACTTCCTTCAAAGCTTGAGCATACTGTGATCATATACAGAGGTATAAATATATAAAGCTCTTTGGAAAGGGAAATGACTAAACTTGAAATATTTAACAGCCCACCGTGACATAGGTACAGGTAGAGAATTCTTAAACTGATAGAATTAAGAAAACTGGGTATGAGGAAGCTGAAAGCAGGATAGAGAATGCCGTCAAAAATTGGCGTCCTGTTGAAAGATTTCATTGTCAAATCTCAATTAGCCTTCGCTGTTCCACAGCAACTTAGGTTTATCTGCAAAGTTCCCTTTTTAACACACTACAACAAGCTCCGGCGCAAAGACGGCTTTTTTCTTTTCTACATATTCAAGTAAGCATCTCTTAAAATACCCATGTTATCACTATTCTCACAGCACAAACGGAATTGAGCCGCAATTAAGAAGAAGGCAGGCACTTATTAGTTCCCGTGCATACCTGCTGCCTTAGAACTATGACTCAGATGTCCATAACGGCGCAGACTGGTAACCCAGCACGCCAGACAGATACCGCACTGTGTTTGACCAGGGCATAGTCGTGACTAGGGGCCTAGAAATCGCAATTATGGCCTTCCATTTGCGTCGCAGTAATGGAAATGTTTGTTTTACATATCAGTCTTTAAAATAACAAAAAATTCTAGAGCGCTGACGGCGCATCCTCAGTAAGTTCAGATTTTAAGCCCTCCATTGACAATTTATATTGCGCACCTGGTGACGGATATTGTCACAAAGTGAAAAACTGTTTGTTCTAAATATCGATTGTCTTGAGATCGCAGAAATAATGAACGAGCAGAATGTTTTTGACTAATTGGTGTCACTGGGCGTGACAATCATGGGGGAGTAGCTATTTCAAGTTGTATCGTATTTATCTCACTAAGCTAATGATAGCACTTTACGCAACAAGAACCATCCGCGCTTTCTCGAAAAGCATGATGAAGTTGATGGCAAACATCAAATTCTACATCGTTAAAACAGTCCTCACTTTTGTCAGGGTACTTATGTTCCTGGTTTTTTAGTCAAGTTACCCATAAATTGGCTGAATTTCAGATAATCGTCTTCTTTTTTCTTATAACATTTTAACCTCGGAAGGACAGTCGAAAAGTACAAAGGACGACTAGGTCGATAATTCCAATTCAGAACGCCACGACGAAATCACTGTGTTTACATGACCTGTCGTTAATATCCGGTTCTACCGTCTGTGATCACCTTTTCTGAATTTAAGAGATGGTCAGTGTTTTCTAAAGTTATTCCTGCCGTCGGACCGATAAAAGAACCGTACTTAAGTGCCTATGCCACTGAGGAACACCTGTGCAATGTTTCTTTGCAGAAAGCGCTGTTTTATTCAGAACCATCGGGGCCAGTTCTAGCAAAAGTGGGACTCTCACAGAGTAGTTATTGTGCCAGATTCTGGAACATCATAAATTTATGCCCCAAAAAATTCGATCATGTCTACCAAACAAGATGTCAAGCGCATGTTTGGCGGCATCTGGGACTTCTTCGGTCTTTTCGCTGCTTTAATCGCCAGAACACATTGGTCTTGTGCTGATAAATTCCTCGGAAGTTAACGAAAATTGAATACGTAGTTAGATACCTCTTCTCCACATCCAAATTCTCTCATCCTTTTCATTATCCATTTCTACGTATTTTTACAAACTACACTCATTCTGATTTGTTTGTATCACTCTCTCTAAAGATCAGCCGGGAAAAGGCCCTTTCAGATCCGTTTGAGAGTTGACCTTACAATTTGTTTTGAGGTAACTTCGTGAGAAAATCTCTTCTAAAATAGTGAAAGAGAGCCTTACACTGCCCTTATGGACTGTGTGAATGCTGACGCTCTAAAGGTCATACTCATGCAAAGTAAGTGTTCTCACCTGGTTTGTAGAGTTCGATATGGGCTCTAGCGGGGAAACGTTTTGGATTACCGTTGGTCGATTGGCCTCACCCCTCTTCGAAACATTACTCAGGTGAGTAGCAGACTGTGGAAAGTGTATCGGAACATTGTTATCCGAGGAAGATGGCTGCTGACCCAGGAAATCGTCAGAATTTCTGACCTGCTGTAGATTTTCCCATGGGGCGAGATCTTGGTCCGCTGGAGACTCATGCAAGTCATGCAAAAGAAACGACTACATTGCAGTTGGGGCATTCGTGCAAAGGCAATCTCGTCAAACAAAGGAAGTTCAGAGGTTGCGTAAGTCGAAATGGAGGAAACCTAACAGAACATCCTTAGATGTGAGACTGAATGAATATACTGCAAATGTCCCACGCCAAGCAATTAATTCTTTTTCAGATTAAAACGCGTTGCTTTCATAGTTTTTGACAGAACATGTGTTCAGAGGTAATCTGGCCTGGCAGTCTTTTAGTATGAAATGTAGCTTAGTGTGCTATCACCTAAAGAAGAAAGTGTATGACTGTAATTCAATCATGAAGATGTTTGAAATTATCATCAGGACCGAATTATCCTCCATTGTGCGAAATTTCCAAAGGCCCTCTGATAATGCCCCTATGAGACAAACCAAACTAGTTCAGTTTACTGTTAACAGTACTCGAAAAAGCGTGGTTCTTTGCAGCTGCAACCTGGAATTTTGCTGAAGACGTAGACTTTATCGTCCTGACTATCGTGAGTAGATGGTTGTCAGGCCGGTTACCAAAGTTATTTCCACTTTGCCCGCGTACCATATTATTCTCATAGGTTTGATCAGTTATAGGCATTTTTTGTGGAATTACGGTTTTGTATAAATATCTCGGACTGAACTTTCAAAGTGCCAGACTTCCAATTGCGACCATGACAGGGACGAAGGGATGCAAGGTGAGTTTCGGCGCATTAATATGTGCAATCTCCCTGCAGGCTTTATCGAGCAGAAGATCAGCCAATTGGCTTTAGTCTTTTACTTAAATCTCAAGAAAATAAGGCATAGTATGAAGTGCAAATATAATGCCTTGGGTATTCGAAGGTGACCATGCCTCTACGGGTAGGTTGACGACGATTTTAATAGCTTTTAATATGACAAACAAAAGGTGATGTGTAAAGGACCCACGGCTTCCCTTAACACAACAGACTCTAATAACATGTTCTCATATGAATCTGACTGAATATAAACCCCGGGGATCACTGACGATTTTGTTTCCAAAGAGTGAAAACTTGTGATGTAGTTTATTCTCGTGATGCGAGTTTACGACGCGCATGCAGCGCATGAAGCAAACAGGAGAACCTTTCAATTGGACGTCTCCGCCCAATCAAAAGTTGTTATCACAAATTCCTGACCGCCGCGGTCAGTTTCCGTGAATGTCAGACTACAATCTTAACGCTAAACTATTTGTATTCAAAGAGAACAGGTAGGGATTGGGAGAAACTATCCCTCTGGCAAACACTTTTTACAGATCTCCCGAAGTTTTTTGGCTTGTTCTCGGTGAAGCCGTGTGCAGTCGCGAAGAATCTAAATATAGGCTGTCTCAGGTAAATAACGCTGAAGCATTATCAATCACGTGTGTGGGCGGCTCTTTTGCTGTACAGCACGGCGAAAAGGGAAACAGCAGCATATGTGTTAGGAAGGAGAGCCAATAGAATTGGCTTTTTGGGATTCTTCTAAAGTAAATTCAGGCGTCTGTGTGAAAAGTAACACCGTGCGATAGAACCGGTGTCTTAGAGGGCGGAGGGCGCTATGTTTAGGGAAGTTTATCAGTGGGACTGTACACTAAATGTTATTCCACCTGAAAATCTTTGCACAGAGGGGGTTTATTGAATAGACTACTGTAATCATTTGGTAGCGGATTTTGCCGCTAAAGCAGTTGTACTAGAATAATGAGATGTATGGCGAGACTCATGCCGGCATATGCATATTTATATTTGAAGACACACAGCGGCTGCTTACTGGCGCAAACTCTAAATTAATATCGATGTTTCAGCAGGTTTTTGCAAATTTGCTCAAATCTGAAAACGACTTGGGAACCAGCGTCGAAGGTTTACTTAATAAAGTCCTCTACTTTTCATAAAGAACAAATTTGCCTACAAATTATGGTTCATGGGATGCCTGCGTTCGAATACATATATACAGTAGATGTGCTAACTCATGAAATGTCAACCAAAATTTCGAAATGCGTTCTCGTTTCGAAAAGATACATTAAGTATTGTTGTAAAACTAATCATGATGCAGCATAAATCTATAATGATCCAGTTACCTCAGGGTGTCGGCTTTTGAATGAACTTATTTTTAGCTGCATGCAAGATCTATACTTTGCATAAATTGACTACTTACGTAGTATACAATTTTCTCATTGATTTTCGATGCCCTTAAAAATTCAATTATATTTCATGGAAAGCATGCATAAAAATATTCATTCTTTTACTCATTCGGTAGAAAATTACGTCTTCTTCCAATTTCATTCTTAAAAGAAGAATATAATTCGCTTTTAAAAAAGTTTCCAATTGTGAGATTTTTTGATATTGTTAAACGGCCGTTCATGAAACGTCATGTATCTGCATTTACGAATGTGGCTTGTAAAGTTAACAATATTGCTCAAATCCACTGCTTAATTTTATGAACCTCATATGGTCTCCTCTTAACACCGTATAGAACTGCATGGTTTTCCGTACACGGAAAATATACAGCTTGTAGTTTTGAAACTCTGGATGCAAGTGTAGCAGCAGGTCGGGTTCAAAATTATTCGGGAATTATAAAAGTTTTTTTAAAATCGAATTATACTCTTCTTTTGGGTATGAAATTGGAAGAAGACGTGATTTTCTACCGAATAAGTAAAGGAATGAATATTTTTATGCATGTTTTCGGAGGACCTTTTCCAATTTCCGAAAAATTTTGTACTCGACCTGTCGTTACGCTTGCATCCGGGTTTCCAAACTGCAAGCCGTATATTTTCCGCGTACGGAAAACCATACATTTCTCTACGGTATTAAGAGGAGACTATATGAAGTCCGTCAAATTTAGCAGTGGATTTGAACCATGTCGTTAACTTTACAGGCCACATTGGTAAGTGCAGATACGTGACGTTTTATGAACGGCAATTTCATGGTATTAAAAAATCTCACAATTAGAAACTTCTTAAAACAGAATTGTACCCTTCCTTCGAATATAAAATTGGACGAAGGCGTCATTTTCTACCGAATGGGCAAAGAAGTGATTATTTTTATGCATGTTTTCCATAAAATATAATTGAATGGGTAAGGCCATCAACAATCAATTAGGAAAGTGCATGCTACATAAGTAGTCATTTTTTACAGAGTACAGTTTTTGCATGCAGCCGGAAGGAAGTTCGTTCGAAAGCCGGCATCCTGATGTAGCTAAAGTATTATAGAATTACGTTGCAAGATGCTTAGTTTTGCAACCCTCCGTAAATAATCTTTTCCAAGCGAAAAGACATTTCGGATTTTCGGTTGACATTTCACGAGTTAGCCCACCTACTGTATATATGTATATACATATATCTGAGAAGAAGAGGCGATCTCGGGAACCATGATTGTATTGTCCTGACGTTTCAAAAGCAGACAAGCTTTCATCGTCGGAGGTGAGTATCGTACGGCATCACACAGTATTTATAGGAGGGGGATAGATATCAGTCATGCTAACACGGTGGTAATTATAGGGGGGAGGGGATGGTTAATCGGCTTTGGCGCTAATGGCCCGCATACGCACAGGGATCGTCTCTGTAGTCGCCGGGGCAGCGCGGGAGGGAGGGTGACTGCTGTCAATCTGCCTGTCTCTCGTCGGGGGGTGGCATTTGAACATTGGTGGCCATCGCCCGCATTCGCGTTGACCTTAATTGTCGTGCTGGGTTGCTAGTCCTGATTGCATCCCTCTGATCGCGTTACATATATCTATGAAACATTAATCAACACTTTCAAAAGTATACCCTTGACGCTTCCAGCAGCTGCAACTTTCTATGATCGGATTATATATTTTAAAAGTAATGACTTACAATTATTTGACGACGGTCACAGCTTCCAACTAGATGTTCAGAATGACAAGATAGCATACGCAAACATATTGCAAATTAGCCTAACCCGAATGTTAGCGTTTGGATAGATATTTTACGTTTTTTCTTCAGGAAGTCGTAAGTGAGACTAATATGAATGATTGTGAAAAATCCGCAGAGGGTTGTATATTCCGCTGCTTGCCTACTTATACAGACCTAAGAAAAATTAGTGACTTCCGAAGGATTCTAAACCCCAGAAAAATTAATTTAAAATCTTTTAAAACTCCCGAACAGATTGCCTAGTTCGAGGCAACCCTACTACAACTAGACTTCATGATAACAAGAACCTCATTTTCACTTATCCAAATAAGCAAGGTGCCTTAAGCATAACTTAATCGCATCTTTACAAGTACCGCACTTTGCAAGCTGACAGCCTTTTTGAATATTCTCCTCAGGGTACTTTGTGTTTCTTGTTTACAGACAAAAAGACTCCTTATTAAACCGCCTTCTTTTAAACACTTCTTGGTGAGATGTGATTTAGTAGCCCACCTGATAGATGTAATACTGTTGAGGTTGAGGTTAAGAGTTAGGGGCTGCGGCTAGGAATTACGGCTAGGGTTAGGGGTTAGGGTTAAGGATAAGGGATTATAGTTAGGGGTTAGGGTTAGGAGTTATCGCAAATATTTGTCAATCATTCAAAGTCAAATCGCGCATTCCCAATGGCTTTTCTTTTGCATACAACTACTTGACCTCGTCGCCTGCGCGTTCCCCGGCCGCGCCTGTAAAAACTCCTATTACCAATGGTTCCGTATTAGAGGGGACTGGGGTTCGCTGACTTCAGGTTAGCCTACCAAACCACATCCCACCCATTTCTTAACTCAAGTCAGATAATCTATTGAAATGGAATAAATTTTTTGTATACGCACTGAAATTTTGCATCTAACCTCCAGAACGTCTCGAGGTAAAGCATGATGGTGCATTGCCGTCTCTCCTTTTGACCCTAGACCAAACGGCCTTAATGACTGAGGGTAACACTCATAGAGATCGCATAAACTTCTAATTAACCAAGGTGATTTTGAACTGTCAGCGTCGCTACTATAGCAGAGGATTGAGGTCCTTTACAGAGAGTAATTATCATCGAATGTCTAGCGTAGTAGCAAAACCATCGATTTCAGGTTGGGTCAAAATAAGTGGTCTCCGAGGGCGAACTCCAGAGGAGACCTAGTGACGCTTCAGTAGGGCTGAGCGTGATAAACTGTAACACGCTTGCAGGAGAAAATTCCAGGTATTTTCGGAATAGCAGCCATGTAGCCCTCGTGCTCCAAGTGACATTTATTGCCTAAATAGCATGCATCGCACGTTCCTTGCGCGTTTATTTCACGAGGCAGATGAATCAAGACTGTCTGCCCAGCTTGTGGCTCCTGCCCAACTGGTCAGTGGAGTAGCTGAGTTTCGTCCTGACTACCGTAGTAAATGTAGACAACACTACGGCAAAGCAACAAACTGTGTGGTCCAAAGTAAGGAACCGTTTCGTTACCACTGGTCTGAAAGCATTTGACTTCGGTGTACTAGACACGACTTGAGAAACAATGACGGGCACTTTAACAAACCTGTTTGCCTTAATCTTCATCTGTAAGGACGAAACACATTTCAACGACCAGACGGCAAAATCTTGCAGCAATGCAAGCGTATGTATTCCAGGAAGAAGTCATTTTGTAGTTGTCGTCTGCACTAAGCAAAATTAGAAAACCACGCTCTAGTTAACAGAATATCGTAGGGCATCGGCAGTCGGTAGAGATTTAAGGCATGTTGCAAAATTTCTTGTCGTGATGTTTGGGTGGAAGAGAATACGACAGTAAGTTAATACAGTGACAGAAGGCACGTCGACTAGCAAGTTTGCATGAGACAAACTCGGAGGTTGTATAGTGGCATGACGGTAAGCTCTGTGTACAAAAAGCCCACAAATCCTAAACTCTGCATGTGTAGCTCAGAGAATTAAACAAATGTTGCTTACGTTACTGACATAATATTTTTCCAAATAGCTACATCCTTAAGCATTGTACATATCAGACGATATTCATTCTCACGATATTGGTAATTTTGGTCAGACGGGCATTTAATTTTTGCTCTATCGTACCAAACAACAGCCCTCCAGACCTAAGAGGATTTATGTCCTACGTCAGAAACTGATGCCAGTGGGGACTTCGCAAGTGTTGTAACAAAGCTGGCGAGGACGACCGACGTCTTCCAAGACGCAAGCTGCCCTTTCAAATTGTCAGTAGGCATAAGACCAACAATGCATCTACTGTCCAGAGCATGTCATTTCTGAAAGGGTGAGCTTTTGTTTAGATCGTGTAACTTTCGGGAAATTGTGGCCACTAGGTTGACGTTAAGGGTTGAACAAATGTCTTTAAAGAGAGTTTTCTAAAGGATGAATTTTGTTCATATTTTCTGCTACTATGAGCTCAGCGACTTCCAAGAGGTAATGCACTGAGTTATAAAAAAAGGATGCAGTGCATATGCCGATTGGCTTTTTGCTCAGCGACAAGCATCTCATGCTGAGTGCGTTTTCATGTGAAAATGAAACGGCAGGCAGATGGACGGCAATGAATCCGAAAACGTGTTTTTCGGTGCATGCATGCATACAGTGCGGCGGGGCTCACCTGATGCATTGCTGGCAGCTTTCACGCTCTGTGGGTAACAAAGAAAGGCAGGAAATACATTTCGTACGGTTTGTGAGTGTCATCATCCTTTTTTAAAAAAACGTTGGATAACTGCGCAAACTAAAGGCTGGGTCTGCAGACCCCTGAAATTAAACACGTGGGTAGGGAACAGATGCCGATGACGACGACGATGCTGGGGTAGCTACCGCTGCTACTGTCCATAATGATGATGATGATGATGACGACGATGATGATGATGATGATGATGATGATGATGATGATGATGATGATGATGATGATGATGATGATGATGATGATGACGATGATGAAACGCGTGGTCAGCGAACCGTATATTAATAAAAGGGTCACCCTCCTACAGTATGATTGTGTCCGAATCCTGCTTCCGAAATGAGATCAGCCTTAAATTCACTTACAGCACGGATCGATGTCTTGTTTAACCAAAAAGATGTCAGTGGGATGTCATTATCGACAAAGACAAGGGTGACTGAAATGGCTATTTTTGACTTGATAGCTGTCATCAGCCGGCTACACCCAACCCCGAAGTATGCAACTCCCGAAGTTCGAACTCGCTACCTGTTAGTTAGAAGTCCAACTCCCTAACCATTGGGCCACGGGCTCGCAGTTCTGTCATTTGCGATAGAGCGTATTAACGGTGGTAGAGGGGCGCGCACCGATCACCCCAAGGCACAACGGGACGAGGGAGTTCCGTAAAGCGATCGGTGCTTGCCCGTCTATCACCGTTAGTATGTAAACACCCACTGACATAGTTCTAAAACGCAATAATTGGCCACTTCACTCTTCAAACAAATTATCAACCCACGACAGTTAAAAATACGCGAACATCCACTGCAGCGAACGACAGTTGGATTCATGCAAACGATTGCATTCATCCCTTCGCCATGGACTGAGCGCCGGAGTGACTCAAGACTGGTTTTTTTATAGTGGAGCAGAGTTACTCTGCACTTACCATGGCGCCTCCTCTCAAACCCGACATGTTTTGACGCCAAAGCAAAGTCAATATGACGAAAGATGGGCTCGGACGTAGTAGATGACATAGCTAAACAGGCGACCTATGAGTAATACACACGGCCTGCTCCCCCGGTATATGAAAAGCTGCTCTCAGGGAGGTCTCGGATCTCTCTTAGGTGAGAGTGGCATAGCGGCCATATTAAGAAGCAACTACTGAAACATGACCCTCAGGACTGCGAAAGACCAAGTTGCCAAATCAGTTGACAACCTCTCAAGTCAGGACTTGGAACACGTTGAAAGAGGTAGACAAGGGCGTATTCACCAAGCCACGGCTGTCTTTGGTTGCTTTTACTGCCTTCTGGGTCTCCCCCATTCTCATCGCCTCGAATTTGTTTTAAAAATGGAATAGGGTAAGTGTGAAAGGCCAGAACGAGGTACACGCAGCGCAGGTTTATCCTCATTTAGTTCAGCCACCACGACACTCCCGGGGTGACTTGCGGTCTTCATTGCTTGGCATAGCTTAAACTCACTTCTCTGTGCCACTGATTCTCTCCTCGACAATGCAGAAATTCGATAACCTGAATGGAGCCGTCTGGAGGCCCGAACACTGTAGGTTTTGAACGGGGCAATCAAAGAGTTCAGTGTATCATGCTCGCAAAAACGAAATCAAAAGTCTAAAATTTTTCTTGAGTTTCAGTCATTTTACATGCTATTTAAGCCAAAAAGTACTTCTTGTAGGACAAGAGGCTATAGTAGGAAAAACTGACGGCCACTTAACGAACTTTAACAAATGAATAGGATGCTAGTTATGGAGATTAATTCCACTTAATCATGGACTGGTTGACAGTTCGCTTTGCAAAAAATATGAAGAAATGTCTAGAGAAATTAAAACATGTATTTTCGACAAACAATAAGAGATACGCGAATCATGCAATTGAAAAATGCTCAAATGCCATGGGTCGCAAAACGTTCTAGCTTTAAAAAGAATACTGCCAAATTCACAAGTTTTTTTAACAAATGAATAAATTTTAACCAGGGAAATTTTTTTGAAGCTGAAACCGTTTTTTTCAACTGTAACTTTATTTTTGCATTTTGGTAGCCCAAGTGAGGTGATCAGTCCTGTTGACAAACTTTTCAAATCGATGTATTTTAAGAAATAGTGTTAAGGATGGACTAATCTGTAGGCTCGTCTTCAGTGGATCTGAAAGTGAGGATGAATTGGAAACGCGTTGACGAGCTGCAGTATCTTGAATTAAATGGCTCTGACCTCTAAGAGTACACGCCCGACATGTTACTATGAACTTGTTTTTCCAGCACCACCAATGAAATCACGGAGGAAGTCCTCATTTTTTGGTAGCCGTGGGAAATATTCACAAAAATTCGAATTTGACAGTTTTCTAAAATTTACTAGTTTCTTGCTATAGCTGCTCAAGATAACCTCCTTTGCCTATCAGCGCACATGTTATTTGCATTTTTATCATGTTACCAACGAATCAGAACATTTTTATGGTGTTTTAGTGTATATGTGCTGATTTTTTCCTGATTATGCACGAAAACATTCTCCGAATCAACTTTTCCTATCCACTAAAATCCTTCCCATGACGTGCCCTATTCTTAGTTAGATGACTGGAGTCCTGTGATAGGCGAACGACGAAAATGGATGGAAAGAAGGGATATGTTGAAATAAATTCTATACACCTTGTAAACAGTAGTCTTAAAGATGATTCGTCATGGTTCGTCCTAAAAGTGGATCTGTTGAAAACGGTTCCTGTCTGCTCTTTGATAGCTCTACTTTGCTTGAGTTAGCCTACGCCACTTTCTCATGTAGAACCGGAAAATAGTTGAAAATAATTCCTTTTCGTTTGACTAATGGTATTTCTTGTCTCAAAATTCTTTCAAGCATTAGTATTCATCGTAATGCAAGTTTAATTCTGCCTCAGCCGTCCAAATGCTTCGCAGGTGTGGGATACCTCAAGATACATTTAAAACTGTCACCAACAGTGGCAGTTCATAGAGTCTGCATACCAGACTGCAGGGACGTTAAAACGTTTGTCACAATGTGAAATCAAGCCGCTTTTTCGCCTCAATTTAACAATGAATGCTATACATTTGTGTTGTCATGGGGAGGTAGGTTAAATAGTCGATAAAAAAAGCCTATTATTCCCCGAGAATGACTAGCACATATAAGCACTAGAAAACCTCTTTTCCTACCATGCATCTTACTTATGGTCGGTTATCCTCAAGCTCATTTCGGAGATTATAGGAAGAAATGGACAGCTGCTTGATGTAAAACGACGTATTACCGCTATAGCCAAGATCTATGCGTAGGATATCAGTCAAAAATGAACGATGAATTGAGTCACAGGGCCTCTAAATGTCAGTGTCGGGAGGTAGTGCAACGACGGTCGGCGACTTGAGCTCGCCCTACAACGACCCAATTACGTTGTCTTCCATTTAGTCTTCTGTAATCTCTTATACGAGTCGTATAAAGGTTTTATCATTAGTCCCAACGACGGCAAATACTGTTACGGGCTTACTGAAAGAGTCCTGTAGGCCGGAAATCGTTCTTCTGTCGACGTCTTAGGTGCTGTGTCCGTGCTTGACTGCAAATTCACTCCCTCTCGCAGAGTATTTAGCTCTTGTTCGTATGCCACGCGCTGACTCTTCGTGTATGTCCGATTTATTTGGATAGGTGAACTAGCAAGACAAC
>CACRXP010000639.1:328247-358132 GCA_902702965.1 Spirometra erinaceieuropaei
GTAGGACATGGCAATATCATTTACCCAGTGCCTGTGCCGTGCTTGACGCAGTCATGACAAACGGATCTGTGCGCTGATTGGCTGGCCTGGTGTTTCAGCCAATCCCGGTCATGCTCCTCCTATCAGTGAATCATCAAGAGTTTGCACATTTAGCCCAGCCTATTGGCCGAAGACGGTAACAGGTGCATCGCCGGTTCGCAGTGAAAGCTGAAGATGTTCACTTCCAACAAATTAACTCAAAGGGGATGTTTTGGTATGCCTTACTCTCTGGAAATTTTGTAAGACACTCCGCGCGGCATTTTCAAAGTTAAATGAAAAAAAACCTGGAGCAAGACATTGTCTTCTCCTCCTGTAGACCCTCAAGAAAATATTTATCTATGGTACCACTCGGTTATTTCATATTTTTTTCATCCTGACCGCATAGCATCTCGATATTTACTGAGGCCCAAACATATGAACAATAAAAGACATATGTCGGGCAGTTTTTCGTCCAAGTCACACCTGCCGCAGCAGTAGTATGACAAAGGTGATGTCAGATTCAGAAAGAAGTAAGTCATGATAGGTGTGGTTTTCGAGCAAACATTCGTTTAGAGAAATTTTCCCAAGAATGACTCGAAACAGTACTAAGACCAGAAGCGCTTTTAGACGTGACATTACACTACAGCAGTTTTGTCCACAAGGAGAGTGGATTCATTTAGGCCAACCAGGTGGGAGAGCGATCAGTAAAACAACAAACGGAAATAATCGAAATCAAGGAAACCTGCTTGGAAACCTGTTTTAAAGCGAAGCTTACTGTCACCTGTCTAACCGATTGCATAACTGATCTATGTGCATGCCGAAATAACATAAAAGTCTGCCATCAAAATGCCGTCAGTTCGGTGACGCTAAATTTCGCGGGGGCTTTCCTTAGAAATGGTCAGGCATATTTGTGTGGTTCTCCAGGCGTTTCGGAAGCAATCTTCAGAAACTTCTTGGAAGAAAGTATACCCTGTTCTCGTAGTTGCAGAATAACAGGAACTCGCAGTCCGTGAAGACGTAACTGGGACATACTTCACCCGGCCTGGTTTTTTTCATTGAAAGTTAACCTACCGACCAACGAACTTGGAAAGAATGCCAGCCAAAAACGTCGGCAAAACTTTCTCATAGGTAAGTATTTGTAAGGATTAGGACTCTTAGGGTCCTAAGGGTATTTTCTAAGCAGACATTACATCCAGGAGATTTGTCAGCGGACTTAATTTTTCAAGTATTTTCCAATTTAATGTGTCATTTCTACGGAGCGAACTATTCGCAGTAATCTTACACGCTAACGGACTGTAGGGTTTTCCGAGGCACGTAGATAGACCTAGACGCCAGCCAGTGAACTGCCTCTCTGATTTTGTTTGCAGATTTTGTACGCCACCTAAATGTGAGATATGCGACAGTGTGAATTGCATTTTTCTGGGGAGACAACCTGTACGCAAACAATTGATATACAAGTAGGACAGGGAAGATGGCACGTTCAGTAGTTGCGGCTAACCGACTGGAACCGTCGTAAGATATTCGGTCTCACAGTAACTGGGGGTTATTTTTTGAAGATTCGCTTACATCTGAGATCCATGCAACAGAAAATTTAGTCTCTGAGAATAGTTATACCCTTCTGATTTCTCCTGCTCTGTAATGCTACTACTGAATACGATTGTTAGTTTTGCGTGTTCACTTGAACTTTAACTCGCCTAGTAGACCTAGCCCTTGGAAAGAAAGACATCTAATATCGCAACTCTTCCCCGCCCAAGCTGTTGGTTTCAATCCTCGTTACGTATGAATTCTCATCAATTACTAAGTCTGTTGATGTATCCCCGACAAATCAAAGCGGATCGTTACTTAAGTCGCATATTAATGAGCACAGAACATTAGAACAGAAATAAACCCTGGGCGACTATAGGGATGCTTTACTGTCTAGCTATTAATTAGACAGGATTTCGTATGCATTTTAAGCTGACAACGCATTAACCCGTTGTCCAGTCTATGCTTCTGTACAAACAGGAAGCTATAGTTGGTCTCTGCCAGTAGGGGATGTACATCCGTTTTCTGGTCAGCTGTCTTCGGTGAATGCAAATTCTGAAGCTACAGTAAAAAGGATTCCCATTTCCAGTTCTTAGGATTGCTCAGCACTTTCGGCAAAGTTACGCTACAAAGGACGGCTAATTTACTCTGAATCTGTCATGCGGCAGGGGATATCGGGCCACTGCCCGCCAAAACATCTTAACGGTCGTATAGCAACGCAACAAAAGCAGGGGTTCGAGGAATGGTACAAAGAAGACCGGAAAGGAACCTCTAGCCATACGCCAACCAAGAACCTAGTTCTTTTCGTGCATCATTATGAAAAACACAAATAAATGACAGGAAGTGGTCTTGTGGAACGCATGCACACCCATGACAACAACAAGAACAAATTCAAAATTCATCAGTGAACGAAAATTTGTTACAAAGGGAGATGACCTAATAATGATGGAGTTAACTGTTCGAGCAGCCACGACTGAGTACTCATTGCCTACTAGCACGCAACAGCAAGTCACACCGGTCTTATAGAAATCAGAGCGGTCGAAGTTGTAAATAGTTGACGGTATACTGTATTGAGCTAGTTTACGGAGATTCCGTCTGGTGCTCAAAAAAAAGGCCTATATCGAACTCTTGCATCTGAACAGTAGTACTAAATGAGCCGTCTGCAGCGAGCGACGAATAATACTCCGCCTCGGAGAGGACAATGCGGTAACTTACGATTGAATTCCTCTATCCTAAAACAGACTTGTGTTGCATCAACTATACCTGACTAGTTAAAACTTTCTTCTATCTACCTTATTAGCGCCTCTGTTTCAATTAAATTTGCTTTGCATGGTGTATAGTAGTTTGGCTTTGCAACATCATATTAATCCATTCATCTTGCTCCATTTTGAAGAAATCTCTCGCACTACATTACAAACCAAAATCCCTGAACATTTTTGGGGAAAGTAATAATTTTGGTAAAAGACAGTAAAGAATATTTTATAAACAATTGTGCCAAAATTATGGCGACTTATGGAAGGAACACTATAGAAGCTTGTGTGTGATGCCAACAAAATCAAATGTTCCTTTCTTGCCAGATGGCAGGAGGCTTAACCTAATCAAACATGTTCTGAGAGGAATTCAAAAACAATTTAAATTTTTTGCCCTACAACTAGCATAAATGTGTATCGGCAAAAAGTGACCACAATACAAGATTTTTTTGTAAAAAACGAAAATTACTTTTACATGGCTATGGCTTAGCCGCAGTTTTTTTCTGGTATTTCCGGAACAACAGGTTATAACGTATCAACACACAGTGAAAAACAGGCTGCTGTCTACACGGCTTGAAAGCTGTATTATTTTAATGCACAAGGCGTTCAACAATCGTTGGGCCAAATATGGGCAGAGTTCGCAGACTGTCAATTAAAATGACACCATTTGAAGTCGAGGGGCAGCCGTTCCACATCCCTACATCCCGAAAGGCCTGCAATGGGGACCCATATCGAATTTGATTATCTAGTGATTTCATTCAAACGCGCGACCACCTGACCCGACGACCTACCTCTTTCTGGCCCCAAGCAGGAATACAGAGTCCCACCAGGGTGAGCGCGAGGAGAATATGCTGGCTTTGAGTTCAGAACGTTCGCCCATGCAAGAGCTCACATGACAACAAGTCATTAGTTATGTACGTGAAATAGTGCATTTTCGCGGCCCAATGGCGTAACGACTGTCACGAGATTTGCGTGCTTAAAGTGAGAATTTCGTCTTTATGATAATTCAACTACGTCTCTTTCCGGTTTAATTCCTGGTTTGCAGTTGCACATCTGTTATTACTTACTGTCTTGTCGCCTCGTTCTGTGGAAGTGTACAGCCCATCGAAGTTTGGCAAAAGAATCCTCTAATTCGTATGCGAACTTCAAACCAACCGTTAGGAACTTTGGGTACCAAAATGCCTCAAAACCTTTTCCTGAGACATTCACAGAGATGACGCCCGTAATGTCAAAGTTGATTCTTTGCAATTTAAGCAGCCGTTTTTATGCGCGGTTTTTGGTCACAAGGCTCGTATAAAATTGTCCTGAATGCCCTACACGTCAAATTTGCAAAATCCTAAATTGGGCATGAGTCCAACGCTCGAAATTTTAAGTTTGATGATGTTGAATCGCATGACCAAAAGAATTGTGAACTTTTCAGGACCAGCAAATCAGTCAGTAGGTGAGATTTGGTAACTAACTGCTAAACAGATGTAGACTATTGTCCGCTCCGCACATCTTCCAAATTGTGATGGGTGCGTTTGCTACCTAGAGGCCTAGGCAGTGACATCAAACAGGTTGTTTGGCGTTGTACTTTTATCCGTAAAGTTATGTTTATTAATTGCCGGACAGCACCACATGGCAGGTTGCTTTGTTTTTTTCACTTTTTACCCTCGGAAAAGTCTCCATCTGAGAAAAGGCTTCTGTCTTAGGTAGTCAGTGTTGTCGCCGGCTAGTTTTTCCAAATATATTGCGTATAGTGAAACAAAGCTATGATTCGTCTTCTACAACTGCAAGTAACTCAAAAGCATTTTGCTTAAACAAAATAAACTATTTTAAATGTAATCAGCATACCGCCCCAGATCCTGCAACTGGCATTTTCGGCCTCTTCGTGCCTTAGTGAGAAAGTCCTTGTATACCTGGCTGATGTTATAAAAAATCCGACTGTGCAGAGACGCTGACTGTTGGGCAGACCAGATGCACTTGTAAACAGCGCAAGGAGTCTTCCTTGGCCGGCAGTTTCTGTCGCCCACTTCCGAATTGCCATCCGCCAATGGGAAGCAGGCAGGTTTACGGGCAGCCATGCGCTGCCTTCCCTAGCGCTCTTTAGGGCTTGTTTCGTAGGCCACCAATCAACGAGTAGGGATTGTAAGACCCGCGCACGTTACCTGCATATCGAACGTTCATGACACCGGTGGTCGACTTCGCCATGCACTTGCACGCTGTGATGGCTAGTTTCTTAAAAAGCGCGTTGCAGCACTCCTAGACTGCCTCTTACGGAGCAGTTGTCAAGCTGGATGCTCGTGCCGTCAACTGAGTGGATTTGCTGGATGAAAGTCCCTTGAAGATCTACTGGAATCCCGCTTCACGTTATCTGTCAAAAGAGTCTCGCAGAAGATGAATCAGAAAATTTACAAACGTGCCCAACCTCTGAAGCCTAGTGATGTCAGCCACCCAACAGTCCGGGGCCGGTTGGGGTAGCTCGGCGTAGTAAATGACTATACAGCGCGGTAAAATGTCACTTGGACCTAACCGGTAGATTGAGCGGAATGTTCGTCTCTAAGCCGCGTAGTGTTATGTGCCTGAATACTAAAACCCAAAATCACTGGTTGGTGAGGGAGATCGATGTGTCTGTGTTCTCCGTCAGCAGATTAGTGTCAGTCGGGCCCGGGTAATAGTTAGTTAAGCAGAATCACCAGGGCTGTAGACTCGCGGTTGAACACAACTCCCAATAACAGTCATGCGATCTTCACTCCGTCCAGTGTTATGTCAGAAAATTATACCCACATTCCCATTAAATTGAAAACAAATACTCCCGTTTTCAGCCTGGAACCCGTCTGTTGATAATAACCCAGCTGGTACGCTTTAGTTCCAAGTCTTTGGTTTGTTTATGGATGGTTAAGAATATGTTGAAAAACTGATGTGGAGTGCATTCCGAGGTGATATAATGAAAAAGAGAAGGCTCTTCGCAAAATCGAGTAGTACTCGTAAATTTTCAAGTCGGTGACACCAACCCGTCGTCAGGCGAAATGAACAGAGGGGAAAGTGAAAACAGCAGACTAGGTCGGCTGGCGCGACAGGACAGACAACGACAAACAGACGACGGATTCGTGATAGGGGTGGACACCGAGTTATGGTAGGCTGTGGGGCAGGGGGAGGGAAGGAAGAACCGTTAGGACTCCCGGTGTTGGAGGTAGACGAAACGCGGGGGACTGCGGATCAGAGGGAATGCAGGCGGCTGGTCACTGATGGGGGATGAGGTCAGGAGGCAATGCGCCGGCGTTGGAGGTGTTAGGGGTTTCGGCTGTTGTTCAAAGTGTCGCAGGGGGGGGGGGGGGCGGAACGGCGAAACAGGATACGTCTATGTTGCCGAGTGGGGGTTAGCACTTGCTACTGTGTGGGAACAAGACAGTGAGCGTGTACGTCAGCCCTCGTAGTGAGCGTCTAGATAGTTGTGGCGGTTGATGCTGGTCGTGCCAGAATGCCAAGCTTCGAAGAATTCTCACGCCTGCCTGGTGTTAGCCTTTGCGATCACATCATAATCGCCCCAATTGAAGCGGTTGTCACGCTCAAGGGCGTGCGCCAACACGAGAGACAGAGGGTCACGTCGGCTGAGGGCGAACTTGTGCTTGTTAATGCGAGTCCCAAGACATCGGCCTGTATGGCCAATATAAACACAAGGGCAGTTGGCGCACGGGATACGGTAGATGACGTTAGTTATTTGTTCTTTGGGCACCGGGTCCTTTATTCGGCATAACGCCTCGCGTAGGGAAGATGCGGGCTTATGGGCAATGGAGATGCAAAAGCGTTTTAATTGTCCGGAGAATGTTTCAGAAATTCCCTGAATGTATGAAAGTGAATAGAATTTCCGCGACTCTCTATCTCCATTAGACTCGGGGCTTGGTGGTTGTCTCTGGTGTCTGAGACAGTTCTTTATAAAACTGGCAGGATGTCCGTTGGACCGGAATAACCGATGTATACAGGCCAATTATTTCTTAAAAAAGGTCATCACTGCTGCAAAGGCAATAGGCCCGGTGAAAAAGAGTGCGGACACAGCTTCGTTTATGGGCCGCACGATGACTGCTCCCATAGTTAAGTATAATTTCGGCACTAGAGTCTTTTCTGTGGACGCTTGCTGCCAGTTTGCCATCACCAAGTCTTTGTATACTCACATCTAAGAACGGGAGCGTATCTCCTGTTGTTTATTCGCGAGTGAGCTGTATAGCAGGGAAGACGCTATTTAAGTTCTGGTGCAATCGCTCAACTTTGCTGGTCTTTATTATGACAAATGCGTTTTTCACGTAGCGGAGCCATATTTTTTGTTCGAAGGATTGCATAACATCCTGTTCTAGTATCTGCAAGACTAGCTCTGCAAGCAGCCCCGATATTGGGGAGCCCACTGGGGTGCCCTTTACTTGTTGATAGTACTTGCCATCGACCTGACAATAATTCTCGAGGCAAAGCTTAAGCATGTCTAGAACATGCTGTGTTGGAATGCCAATCGGACTTTGCTCTAGGCATCGGGTTACGCTGTCAATCGCCAGGTCATGCGGTATTGAAGAAAACAGGGCAGCAACATCAAACGATAGGATGCATTCGTCAGGACTTACTTCAAGGCCTTGGATCTTTTGTAGGAAAGTCTGAGAATTTTCAATGCTGCATTGCGATCCATTTGTGAGGAGCTTTAAGCGTCTGTATAACCACTTGGCAAGGTTGTAAGTAGGGGATCCAAAAATGGCACTATGATCCTCAGCGGCGCATCTGTCTTGTGAACCTTCGGAAGACCGTACGCACGTGTGATACGGGGGTCATGGAGAGCCATAGATCTGCTGTCATCGGGGCTTATGAGCTTCAATCGGACAAGCTCATTCACTTTCTTCTGGATAGTCACAGCTTGTTTTCGTCGTCGGGTCTACAGCGCGAGAATTCCTTGAGACGTGGCATTCTGGCACGTCCAGCATCAACCGCCACGACAATCTAGACGCTCACTACGAGGGCTTACGCCGGCGCATTGTCCCCTGACCTCATCCCTCATCAGTGACCAGCCGCCTGCATTCCCTCTGATCCGCAGTCCCCCGCGTTTCGTCTACCTCCAACACCGGGAGTCCTAACGGTTCTTCCTTCCCTCCCCCTGCCCCACAGCCTACCATAACTCGGTGTCCACCCCTATCACGAATCCGTCGTCTGTTTGTCGTTGTCTGTCCTGTCGCGCCAGCCGACCTAGTCTGCTGTTTTCACTTTCCCCTCTGTTCATTTCGTCTGACGACGGGTTGGTGTCACCGACTTGAAAATTTACGAGTACTACTCGATTTTGCGAAGAGCCTTCTCTTTTTCATTTAAGAATATGTCTTGCAGATGCTGAGGGGATGCCTGATTATTTTCATTACTGTGTTCACGTTAACCGTGCTGAGATATAGCTTTGTTTTGGAGTTTTGATGTCAGACTCCCGAACTTTAAGTAGCTTGGCGATGGTTGGCAGTTGAGGATGATAGATTAAAGATTAAAGAGAAACATCAGTCGGCCACAACCCCACCGTTGTCGTGATATTTCAGAATCCGTGGGTGGAATAAGACTTCGTTTTCAAAAGAGTAACTATATGCTCAGGAAATGTGGCAACCCTGTGTATGAGTGTATCAGTGAAGGCAACTGTCAATTACCCATGCTTGTACACAAAATACTGGTTTCGACCATGGGCTGTTGCTAGGCAAACAAGCAGACTTCTGCCTCTGTGGCTCCTTTCCCCGCTCACATCCATGCTCGTTCTTCGTGTTCTGAAGAAAGTCCTTTATTCATTTCCGGCCCCTCATTTCCAACCAAAAAGTGACCTTCGAAATCACTGTGATTTCATTTCATCAAAGGTAGAGCACTTCTGCAACCCGACGTTTAGCAACACTTCTGTAGAGAAGTATCCTAGTGTCAGCGCGATATAACATGCAGTCCCTCCCCGTGGCAACTCAGTTGAACCATGTTCTGCTGTGCTATTCCTCACCTTGAATTCTCCAAGAAGGTCTTTCCGGTCACAACCATACTCTCAGAGCCTAGCGAGCTCTGTATTAAATAGTTTTGCTCACCATCTTTCCAGTCAGCCTTATGTGTACCATAAGCTAAGCAGCTGCTCTCTTCCAACTTATATCCAGCCATTTCTTTATTTTAATGTCAACAATTTACTTATCGATTCAAAATCTTCCGGACATTCCTCACTGTGCGTCTGCTTTCGAAACATACGCGATTTCCATATGGCACCAATGATGCAGTGAAGGCGGAATTTGTCTCTAGGTACACTCCCTCACCGTTCAACTCCCTGACTCGAAATTCTTTTTGCGGGCGATTGAAACCGCAACATTTATACTACAAACGATGACTGAAGTGGCCGACATAAATGCGGATAGCTATCCATGGAAGTATTTCACATGGCATAATTTATTAGCCGCCCTCCATTTGTCCCCATTAACAGTAGAATTGCCTTCCGACAGTTTTCATCTTCAGGTTCACAACTGCACTCCAAAGCGCTGTAACTCACGGCTGAACCCATTTCCTGTGAAACGTTCCTTCAAGGTATGCTCATTATGGTCACGTGTCCCTTCTACAGCAGCTCGTTTCAGTCACCAGTGCCACTGTTCTTTTAATCGGCTTAAACCAGGGAAGTTTTGTGAACGGCCATTTGCTTATCTGTAGGTGTCGTCAGCAACGCACTTCTGCGAAGCTCGTACCAATTCCGAGTTTCTTGGGTCATAAGCATGTGAACTCTGAATCGCTGTACACTGTTTTAAATTACGTAGTATTCATTTCCCTCACACTGTCGTGCTTTGCTTAAGCTATGCTTATTTTCACATAATATTCTCACTCCACTCTCCCAACTTTCTTTTATAACAGATCAAATGAAATGCGAAATTGGCTTCAGGACTCGTTTAAAAGTTCTAAGGCAACCCAGTCGACATTTTGTGAGGCATTTGTATTAGCTTTCAAACTGATAGTTAAAACATCAGCTTCCAAATAATTAAAGAAGTTCGTCCGGACCGGTTTGCTACATCCTTCGCCTTAGTTTTCCACCCCTCTTCCGCTATTCTATCCTTCCAGTTCTCTAAGAAGGACAGCAAACTCTATTAAAAACTGTTCTAAATAATAAACATATTCAGTGCCTTCTCTGTGAACATCCTACTTTTAATATTGAGCAAACTTTCTTCTCTTTTTTGACTTTCGGATTAATTTCCTGCTACTTTTGGCTGCTGATCATAGAAAAATAGGATTTCCAGATAAGTAATTATAAGGAGGAGAGGCTGGGGTAGCTTTCGATCCTAATATTTGAACTACATGCGCCACCGTTCATCATCTGAGACTGCCGTATCCGCTGCGTAACGGAGCTGGCTCGTTGCAGCATACTTGAGCCTGCTCTTCACCATGTGCTCAGCAGCTCAAGGAGGTTGGGCGTTGAATGCAACAATTTTCCACCTGCAGGGAAATCGCTCAAACTCGCAGTTGATGAGTGGATGACTTGTGGCCACGTCTCCCGTACTGTTCAGACTGAGTATCACCTCGGTCTGCGATCTCCATTGCATTAAAATTATTCTCATGATCCGTGCGCGTGGCCATCTGTGAATGCCGGTCAAACCACTAGGCAGCCAGCTGTGGCTCGATCATTCCGTCGGTAGTTTTTCAGGAACAATTGAATGTTTCTCCTTTTTTCAGGATTGAATCCTCCAGCCTCCCCGCCTGGCGACGAGGCCGTGATTCGGGCACGTGGGCAGTCCCAACACCGAGTGGTTCCTATAATCCAGAGATGGTCTCAGATATGCCTTTTACACCACAGAATGCTTCATCATCATGTAGATTAGATGACTCTCCCCTTTCTGTCCCCTTGCGGTCGTCAGACCCGCTCGGTGGAAGGCCGCAAGTGTCGGTTATCTCCAAACTACTTCAGAAGGATGTTTATTTCGGTCCACTTGACACCCCCCGTCTTACTGTATGTGTGCACCTGCAGGCAAAGCGTAAAAAACTTGTTTTTATGTTTCTGCTATCAAGACTGGGCTGATCTTCGGAATTCCATTCTCGCCTAGATAACTAACTCCAAATGGCTTGAACCTACACAGTTGCGGCTATTCACACCAGCATCACCCCGTGGAGCGTTTTAGCATTCATAAGGCCTCTGAGAAACTTAAAAGCCTTATAATGGTCTCTTTAGCCTTCTACTGCTGACTAACACTCGGCCTAGCTATTGTATCGATCGAGACAGCTATTATCCCGATCGTCACAGATTCGTGCGTAAATAACGGCTGCACCCATATCTTGGGGCATTGGTGAATCTCGGTCCTGGCAGCGAACGAATTGTCGATTACCAGGGCAGGGTAGAACCTACATTGAGTCCGTTAATTTTCTTTAGTCTGTTGTCGCCATTTGACCACTGGATTAAGGACTAATGATCACGTCTGGAAAGGGAAACCCTTTGTCCATGGTGAAATCTAGGTCGGGTAGACATAGCCGGGCAGCGCTCTGCGATACCCGACCTTGTCCAAACACGAAGTAGACGTTGTCGACACGGCGTGCGCCAAATTTCGGACTGGTAAACCTGGAACACTTTGGTCTCGAGGTTTTGGAGCACAGTTCCAGCTGTCAGTCCGGGAACCGGGGAACGCACCAGTGTTCCCTTTTCCGCTGATAGGTGAACGCATTAACAGGTAAGAAGCCCTTGTAGGTAAATTATGACAAGTTCATTATCTGCACTTCCTCATTGATCATTGCATTTTATTCTTTCCTGCTTTCCCAGACGCCCAAGTTTAACGAATTAGAGATCCGTCTTGTACTCTCTACTCCCACATAACATGTTAGGCGGTACCAGCCTGACGATAGGTTTTGGAGAACCTATTTTCGTCGAGTTGTCTCTTCAAGGGGAAAAGCGAATGTAAGTGTGTCATCATAAACGATACGCGTCTATCAATGGGCAACTTAAGGCTATGGTTTCCTTAGACATCAAACTCACAAATTAAGGCCGAAGTGAAAATGAATGGCTGTGAATCAGAATGGACGTATAGTTTGTACTTCATATGGAAACCCTTTTAACAAAAATTCAAAAACTTGTTTATTATATTCGTCGTCTACGTTCATATCACACACCCCAGTCCTTAATCTGGCGATTCATAGATGGCTGCATTCTTCCACTCATTCTTTATTGTTCTCCAGTTATTTTTCCAGCTTTACTTAAAAAAGATCTAATTATTTTTAAGCGTGTCATTCGAATGCTCGCCTCTGCTGCTGGTGTTTCCTATCATCTTTTAGTTGATATCATCGTGCAGCAACATTTCAACTCGGTGGAGCAATTCGCTGACCGAATTCTGAATGACACCGTCCATCCCCTTCATAATGAGTTAATGGCTGCGAAATCCTTACGCCCCACGCGTCGATGCTTCCGCCACATCCCTTGCCGCACTTCGGCCTATGGGAATTCCATACTGCCATTTCTAGCCCGGTATCTCACCTGCAAAGATGTTGAAAAACAAAAACTAAAACTCGATCTTGCACCTTAAAGTCCTTTTTTCTTCATATATAATCATGTCCACCTGTCTGTCCAAAAACCTGTTAATCTCTATGGTAATCACTGTGTACTGGAGAACCGTTTTTGCTGAAAGTTGTTATGCCTTCCGGCGCTCCGCAATATGTCAGGTTAAATGCTTCATTCTCAAATGCGCTCGCCATTACTGATAGTCTTATACTTAGCAAAGTTTGGGCGTGCTGGTGACCATCGTCAAATTCCAAAATATTTTGAGCCGGACACAGGAATATGAATACTCTCCCCAGTATCACAGGTGGCCTCGCGACATATTGCAGGAAAATTCCTTTTCCGTGTTCCAACATTAACCCTATCTCCAACACAACCATTTACTGTAGCCGTAGCACTAATATATCCCTAACACTAACCCTGACCCTAACCCTAACACCGTATGGAAATTGAGACAAGGTCACCTGTGATACGGGGAGTCCACATTCCCGTGCCTAACCACATTTTCACGCACGACGAGTTGATTGTTTTTAAAAATATACATGAGATAACCTAGTTCGACCAACGTAAACGACAAGTTGCACCACTGCCCAACGAGGTGGATAGGACGGCGACTTTCATAGCATCTACTTCCCTTAACTTTCCTCACGTTCCCCGGTGTATCTACCACAGGACAAGATCAATACGAGAAGATATTGGTGTGAGCGCAGATACCAATGCGTCCGCCTATGCGTGTTATTACATGGTCCCGTCACAACTGTTACACACGCTTCACTGAGGTGAGCTAGAGTACCATGAACATATTCCCAAAACTGCACTCAGAGAATAGGCGAGTGCTAATGACATATAATTTGCTGCCAGTCCTTTGCTTTCTTTCCCTTTGTGAGTTATGGATAAAGTAACAAACAAAAGGAAGTCCCATCTAGAGGATAATTTTGGAGTTTTGATATGAAACTGTTTTCTTCCTCGCTTACATAGTCCTGAAACTCTTGTCCGGGGATTTAGTTACTCACAGGAAGATGTATGACATGGACTTACACATCCACCGAGAAATTGTCCCAAACGTTATCAGATTGTAAGCCTAATCGCAAACAATCAATGATACAAACGCGGCCCGCCTGTCACGAGGTACATAGCTGCTACGCATTCGCATTCTCGGGCGCCACACCAAGTCTTTTATGTGCCCACTACCCCGTAGTGATCTTTTCTACCATTGCAGGTAACGGCTTCGTGTAGGAATTCCATACGTGGACCTAATCGGTACCTGGACAGCACCTACACCCCTAAAGACGTGGCTGCCATCACATGAGCTACCAATAGGTGCAACTAGAACAAATTTCTGATGTTAACTTTAAATATACTTCTGCATGCAGTAGAGGCACTGAAATTTCAAAAAGAAGAAGGCGAGTTCGGACTTAATGTTGCCTGCATTAAAAAACAGTCTAGAACCAATTATTTGCATTTCGATAAATTTCTTGATTTCAAAACTAACTTAAAAAGCAAGATAATCTTGAATGTCAATAGTGCTTGCTTTGGAGCAAGGGGGAAATATGACGAGCAAAGAAAAGGTTTGAACTGACAGAACTGCAGCGCTCCACTCCTCAGAGAACTCGGATAGACAGTAAACACAAGAGCAGAGATCGGGTAGCACAAAGGCTCTAAACTTATGAATGACGCAACACTAAAATTATTTACGCCCCTCTTATAGTATGAAATGCATGAAAATGTCTCAAATGTTTCCAATGACTAAATTCTGAATGCATGTCCAGTCTATTTCGAGTTTTCTTATTACGTCGACTATCACTACATCTTGTTCTGGTCCGAGGAAGTATCTCATTTTTCATGGCAAAGTATACTTCTAAAAAAGATTACTGTACTCATGGAACGTCCTATAATCAGAACGGGATTTCCACGATAAGCAGCCATATTTTACGTTTTAATTGCCAAGGAACTTTTTGCTGTACTGCGGCAACCAAACTATTTCCCTACCGCACCTTAAATCAAATTCACCGTCTATTCGTGCCTATGTATAACACTCTAATTATGTCGTCCATTTGCCTGCTTTTCAACGGAAACAATATAAGAACTCGAGAGTGAGGTTGTCGGATATTTTATTACATCCTCTACTTCAGACTTCTACTCCATACACAAACCACTATGGAATTCACAATAACCCTTTTATCACTGAGGCAGTAATGACAAACAGAATTTCCGAAGATCTCAACCAGTCGAGGAAGTTTTGGCCGAATTGTTCCATGAATACCACGAGATTACCTAGCCTGCAAACTACATCCATTGGTGTATTTTGCCTGATCCACGTGCACAACGCGGTGGTTTTTATTATGTTTGCTGTGCCTCTCGCCTAGGAATTTTTGTCGACGCATATGTTCATCTATTATTTGAAGTTCTCGCTGAATACATTTGTTGCGATTTAGCTTAGGGGACGGATATGAAGCTTTATGCAAACGATCTGCTGACGTAAAAATAAGGCCTGCAGATACGAAACAAAATGCAACACTCATGTTTCGGCTTGCAATCAGGTCTCTAGATTTTTAATAACTTAAACCGCAGATAATAGAGCATGACCCTCTGGGCCAACTGGCAAGAAAATGAGCTCAACGACCAACCGAACCTTGGCCCAATTCTCCCCAGAATGCGTCTGATTTATGGCTGGCTGACAACTAGGAAGTAAGCAGAAAACAAACTTGGGCTCATCCACAACTGTGGTGGCTGAGTGCTCTCTTCTGCGTTCTTGTAGTCAAGCGCTCGCAGTTTGGGCCGTTTAAACTGGCTTCTGACGGGACGGACACCTTTTCTTTCCTTCGTGTTTGTTAGTCCTTTAGAAAAACGTACATCTCGCATGGCAGCGAATGAAAATTAATTCAGGTATAAACTGCTTGCTAAACGGAATTCCGTCTAACAGTAATAGGTAGATTTTATTCGACTTTGCCCTGAAAGTCAAGCTAAATAACCCCGAATAAGTGTTTTAGTGGATTCAAATCTTGCTGGTATGTGGTACTACTTTCTTGTGCCATACTACTAATGAGAGGTCAAGGGATTTTGTTTCCTTCCTTCAATTGTAGGTATCTATGTCTGCAAACCACTGGGATAACTGAGGGTGTCACGGCGTGCCCTGCAACCTTTATAGTGTTTACCCTTTAAGGTTTGTTCATAATCAAGGCTCTGCTTACGCGTTGCTCAGAATTGCTAATGATGAGAACCGTGCGCATTAGTTCGGGAGAATATTCGATGCTGCGTGTTTCTAACAATGCCACATTATCTGAGTGGTATTTGTACCTAGAAAGTCTGCATCGAAGGCGTAGCACTGTAAGGGTCTTCAGTTTGCATAACAATCATTAACGATATTTATGGTATGAATAATCTCATCCAAAAATTTAACTCGAGCACAGAAACCCACTCGCTTAGGGCTTTGAAATTTCACAGGCGTCAAAGTGCATTTGGCAATCTGTTCCTATGATCAACAGTGGCACCGTACCACACCATAATCTCCGCAAGTGTTCGGACTTATTATTTTGCACTATCGGCTGGAATTTCGTGCTACGATTTACCTCTAACTTTTGAAGTCTTTTTTACGACAACATTCGTTTATTTTGCACCCAGCATAAGTAGAGGTAATAAACAAACATACACTTACCTGGCTTGCCTCATTTACATTCTTGACAGTAAAGAGTCCGACCTGTTAACAACTTAAAAAGTAATCTCGACTCTTAGGGAAAGGGGACTTAAACAAACTCCACTACATAAAAAGTGTAAAGTTTACGAATGGCAAAAGTGATCAAATAACATCGTTTTCCGTCGTTTCTTGTTGTAAATGACATTTTTCCAAGTCCAAAATTTATGCCAGATTATCATAGAAATCAGTAAACGCAAGATCCGATAGTCCATTTCTTCTTTTGATATACACTACAAAACTTCGTATGTGATTTGACACAAAATCTGGTCAGTATGACCTTGAAAACTGAATTCAAATTAGTTCATCTATTGGGTTAATCTTCGTAGATTGGCCAGTCAAAATCCAGAAATGATTGAAAGGAAAACATTTAAAAACAAATCTCCGTAGTTCAGAAACTGGCCTCAGGATTTGTTTGATGTTTCTTCCAAATAATCCTACTCGCCGACAATTTTTTCTTTTGGTCAGGCAAGTTATAATCTAGTTGAGGGATCACTTTTCTTATTTTTTTATTGAAAAATTCCGATATATCTTCTGTTCCCTGTATCATATGAGTGCTTCCCGAAATTTTGTCCTCATTCACTTTCAGCAGCAGGTTGACAGCAATGTACAGTTATTATTTCAATACTCTGGGTTTTGGATTTCAGTGTTTGTTAACTACTGATGGACGCTGGTCTATAGACAAAAATACGTTTGAAACGCCACTTTTGTGAAAAAGGAAGATAGTTCGCCCAACCTTCAAGACACTAACATGACTCACAACTTCGCAGATTACGCCAAATATAAGCAACTGAATGTTAGTAAGTGTCATTAGAAAGAAAATAGAGCAGCGGAAACATCATTGGGGGCATGAATGCACACCCCTTATCATTAATCATTTTGAAACTCGGTTGGTCCTACGCTAGGATATTAACTTAGCCTGTCAGTCGGCAACTGATCAGAAAAAGAAGATTACCAGACAGTTCGGCGTGGCATCGGCGGCTTGCGCATTAACTAGTCTATAACAGGGCGTACTGGCGCAGTATCTACTACACTCTCCCTTCCCTCACCCGCATCTCGCAGATGATGGGGCAAAGTTACGGCGACCGGATGTGGGCGCAGGCGCAGTGACTGACAAAGCTACTTAGGCCATCTATGCGAAACACGCATGACTAGTCACAATTCCACGTACAAGGCTTCTGTAGGGGCAGCTTAGATGCCACCTTGGCCACGTTGGGAAGGAGCAATTGTAGATAACTCTCAATCCTGGAAAGGACTGAGTTATCTCGTCAGATGGCAGCCTTAGTGCGCCGTAAAAAAATGCAGGCATGTCAGATTCATTCTAAAGAAGAACTCGCTAATTTACCAAGAGGGTGGATTCGTCAGTATCGGTTTCATTCTTTTTTCCTTTCCCATTCACTTGCCAGTTTTCTGAAGCTACTGGTCCACGGGAGAGGGGATTGGGCGCAATGGCTGCCTCAAAGTGAATGCTTAACGTCTAAGGCGTGTCGCACGCAAGTACAACGATATTTGTGGGATGACACGTACTTTGCACAGGCCCTTAAAGACGCACCCCGAACCAGTCCGACATCGTTATGCAGCGTCTGCCAGTGAGTTTTAGAAGTCCCATCGATAAAGACAGGGAGACTGGAACGACAGTTTTTGGCTTGTCTACTGTTATCAGCCAGCAATATCCCAGTCCCCGACTGTACATCAGTGATTCGAAACCCACATGAGCTAGTCATTGAGTAACGTCCTAAACTCTGTCCAGCGGGCTTGTCTCATAACGACTGAGATCGGGAATATTCAATTGCACGAAAATTGCGTCCACTGGCCTACCCTGATTTCAGAGCGGTAATGAGAACATCTGTTTTTCCCTGGCTCTGAAAGTCTGTTTCCTAGGCTGGCTGTCTGATGGCGACATGAAGTTAGTAGTGGACAAGTTTTCGCATTGTGCTTTATTTCAGTAAACAGTACTTACAAATGTTCAGTAGCAATTATTGCCAAACACTAACTGATAGTAAAATACCGCTAAGCTTGCAACTCGGCGTAGGAAATTGAACCGGATTATCTAGCAAGTAACGGCGATGATTTTCATCTCGTTTTAATTTTTGCTTATGTACCTCCTTCTTTAGCTGTCCAGGTACAAATTACCACCGCCGCTGATGGCAGGTCGCAGGAATTACTTAAAACTACATTTTATATTGGATAGAAAATAGTAATTTGCATGAGCTGACTATGTCATTTGAATGGACCAAATAAATTTCAAACATTTCTATGCTGTGTCGCTCAATTTCCGAGGCAGTTAATGCGCGAACGTGAAGTAACTGTTTCCAAACAAAACTTTTTAGGTTCAGTTCGAAAGCTTGGGTATGAATATTCGAGTTGAAATTCCTCATCTACTTCATATTAACCTCATCATATTCAAAAGTCGCCAACAGTCAGTCAGTCAGGTTTACCATATTAACAGCACTGGTACTGACAGAAAGTCCATTTTGGCTAATACTGGTGTCGTCAGTATGATAAACTACTTAGCACTTAAAGTAAGTGACCGATCTCATGAAATGTTGGCTGAAATTCTGAAATGCGTTTTCGATTGGAAAGGTTTACTGGGCGCGGTTGTAGTACTGATTATCTTGCTAAATTGTCCTATCATATTTCGGACTTGGTAGGATGTTAACTTTTGAATTCATTGCCTTTTAATCTCCCGTAGAAACCGAGCTCGGCAAAAAATGACCACTTAAGTGATATGCATTTTTCCCATTGATGTTCGATGGTCTTAAAAATTCAAATATATTTTACAGAAACTACGGATAAACATATGCTTCTTTCAGTCGTTTGATAGCTAATCACGCCGTCTTTATATTTTATACTCGAAGAAGGAGTAAAGTACGGTTTTAAAAAGTTTTTAATTATGAGAATATTTGAGACCGGGTAATTTCTATTTATGCAGCGTCGTACCTGTACGTTTATCACTGCTCCTCATGAAATGTACAACATGAACCGCATCCGTTGCAACATTTTATGGACTGTATATACTATCTGCTTAAAGGCATTGGAGAATAGGAGATTTTATTTACGGGGAACGCATGCATCTTATAGACTGAAATCACTAAGAAATAATGCAACGACTGATCAGGCTCCGAATTATTCGGTAATAAGAAAACTTTTTTAAAACCTGATTTTACTCCTTTTTCAAGTATAAAATATAAAGGCGTCGTGATTCCTTATCAAACGACTGAAAGAAGCAGATGTTTATCCGTAGTTTCTATAAAGCATATTTGAATTTGCAAGACCATTGAAAATCAATGGGAAAAATGCATACCACTTAAGTTGTCATTTTTCACCGAGCTCGGTTTCTACAGGAGATTAAAAGGCCATGAATTCAAAAGTTAACATCCTACAAAGTCCGAAGTATGATAGGATAATTTTGCAAGATAATCAGTACTACAGCCGCGCCCCAGTAAACCTTTCCAATCGAAAACGCATTTCAGAATTTCAGCCAACATTTCATGAGATCAGTCACTCACTTCAGGTACCTTTGCTTTACTTTATGCGCTAGACTACACTGCGTTTAACATACACACCATAACCTTACTTTTCGTAAAAAATTTCGGGTGCATGAGCGGCATCGTTTAGCAAACTGTTTAGATGGTGACATGCCTAAAGGCACATGTTTATATCTGGATCCATTGACCAAAACTTCTAAAACTGCGGCCTTACAGCCCAATGACTTTCCACGGTCATCGGCTCATGCGACTGCGATCTGGCGCACACTAGCCTAATGAACAAATGAATGACAAAAATATTGTTGTCAATCAATTATTCTAACACGCGCGTACCCACATTTGTCTATTGAATGTATGGCACACAGGGCTGCAACTGAAGTGCTTTTCGCAAGTAAGATTATTTTTAGAGATTTTCCGAAAATGGCTGAAGTAAATGTCAGTATTCGTTACGGTTTTAGCTTTGTTTTGCATCGGCGTTTGTGTATCTTTATTCAGCCTATGCCAGTGAAGGCTTTTTATAGCCTAGCGGTCAGTAAGCGTCGCTTTAAGGCTGTGTTTTCGTGTCAAACGAGACCTCGTAACCTCAACGTGCCGGTCGGCGCGTCAGAACAGCACGTGAACTGTGTCGGGTCTTTACTAAACTGTTGGCACGCGACGTCAGTCGTAGGAACTCATCGTAAGAGCGAATTGTTTGCTTAATAATTAAAGGTTGTCTGTGGAATTTACGTCTACCAATCTGTTCAGCGTCGGAAATCTAGAGCGCCGCCTGCCTAAAAAGTGAATTTGTGCAGTGATTTTTTTGCTGTCGTAAACATATAACTTTAAAATATTCGAAACTTAAGATGCTTGAACGGAATGAAACATACTGCTTATTTCTCAGTCATTATAATCTATAGGTTTCTCTTTAGTTTATGGAGGCAAAAGTATTAGGCAGTACGATAGTGCCACGACAGGGGCAGGAAAGGGGCTTTGCAGTTTGCACAAACTACAACGATAGCTAATTTGCGTTTTTTAGACAAAAGAACGAAAGGAAGCGACTGCATAGGAGCAAACTTTCTTTCAAATAGCCCCTTTTCACTTGACTTGATGTGAAAAGAAACAAACAACCTATCCATATCTGCCGCATCTATAAGCTCGAAAATTAAGTCCCTCATCAGTATCTAAGTATAGGCAGAATTCGCTTTCTCAAAACTACCACCCCCCCCCCGACGTTTCACTCTACGCGTTCCCAGAATGGATGTTCATATGAAAACCTCTTTTTGATTGATCTGCAGAAGCTAAATTATCAAGACTTTCTTTCAAATCAGGCAAATTTTGTTTTCCTCAGTGGGATTTCCATGTCAATTTTTACTTGCCATCATTCGGCGGTCTGCATGGGCAAGATTCCCAAGTACAGAACAAGTCGAAAACGTCTGTCTCAGTTCTGCGATAATGATAGTTTGGCGCAAGCTACTTTTTTGTAGCGTCGTATGCCATTATGCACTTCCAACCATCCATTGTGCTAAATAGTCATTTTATCATGAAGATAAGGCAACAACAAAACTACAAATTAAATCCGACCCCCAATTTAAATATCCCAATATTTTCTCTATTCTTTTCGTTATTGGTCGTTGCAAGAATAGTGTCAAGACGCAGTCCTTCAATACGCTTCCTAACTCTCACTTAACTGAGTTATTAATTCAAATTCCAACGCCTTTTTAAGACTCCTCCACTAGAGCGCTCCGTCTTTAATGTTTGAGATAAAGTAGCGAATTGTACAGGCATTGGTAGCTAATCTCCTGTGTAAAAAGGTTCTGCTTCATTTTTCACGGAGTACAAAATAAATTGTTTGGCTGAAGTGGAAGTCTGATATATCTGGAAGCATGCGCAAAGCCTTGCCTAGCTGACCGTCAGTTCTTCCGTTTGTTTTTACTAACTGCGTCAATGGTCCCTGCCAATTGTTGTAAACGCCCACGAGGATTTGAAAAAAAAACCGCCCTGATGTAATAGGGACAGGTTATTGCAAGTCCACAAAGCTAGACGTTTTTCATTTGATTACTTTCCTTGTGTTTCAGACTGAACTGTTCTGCGCCTGCATGAAAGAGCATCATATGTTAGGTGAAATTAGCGAAATCCTCTGCAGCTCCTTCGCCTCCTGCCGAGTGGGAAGACAGCTATACGGATCTGGCGGAGATCTACGAAGCAAATTTCTCCCGCCCCATTATAACATATGAATTAAATATATCTTACGCTAAGAGTTCACTGTTTGATAGGACATTTCGATGGAAATGTTGGTAAATTTTTGACGGGCACGCAGTTGTGTCAGCTGCTTGAAGTGTGACATAACCCATATGGTTGGCTCTCCTGTTGGATCAGCCCGCTCCTGCGTGACTGGGGCTTCTGGCAGCCTGCAGTAATTACCTAATGCGCGTCAGCACACGAACCGATGGTTGCTGGATCAGCCACGTCCATGTATGGCCCAAATGACGGTTGGGTAGCTGACAAAGGGGAGATTTCCGAATAATTCATATTGACCCAACTGTGAAAAACTCGGCGCCTCGTTGGGATTCGAACCCACTTAGTAAGGGGAAGGCTCTAGTACAGCCAACGCTCTAACCACTTGCGCTACGAGGCCCCGCCGGACGACGCGAGAATAAGTATTTTCACTTCGCACCCCTTTTCTTAGGTGGAAAACTCCCCTTTTGATACCTCCGTTCAGTTTGACTACATATGGCTGGGCTCTCTATGGCCTGCTGTTAACACCAAGGGACTTATGTGAATAGTACCGAAGATGTGAATTTTTCGGAGAAGTGGACAGGCCCAAGGCCATGGGTCTGAGGTCTACAGGCATGAACCTATCATACGAGTTTCGCCATAGCAAGTACAACCTGAATAATGACACACTGTTTCGCACTTTTCATTAATATAATAACTTTCGATTGGACTAGAAATCGAGCTTCAGGTTGCACCTATTTCGAGGCTGTGTTCTCGTCAGGCGTATACTGTAGCTGCCTCGACTGTTTGCCAATCCGCATTGATGCGATAGCAGTGACTTAACACTTAACCAAAAAGAAGCATCATTTAGTGCAAAAAATTAGAAGACCACAGTACCTCTATCCTGTTAGTGTGAAGATGGCTTCATAAACAACTAGCATGAAAACTGCAGAAGCAAAAACTACAGATAGAATGTATACAGGAACATTTAGCAAAATTTGGAAGGCTTTGATGGAGGATTATTGTCGTATTGTGTTCTCCTGAGTTTGGATTCTTAAGCTACCTGTTTTCAACGTCGTATGCACGAATTTGCGGAGGCTGTTGAAAGGGTGAGAGCGTATTCCGACTATGCTGATCCAAAGGCATAAACGCTGATTAAGACTGATGGGAGGCAAAGTCTGGCTGAACAAATTCAACATTATATTGAATGTTGTAGAATCAGCCGAAAGATAACGTACTTGCCTTTCGTCGGACTTTCAAGAACCAAAATGCAATTCTTAGATTGTTGATTGTGCACCGCTAAATGAGAATTTTCAACCATAGGCATTTTGTAAAGGAAATTAGGCAAAGTATCATTTTCCAATATTGCAAAATGAATCGAGAACAAAAATCTTCAGTCCGCATTTTGTAAGAAAAATGAACTGATGTCCGTGTAGAATTTGACTAGCCAGGGCTGCTGTGGCGTACAACCGGGTATGCCGACTGCTACTAAATCAGCATAATCAAAAGGTTTCCTCAAGGAGTGTGCAAACGTGCGTAAACTATGTATTTAAAAAAACCTGGAACAGAAACGCTTGTAACTGTTGAGATATTAAAGGAAGATTGGAGCAAGGGGAAGACAGCGAGATGGATGTTGTGGGAGTCTGCTTCCCTGCAAACAGCTTCAAGCGTAAATTACCGCTTTGTCTACCTCGTGAATAGCGGTGGACGCCCTCGCCTGTAATGATTAAAATATCCTCCATGTGAGCTTTAGATCGAGGCTGCAAAACAAGGCAGAACGGCCACTCGCAATCGGGAAAAGAGAATAAGGATCAGTAGCACGGGACCCATAAAGCGAATCGTTCACTTTTCAAAAGTTCGGACACGTACAGGATTTGGTCGCATAGCTGCTATGTTTACCTCAACAAAAATGCCCTACACCTATGACAATATTCTTCACCAATTTCACTAAGTTTCATTATTAGCAATCCGGCTAATCACACAAGTTGCAGATTCATTGTCCCTCCACCGGTGAACTCAAACATTTCAATTGCTTTATAGCCTTTTGAATAATTCTTTAGTCTTCTCCGGAACTCCCTGCCGACGGCGTTGCTCACGTGCCACTAGTTCTGGTGATCTGATTCTTTATACCCATTAAATAGCTTACTCATGCGCCCTCTAAGAGTTAGCCGCAGATGTGATTTTAATGGCCTAATGAACAAATGAATGACAAAAATATTGTTGACATTTCAAGTAAACCGGAGGCGTTCTGCAAAAATGGATCAAATGTTTGGGACACACCCTCGCTGAAATGCCGCATATTTACTACATTATTCACTTGAACTACTATAACTTTAAAGGGGACAGTGCAAAGCTATGAAAAAATTACTATTCAGTCAAATTAAAAGTGACCGGCCCGGTTGGGAGGCTGACAAATCAATACCAACTTAAGATTATTGTTATCGCAGTTTCACAATTGCGTGCATCTTTTCGTTACGAAATCACTGGTCAATTAGAGTGCTCATAATTCATTTGAATCACAGTCTACCGCCTCGGCATATTTCCGTTTTTATCTGAGTACGTTCACACTATATCTGACCATAAAGAATTTTGCACAACGGCTGTCCATCTGCGCGTAACATAGTTTCCCTCCAAAATAATGACCTCGACAGAACTGTTTCGATCTTAAGCTTTAGCCTACTAAAATAATATAGTCAACGACCAACCTTATGAAATGACAACTGACGTTCTGGAATGTGTTCTAAATCAGCAAGGATTGTTTAATGAGATTATAATATCAATTGTCGTGATGGATTTTGAATCTTTTCGGTTTACTGCAAAGACCCCACAAGGTAAAGAATGACTTCTAATTAATAGGCGTTCTCCCATCGATTCCGATGCCCTTTTAAATTCAAATATATTTTATAAAAAGTATGTTAAAATATTATTTTAGTCTTTTTGTAGCAAAACCAGGCTTCTCCAACCTAAATACTTGAAGACTGGGTACCTTTCGGTTTTAAGGGAAGTTTTCGATTGTAAAAATGCTTAAGATCATGAGCTGTCCACTCAAAAGATCATCGTACTCTTCCTTTCATTAGCGCTGCTTATGAGTTTGACAAAACCCCTGTCAAAGCAATTCTTCCCATTCGAAAACGAAGCTTCGAAGTTCAAATAAAGTTCACTGGATTGGTCACCTACTGTGAATGGCAGGCGATGAAGTATGGAGGATTCGCCGAAAAGTAGAATGATGATGCTTACACCATGGGCTATAGGACACAGACGGAGTGCACACTGCCCGTATTTAAAGCAGGCAACTCTTTCAGAAAGGCAGTGCTCTACCTGCTTTCTAGTGTCAGTGGCTGGCCAATGCGTTTTCTAAAATGGGTTAAAATTTTATATATTTTGCGCGGAATTATGCCAAATAAATTAGGTAATTCAAGGTTAAATCTTCGAAGCCCACCCCCTCCCAAGATTTATGCACTCTGGACGGATGTTGTCTTAACCTGCTATACCAAACACACAGGCCCGTCAAATTATGTTTACACTAACGCTTTGTAGGCGAGTACACTTTGTCTTCAGATGTCACATGTGTCAGCTCGTTGATTCACAAGTGCGCATCGTCAAAGGCGTGGTGAAAGCTAGTTTCAGGAATTCCATTAATGCTCAATTGCCTCGTCTCTGAGTGTAGTGAAGGTTTAGCGCACACACACATGCACACACAAATGGGTCAGCACCGACGGGTGTGAGCCGACTGTGCGCCGGCCTATCTGTGACCATCAGGAAAATTGCGCATAAGCGCTCAGGACAGGTGAGATCGTGTTGGAACCCTAGCGCATGAAAGAACGACTATGTTCTAAGTGCAACGCACTAAAAGCCCGAGCCAGCTTACGTCACCTTGACGATTTATCGAACCTCAATGTTCCCAAACGGACTATGGAGGCGCTGTTTTAGAGCAGAACAGATGGCCCCGATGACCTCCGGCATGCATTTGTCAATCTGCACTGACAATATGTGGGGTCTCAGCAACTGCAGTGCATCCATACGGCATGCGTTTGACAGAAGCCAATACCACCTCGGCCACTGAGACTAATGCCAGCGCCAGTTGCACGAATGGATCACACAGGTCACTGGTACATTTAAAAATGAGGACGAGGATGCAATACCCTTCTTTGTAAACATTCGGTGCATTGCTCATTTTACCTGTCCGGATAAGCTTGGCACACAAGCAGTTCAGGGTTTGAAAGTTGCAAACTGACGGCCTAATTCGATCTCACTTGCGACTATGGGCCAGGCGGCTGCTGTTGTCCTCTTTGCACGACCTTTGCAGTGGTTTTTTTGAGGTGTAAGTCTCCTTCTCTCGTTAATTTAAGTCCAGCAGTATGGAGTTAAAATCAGATCGTGTATGGCTCATAAGACGACCGGGTTATTTTGCCAGTCACTGCGTCGACGTCCAGCCCTGATGGTTTTTGCTTATTTCTGCCATGGAAACTGGGTGGCCGTGGGGGTCAGTGTGGTACATGCAGCAGAAGTTTGTTTCACCGTAGACAAATTCACGCACAATCAGAACCTCGTGGGGAGGACGCTTCAGTTCAGTCCCGCTACCTTCGCGGAGCAACAAATCTGAGGAAACCGTCGTCTACATATGAATGGCATCATAGCTAAAAAAAATTTATTGGCATTGGGAGGATTATTGACTAGGAACGTCATCTGGCGGAATACATTCTGAGCCGTAGATGAGCCCTTTCAAGAAAATGGTCAGGGTCTTTCCATTTTCAACCTAGATATTTGACATGTGAACGGAGTGTTACATAAAGCAACCTGGGTATTCTTGAACATATGTATAGTTAGAATGGTCTCGACTCTGATCATCAGATTAGTCCAGGTTGGTAATGCCAAAAATTGTTATTTTGCACTCACTGAACATTGATTATAAATATGCTTGAACAGTAGGGTCAAAGAACTCTTTGGAGCGTGACCAGTCTAGGACTGGTCGGAGCATAGACGTCTAACTAGAACTCAGTCAGTCGGCTCAGTGGTCTCGCGAACCCATACAGAATACTGCGCGATCTTCTTCAGGTTTTCAGAATCGGATCTTGATCAGTTAAACTATTTTACTAACACCGCTTGCATTGTTGATGCTGTGAATTTTGCCGACGAACTCCTGCGCAAGTTTTAAGGCTTTGACTAGTAAACAAGTTGTTCTAATATGCAGGCACCTGCACAGCTTACTTTGAGAATACCCGCTTCTCGATGGTAGGTGAGCAACTTGTGGGGTTATTCTACTGAATTTGATTGTAGTAAAGCTACCAATCTGGATAACAACTCGGGGTTTAACTCAGTTAGTCCTGTCTCAGCAACCTAACTTACTAGTCTGGCTGTCCAAGTGTTACCTCAGTTGCACTGAGAAACCTCTAACTCCGAGCAACAGCCACTCGCTGTATACTGACGAACGCGCTGGTCTTGTAGACGCAATGTACATGCAGGTCCTGTCGTGCCAGTCCTCCACAACGAATAGATCTTGCTCTCAAAACGTCCGGCTTATGTCTAGAACACGTCATCGAATTTTCCTTCCCAGTTCGATAATCCGGCATAAACGACAAAAACCGCGACTTAACCTGCGACAGTGAATATGTCATATCTTCCATAGTAGTAAAAGCGATTCGCAGGCAGTATATCACAAGGAGGAGTGTTCATGCAGAGTGTGAATTTGTGATCTGACGTTTTGGGTGGCTATTTTGGCCAACCATCTTTGAGCCCTGCGCACAGCCCAGGTTATATGACACATGGAATTTTGCGCGCTCATGGAGTTTGACGCGTGAACCGTGAATGCCAACTGCGTGTGCGAGACCATCTCTGTCTCGCCATGGTTTGTGTCAATCCATCCTCCTTGTATATGGCTATAACTGGTGTCCAAGGCAGTTTCACGCCTTGTCTGCCAGATAGAGTGCAAGCTTGTTCACTTGGTGGTCGATTGGGCGGTCCTTTGACGTCCAAGTTTCTTGCACCGGTCATACTTTACGCCCTCAACCTTGGGGATACAAAAGCTGAGAGTATCTCACATCTGTGTTACATGAGTCGCTAACGCCGAAATGGGCTCTAATCCCTTGGCGCCCAACCACTGTTCGTGCAACTTTCGGCTAACTGTCCCACAACTAGGCTGATGTCAGAAGACAACGCCCGTCTTTGCCCGATTTGAGATATAGTCTTTTGACCGCGTCTTCTACTGGTGAAGTGTTGACTCGATCGGGCTGAATCACTGGTACTAAGAATCTGGCTACAGTCTCAGAGGCAGCTTTGACATAGGGAATACCCCGTCATGCTCTTGGTCGGCTTCAATGATTTTTCGAAGCAATAATGTGTCAAACCAACAGAACAGGAGGTCAAATTACCTCCTCCAACACCGGCACTGCTGCTCCAGCAACACAGGTGAACCGATATGATATTTACGAAGTACTGAGAAGGTATGAAGCGACTTAAAGCTGACATTGAAGTAGACCTTCTATCCGATGGCAAAGCGGGATCAATCATTGTTCTCGACAAGGCAGAATACGTGAACAAGAATAAAATTACCGACAAAGTCAAAGAGAACTGGAATGGCTATTTCTGACTTATTGGCCGTCGTCAGTCAGTCATACCCAATCCCAAAGTGTGGAACACCTGGAGCTCGATCCCACGACCTGTTATTTGGAAGTCTAACACCCCTAACCACTGAGCCACGGGCTCGTCGTCCTGTCGGTTGGGATCGGGCACGAACAATGGTAGCAGGGGGCGCTCGCCGCTTCTGTTATGGATCCCACCTTAACAGGCATTTGCAACCACCGAACGACTGGAAATTCTGCCAATTCGACAGTGCCACCGTTCTGAAACCGCTGATCTCGATGGCTAGAGTCCTGGCCTGACTAATGGACGGTAAAATAGCCAATATTAAGTATTGGCACAGGGAAAGACAGAGCACCCTTCCATGGCTTCAGGGAAATGCGTGAGTTAAATTTTTCCTGTGATCAGCCTCCCCATTCTGGTTCGATTCTCAAAACTATTCTCTTTTTCGCATATGCTCCAATTCGCTCTAAGGCGGCCAAACCCTTAACTGCTACTCAAATAGTTCGTTTTACAGAAGACAGTGTATTCGATTGTTGGAGCATCGATCATACCGGCTCGATATTTAGGGGTCTTGCCCGAGCATATAATCGGGGAGAGAATCAGAAAACGAAGCAAGGGGATGCAGTGAATTCAGTACTTATAGAAAACATCTACCATCTTGCCCTGTGCTTGCTGAATGAAAGGCTGTTTTAGAGTTATCGATTGTGTATAACCACTCGTGGGTGTTTGTTTTTGGCTGGCCATGTCCGAGTCTTCGATTGCGGCGTGCCCGCCATGGGCATTGGCAATTGACACGGTGCTGATTTGGCAACCCTACGCCCTGTACCTTAACCCGCTGCGGCTCCTTTTTACTTATCCAAAAATATTGGAATTTGGCGAGACGGTAAAATTGTGAGGTGCCCGGGTCATGGTTCCCTTCCCAAGCGTGAGCAGCAAAAGCAGTGATTTCTCCCAGCAACCCAGCACTACCACTCTGTATCGATAGTGTACTTAGTTTGATGGAGACACGTGAACCCTGGTATGGGACCCAAGATAAGAAACAAAACCACCACAAACCAGAATTTTGTTTGCATTGTTATATTTTGCAGCAGGATGTCCCAAAAAAGGCCTATTCACTTATAACGCAATGTCCAGGTAATTACTGTCAACCAGCAGGGATTTACGTCAATTTCATATCGTTTGTGTATTTTGAAGTCTCATCCATATCTGAGAAGCAGATATTTAATTAACATGCAGATGCCACCTCCTCTGTATTAGCATTCTGCTTGAGAAGTCTCACAAGTTGTATTCCAGGACGATCGTTCCTTATTACTACTCTGTCAGATCTTCGTCTAACAAATCAAAAACGGAAGTGCTAGATGGGCATAACGGAACGAGTGAGTGCCGTAAGAACGATCGGTGAGCGCCCTTTTATCATCGTATATTCCCGGTCGGAACCGACAGGACAACGAGCTCGTAGTCTAGTGGTTAGTGGCGGTAGACTTCTAACTAATAGGTCGCAAGTTCGAGTTCCAGGTGTTCCACACTTGGGGGGGTGGGGGATGACGGGCTGATGACGGCTAATAAGCCAGAAGTGACCATTCCAGTCTCCCTTATCTTTGTTGGTAATAGCCATCTGTCTAAAAAAGGAAGTATTCCCCTAAAATCTAAAAGTCTCTTTTGCGTCTTGCTCT
>CACRXP010000639.1:358261-378641 GCA_902702965.1 Spirometra erinaceieuropaei
CTGGAGGGCACATCTTCAGTTAGTCCTCTCGGAGGGGAACAGTAGCAATGGATACAACGCTTCATCCAAAGCTCTCAATTGCCCCTCGGTAATCGTTGTGTCGCCTAATGAGCATTAAAATTCCAAACGACTTAATATTTTAGAACATAAACAAGAAATAAAGGTTTATCTTTAGCAAAGAGCTCGTCTACATATTAAAGTCATCCGAAAATTCCCTTATTTATGATAAGGCAAATGGCCTCCCAGACCAGCACACACATCACAGCCTGTGCGTTGCTGAGAATACAGGTCTTCGGCCGAAAGGATCTAGAAGGGATCAGAAAATTAGGATCTGATTTCATGCTACCCACTTCGTTCTACAGTGTTTTGAGACGAGGCAGTATTAAATGTGCCAGAACGCCATCTGACGCAAATCATCCGCAAATGAAAAAAACAAGCCAAGAGATTGCTTTAAGAAAGTCTAACACCAAACTCAGACATTTCCAAGTATCAGGACATGCTTTAGTGTATTTGCGTCCAATCGCATTCATCCAAAATCGATTTTTATCAGTTTTCTTGTTATCCACTTAGCATGCCTTGATGGAATAGGAATAAACATATCACAAATTTAAATTATTCCATAATAAGAGTTGCTCTGCAGAATTTGCTGTAATACACAAAGAAAATATCATATTACGTAGCAAGGCTCACTTTTAGGCCTTTTCGGAAACCGTGCAGGAAAGAATAAGTAAGCAAGAGTAAGCAAATAAAGGGCAAAAAAGAACAATTTCTTTGTTAATTCTGACTGCCAGCTCCTTTACGACACGAGGGTTGCATTGGGATGAATTAACCCATTCCTGGCCGCAAAATCAGGCAACTTATTGACGAATACCACACACCAAGCGTTGCATGCCTTTCTCCTGTCCACGCCTTGAGGCAGATTTTAAAGTTACAGACGCCCAAGTATGTTGAGTAACAGCAAAAATGTAGGGTAAACGGCATGGCTAAACGCGAGTTTGATGAACAGTGTTGATGTTCGAACGACGAACATGTAAGGTCACGCAGGGTCAGGAGAGAGATCGCGCTTAACTCTCTGAGACCTATAGTACAATTCTGACTTTTAAGCCACTCATCAAGTTGGCACGGCTACACCTGAACGAACTTCACAAACAAATAAAACCGAAGCATGCTGCTGCAACAAATTAGTTGTGGTAAACGTTTTAATCGCAAACACATTGGTGACCTGACCTAACATTAGGTGTTTACGTGGTTAGGGTTTCATTAACAGGACGTCCATTTACCAGTCAGAAGGCAAGCAGCCATGAAAAACCGAAAGAGAAAAGAGGTAGAAGAAGAAGGCGAATGAAAATAATGATGATAAATCACGAATTTTCCAGCTATAGAAGAAGGGAAACATCTTGAAAGATACAAAGGCATCTTAGACAGGCCGCGAATTACAGGGTGTGCAAATATAGCCAACGAAGTAGCGTGTATTCCTGCAATAAATCTTGTCTCATTCGGCTGCGCTACACATCGGATGATCCCACCTGTCTTCAGGCTGACGGAACCGGTTTTGGCATACGCTGTATGCTCAACGTAACGAGAGCCTGGCCATCGCAGTCGAGGACATCGCCCGAATACCCCAGGGAATGGGCGCGACACCCGTGAATTGCACGTGCCCGGGATTCCCTCGGAGAGGCAAATAGAGAAATTTCAACAAGTGGTAAAAATCCCTATTCTCTATAATATCATCTAAAATTATGACAGTTCGATTGTCGATTACGACGATGACCACTGTGTGTCCCAAAGCACGGCGGGCGCAGAGATAACGACTTGAGCGTGACGTAGTTTATAATGATGTTGGACTTGCGCGGCAGCTGCCGCACTCCTCCCACCAGCGATCAGTGTCAAGACGCAGTCAAAAGGACCGGAGGTTAGATCGGGCGCGGACGGCCAACAGAGAGTGAGCCCGCTCCTAGGCACGCCAACACAACCCCCTAGTCTATACCTAAAGGAACAAGTTTACACACAAGAGAGGGGGGTAGTAGCCTGAATCCGAACTGAATGGGACTGTCATAAAGGTTAGACTAACAAAAGAACCATTGCAGCCTGACTCTCCGTCCAAGGAGGAGGACAGTGTTATCCCGTCATCTGGCAGTCTTCCAGCTATGACTTTTAGTGCACCGTAATAGATTAAAGCGCGTCAGATTGTTTATAGGGAGGGATATGCGTTGAGTCGACCTCAATCTCTTTCCTCTACCGGACAGCAGTCCACTGTCCGAGCCGGTCAACCAGCTGATGGTGGGATTGGAGGCAGTGGCTGACAGAGCTAAAATCAGCCACACACACGACGTGACCCTCAACACAACATACCAGAATTTCACACAAAGGAGTTTTTCTACATACTCACTTGTACGATCACATTTATAGTTCGATCCGAGGAGACCGAGGGCAGATACAGTAATAACATTTTCTTTCCTTCACTCAGTGCAAATTTCGAATATGTCGAGACCGCTACACGCTAAAGGAAGTTGTTTGCACGATCAGATACAAAAAGTTCTCTGACTTTTGGCCTTTCCATTCTTTACGATTATGTTAAATGAAAACGTCTTCACAATAGTTGTCGATCGTCAACTCGAGCAATTGTTGGTCAAAGTTTAGCAAGGGCAACCTGAAAAAATGAGGGTTTCATGACACAAAAACTTTGTATTACAACATTACTTTGATCAGCTTTGCCAAATCGCGACGAGGGATCATGTCGACGAGTCCGGCGTGTCACCATGTTGTCTTCGTCCAGCCGACTTGTGCTAAGAGCGCAGACCTGCTTGTGTCCGATTTTGAAGCCATTTGGCAGGAACACGTTAACTCGCGGTACGTGATATTACTGCATTGTTTTGTAAATTGCAGTGATTGCGCAGCAGATTTCAGTTATGCGTGCATCCACCATGAAGACCGTGAGACAAATATTAGAAATTGGCAAACGAACAAAGAAAAGGATTAACCTATTATTTAGAATAAAATACAACTTACACATTTATGAGACTTAACTGCACGCAAGGAAACAAGAACCAACGGTAGGATATCAACGAAGGCATTCAGTAAAATTTCAAATAGGTGTCGTTATCCGTTTGAAATACGTACAATGAGCAACAGTCCTTTGGTCTGCAACAGCCCTACTGGTCGAGCATACGTGTTTCCTGTGATGTTTTCTCTAAGAAAGAATTTTACTGGACGTCTGTGATTTATTCGATTGCCTGCTATCCAAGGTCGCGTGCAGTAGAATGTGAAATGAATCATGTGTTTAAATTACCTACTCGCCCCTGGCCCCTACCGTAGGACCATAAATTCATCGAAAGTAAGTACTTTATATCAATACGAAGGGGCCCGCTGCATCCTACACTAAGCCTCTTTGTGGCGAAATGGTCAACCTCTAAACAATCATTTGAAAAACTGAAAGCAACGGTAAGCATAAATCTCGAAAGTCATCATTTTATTTATGCCTTTTATATTCAATAAAATGTTCACGTGTTAAGAACTAATAAACGCGTTGGGCATACTGTCGATTCAACCATGAACAATAGAATACCGTCTTTTTTCAAGTATACCTTAGGCATTTTGAAGCTTTTATACGCTCAAAAATCACGGATTGCATAATCGTGCGCCACATGGGATTTCCTGGTACATTAGATGGCCTAACTCGTGAAATGTCGTGAGTGAGTAAATTGTCGTATATGCGGTGTTTTGTATTTGTGTTTGTTGGATCGATTTGGGGGGCAGAAAGCTGTATCTTAAAGAAAAACTCACTTCTGCTCCGTTTTATTAAAAGAAAGCAAAACAGATTTAGGTAGAATTCGATCTTTTTGGATGTCCAGGTGAATTCCTGTGTTAATGAAATTCACAGATCAAAACCTCTTGTTTATGCGCATTGGGCTATAAAGGGAAATTAATGCTAAATGAAAATTTCGAAACAAATCCCTCATGAAAATATTTATTGATGAAAATTACAATTAAAAAATTAAAATTCAGGAATGTGAACTTACCCGAAAAAATCCATGAACAAGTCGCTTTAAGTAGAAAATTTATTAAGGAACGTTTTTCATTCGTTAAAAATATCCTGATTACCGAGGCAACTTCTGGAATTGCATTTACTTTGCGATGAAGTCTTATTTTCAGGAAGGCCTACGACGTCGACTCAGATGGTTATATGTATAGAGCATACTGTTCCGACGCAGCCTTTAAGAACCGTAGTCGACTGATGATTTGGATGGCTATTGGACTTGGAGAGCGACCAGTTTAGATGTCGACTACAGGCACCAGCATCAGCAAGGCGCTCCTCGATATTGTGAAGAATGTCCTTCGTTACAACGACGGGATACAGGATACCACAATTATATGCAGTTAAGCCGCAGTTCATCGTCTTAAGAGGTATGGATTCTTTGACACACAGTCGGTCTCTCCAGTGGATTTTTGTTACTGCCAACAGCCTGGATGTTGGCACTATCGAAAATATGTTTGCATTTACCAGAAATAGTTGGCTCAGAGCAAAGAAGAGTCCTTCAATGCAAGAAAAGCCTGATTTTTGTGCTAGATAATCACAGAAAACTATCTATTATAGACAACCTGGCCATCTCCATCTCTTAGAGACTTTCAGCTGTGTTAATTGCAAACGGATAGTCAACGAAACTCCTATGTTTTGTACTTGTGATCATTTTGATTATTTTCCTTCTTCATGTGCTCCTCTCCCATACGTCCCCTCATTGTTGGTCTTGTTTAGGTTATTTACAATGGAATCACTTCCAGAAGGTTAAGCTGTCAGGAAAAATGCCTTATTTTATGTAACTAAATATTAATCTATGAACTCACTTATGCCTTCTCTTTAAAAACTGTCGTTTGCTTACCGCTGCAAGATTTTGGGGAAAGCGACGTGGGCGGATTTTGTGTTATAGATGTTTTCTTGTGATAACTCATTCCTTTTCATGACTTATTAAATCTACGATGTATGCAATTTAACAATTTCTTAAACGAGAATGGCGTGCAGCGTGTACAGCTTAGCGGTCTATAAAAAGAGATTCCTGCGAGTAAGTCGTATGGCCAAAAAAACTATGAAAAATGTAGTTTTCCAAAAACAATGCTAGGCATGCCCTTATGATTTTGAAGAATTTTTTTATTCTTGTGACGGAGTTAAAATCGAAGAAACATATCCTAGGACCGCCGAAGCTTTCAATCAAAGCTATATTATGCGAACATAAACACTGAACTCGCCAGCATCAAAATCTCGTAAATCCAGACCAACAATTTAGGTCTCCCGGTTTACGCACTTTTTAACATAGGCCTTCCCAAATTTGGCTATTAATTCTGGGGTAAGTTGTTATAGAAATCTCACTTTGTCAATGACGACTTCGAAACAACTGAGGTTTACATGCAAGTACAGAATAAAAAACCTGTGGTAAATGACTTATTACACTAGGAGTAAAGTTATTACCCATCTTCTTAACTTCTTCTCGCTTGGGAAGCCTTCAACAAAAGGCCTATAATCTATTTTTTGAAGCAACTTTCCTTTTCTCCGTTGTTCCCCCACGAACTCATTTAAATATGCTTGCTTAGAAAGGAGCGATCGTGGCCTGCATAAAAATGACGATTCGCAAAATAGACTTCTGGTTTTTTCGTAAAACGAATTTGCCAATTCTCGCCTATCTTCGTGTACAAAACCGCAGCAAGTGGCCGCTAGCAATAAAACTACGCGCTATTTGAATGTCTGTTGGAGGCATATTATGTAGAAAGTGGAACAGGAACCATATGACTGACCTTGGTTTCCACTCCCATTTTTACTTTGATTGAATTTTTGCTCTACCGATTCAGACTAATTTCTCTGACGAAGTACGTAGTCTAAAGTGGCAAAGCAGAGTTAAAAGTAACCAACAGTATGATATCAGGTTTCGCCTCAGCAGTAGGCACTCATAAGAAACAATAAGTAAACGATAGCCCCTTGTGCACGACCATTCCGACATGAGGATATAGTCTTCAGACGCCGCGTTTTTCCAGTGCGCAATTTTTCAATCCAAAAATGATCGCAGTGCCGACATCCTTTGAAGTTGGGATATCTAAACAGTCAGTTCATGAAGTGTGCTATTGTTGACTATTAGTTTTATTCGAGGCCTATCAGCTAAAAATTTATCAGTATTTACTGAAAGCTTTTGCATACAACCGAACCGGGTCGAGTTAATTTTGCTAAACTTCCTCGGAGCAGTATGAAATGGGAGCACTTTTCATGGAATAAGCTTGGACATTTTCTTATCTGAGAGACAGATTAAATTCCATCATAAATTCTTGAAAACCGTAGAGTGTATTGTTTTGATTTCCGAAAGAGATGATGAACTTCCTTTATACACCAGGCCGCGGAAGTCTTATTATCAGAGTAGAAGAAACCTGGCCTCCGATGGAGTTAAAAGCTTTTAATATGCGATCATCTTTTTTGCAGGGAGAGTAAATGTTTGTTTTGTATGTCCGACCTCGTAGTAGATAATGTGACAACAGCTTGCCTTGTGAAAAGGTTCGTACAAAGCATTTTCATGAGTGGCTGGGAAAAATAACTGAAGTGAGTAAACCGAACAGGGTCAAGCACATTAATAAGCATCCCCTTCTTACTACAGTTGACCGTGGGCTAAATTTCAAGGGATAAACTACTCTCTAACTCCAGGTCTAACTCTAAACTTAATCCGATCTAGAATTTAACTCGAGGTCACCGGTAATTCTGGAGGTACTTCTGACTGTGCCCTTCCTAGAAAACTTTAACGACTACCCAGATAATGGTAACAGTCCAGAACTCAGCAACGAGCCTTTTGGTGTTTTTTCCCTTTTCTTTTCATAGCTTGCCAAAAATTCCAGCGGCGCACCCTATAAAGTAAGTGAGTTTCTTCCTCCCTGTAGAAGTGTGACGATAGGGTAAATGTGCAAACCACAAGCCAAAAAAACGTTTCATGCAGGGTTCTCGAAAATATAACGTCCTCATTGGACGAATGTTGCCCGTTGTGCAAACAGGTTCAGCAGTTGGACTAAAACAAAGCATATTTCGGTGTAAACAAGAAAGCCAGCGTGAAGGAAACCCAGACCATTAAAGACTCATCCAGAGGTAGAAATTCTGTCCAGATTCAGCTCAGTTCAGTTCAGTTTTATTAAGGGGAATATAGGCGAGCGCCTTCGAACTCCCTATTGGCCAGAAGTCGTTGAAAAAAAACACTGATAAACGGAAAATTGAAAAGACGTGCCACCACACTCAGAGAAACGACCGACTTTGCTGGACAGCTCCGGACCCGGTGCAGTGTAAATACGGCTTACCCCGCTTTCATCTCAAAAAAATAGAAAAGTTGCCGCCACGACCAGCGTCACCAATGAGGACGTTCCGGGTATCCTGCCCACAGTAAATTTCATCGGGCCTTCACCCAGCAATATGGACTCACTCATTGCAACTCCATCTCCGAATAGCTCATCATCCCGTTCGGTTACTCAGGAATTCACCTCACTTAGACCGGTGAAACAGTGCCTATAGCATACATCCCCCACTCACATTTATCTTACGTTCAGTGTCGAAGAATATTCGGTCATGGCATTGGTCCACTCTGTCGTAGGCACATCCATGAAAGTCTTCAGTAAAGTAAAAGTTCAGACACGTTACCACCTCTTGCCTGTGCATACACCTTAGGCTACGCATGAACCTGCCACACAAAAGCCGCATAGGCGACACCGCCCGGCAACACACCCTGCAGTAGACATGTGCTCTGCTCTACCAGTGCCGGTATGGCAGGTTAAACGTGACATGTCAGACCATGCACATTTCACCCAAGTGGGGGGCATGTCCTTTGGTGTAGCCCGGTGCATGTATTGGTGACCTGTTCGTGTGTTGCGTTGGTAGACGGGCTGTTTAGCCTTGTCAGTCATTCCAGTAGTCTTGGCACTGTCCCGTCATTGGTACGAAGTTAACGAGGGAAAAGACAATGTGATGGATGGTAGATGCCCACTGTGAGGGACACACGAGTCGGGACCAGTTGTACAAGATTTAGATCTGGAAGCAAATGGAGCCTAATGGAGAGCAATCAAATGCCGAACACCGTCTCGAATGAAATTACTGACAAGCACAAGGGGGATTGGAATGTCCGTTTCCGGTTTATAAGCCTTTATCGGCCGGCATTACCCAAACCCCATGTTTGACAACCCTCGAGGCACGAACTTAAAAGGACAACGAGGCCATATATCAATGACTAGGGCGTTGGACACTTAACCAACTCGTCGCGCGCCCGAGTCCCACGTGTTGCAAAACCTGAAGCTTGGTATGGCTGGCGGATGGCAGTTAACAAGTCCAAAGTAGCTATTCTAGCCTCTTTGTCCTTGTCGGTGATGCCATTTCGCCTATAATATTAGTCGCCTCTTGGCGGCTAGCGGGGCTGGAGACTGAGCCACAAGGCCCAACGGGACACGTGTATTCAGTAACGAAATCGCTAAGCTACCTCCTACCACTGTTTCGAATGTTTGGATAGTGAAGATAGGTCCTCCCACTCCGGAGAATGCAGGTGACCAGACCTCTGGCCAGGGTTAGAACCTCGTCCTTCTTTATTCTCTCTTAAGGTCAGAGATTTGCATTTTGGCGAAAAATAAAGTGAAGAATGAATCTCTGCCGATAGTACCATTGCTGCCCCTAAATGAACCAAGCCTACATACCATTGTGTCACCGGACAGGGCTCACACAGATCAATACGGCATTTCAATGACCGGCGATCCTCTTTCAGGCTTTTCTGTTTAGTTTCGGGATTCGCCAATACAAGCAATTCAGGCAGAATGGTATTATCGACAAAGACAAGGGAGACTGGAATGGCCATTTCTGGCTTATTAGCCGTCGTCAGTCAGCCATACCCAAGCCCGAAGTGTGGAACACCCGAGCCTCGAACTCGCGACCTGTTGGTTTAGAAGGGCAACGGGCTCGTGGCCCGGCGGGTAGAGGCGTGGACTTCTAAACCAACAGGTCGCGAGTTCGAGGCTCGGGTGTTCCACACTTCGGGCTTGGGTATGGCTGGCTGACGACGGCTAATAAGCCAGAAATGGCCATTCCAGTCTCCCTTGTCTTTGTCGACAATACCATTCTGCCTACATATCATGCGCCGCTCTGCGGCTGCTGGTTGGGTTCGAGAGAGAGCCCATAAGGCACAACGGAACGAGTGAGTTCCGTATGAACGGTCAGTGAGCGCCCCCTAACATCACAGGCAATTCAGTCCATTTACGGGCTCCTCTAAACCCGCCCTTAAAAAACTGACCCTGCTTTTCCCATGCTAATGTAAAGTAACAGCAGGAACTACCCCGAGGGTCAGCAGCACTGCTTACCAGATTATCTCGGTTTACGCCCTGATTATACCCAACAAGCAAATTCAAAAGCAAAGAACATCGTCTGTTCACAGGAACTGCACCACCCTCCTCGTGTACGCCAAATTCAGTGGGATCGACGTGAATAACGACTTCACGTTGAAGGAGACTAGGATTTCATTTGTTTGTTTTCTCTGAGCTCGCAGCGCACCACCCTTCTCACGTATGTCTCCGTCTTGGCGAGTGAGTCAGCACCATGGCACATTCATCCGATATGTAACAGTTCGTTCATAACAGCGGCCATGGCAAAACATCAGTCGGCTGTAAATACCCTACAACGGTGAAATTCGGTATCGCCGAGCTGTGATGCTCGCGTGCTGATAAAGGAAAATGGATTTTGACTTTTGTTCAAAAGTACGGGGTCCCTCGCGTCGACTGAGGAGGTGAGCATTTCTGCCGTCAGCATAGCAAGCCTAGTGTGAACGGGCTTGTTGTGCACACGCTAAATAAATTTGCAATGAATGACTGCTAACGCTAGGACGCGATGCTGGTGGCAGATGCGGACCTATTGCCTGCACACAGCCGAACCTACGTTAGGATTCCAGGCCGGACTGTTTCAGACTGCAGTCAGACTCCATATTTGTCACGCTCTTTCTTCCCTCACTATTCGTGATGATTTAAGGCATGCTTCGCTGACAACAACAAAAGACAGGACTCGCGACAACGGATCAGTTCAAATGTCCAGTTAGGCCCATTCTTCTTCTACCATTGGAAAATGATTTCGAAGTTACTTTCATATTTCGCTATCAAGACTGTTAGGCCTCTGTCAACTTTACATCTCCTTCCTGAAGCCTGAGTGTAGCTGTTCGGCGTAAGGCCATATAAGTAATTAACAATTTTCTGCATACCCAGGCATCATGAAGATGACTCGGTTAGTGGCTTAACTTTGCTGCACAGATTTGCGGGTGAGATGGGATGTTCAACGAGGACTTTTGCCCCTCAATACGTGATTCAATCAATGTGTTGATATTATCGACTTATATATAGTCACATAAGCCTTTGTTGTTCCTAGTTAGTTAGTTCCACACCCAAAATAGGTTTAGGTCAAAAGCATGTAGAGTTCACACCCACTTAAAAGGGATCGAAATTCTGTAAAGTGCATTGCTTTGTTTCGGCTTAAAGATGCACCGGTTGGGCAAAATGGCAATGTACACTACCAAGTTTCACATTTTCCCCGCTGGAAAATTTGTCCATGCCTGAAGGCTTTTGTAAACGCTCTTCATACATTTGAGACACTGCATCTTAAGCGAGAATCGGAAAGATATACCTCTAAACCGCAGTAATGGAGATTACTTAAAATCTTTCCTCTAAGATAACTTCATTATAATCACGTATTTCTCAGTTGTGTTAGTTTAACAATTGTCGAAATATTCTGCAAGTTTTGGTCTACCATCCTACATTATATTCCCAGCGTGTTTGACGTCGAAGAACGTCTTATGACGTGCTCACTGTGACTGGTGGAACGCAACTACTTTCACTTTTGTCCTCTCTACGGACTCCGTTTTAGGAAATAACTGGTAACTGTCACGTTAAATTAACATGCTTTGACGTCAAAAAGGAACGCTGATGCTTCGAAGGGAAAGAAGAGTCGGTCGATGAGACATGCCACCAACCGAAAGCAAATTTTGCCGGCAAAAGTGAGGCTGATAAGCTATTTCTATGACCACTGACTACCCGGAGGTGGCCTGAGGAACCGAAAAATTAAATGCTGCAAACCGTGCCTCAGTTCGATGAAGGAGAGTCCTTTTCGTGTGCTTTTGCCCTAAACATCCCCCGTAATCGACGTATGGGGCCAATACGGTAGGACCTACAAGTTCAGAATTTGGTATGTAAGGGGTTTTTGTCTGAAGTCTTCCACTGGAAAACGATGGTCAGGCAGCTCCTGTGGACATAACAAATGTATGCGCAAAGCTTGAAGCAAGTCTATTGAGGATGGAAAAAAGGAAAAGGGGTAAAATAAGACGTACCGCAAAATGCCAAGAGGTGCAAGCCAGGAGAAGGAAGACAACTTCGGTGAGTCAAATGATTCTCAGTTATGCTTAAAATCTTAACCAATTGCACTTAAACTTGCATTATGCAGCCCTACCTCGCTGTCGCACCATTCGATTGGTCCCAAATTATGATGGCAGAAATTTTCTGCGACTTCGCCTGACAGAGTCTGTTATACATTTACAAAATTCACCCTTCAGCATAGTGACATTCATCTGAAAACAACCCGACTGAAATAAAAAAACATACCTCAGATATGGTACAAAAATGATAGTAAACAACTGTTAGTTAACAAAAAAAGTCTCGCGACAACAATTCATAGGTCAACGTCACTGGACGTTTGGTTGACAACAAATTATCTCTTTCATCAAAGTCGTTCTACTTTCGATGTCAAAAGCCGCTTTAATTACACCATAAATAACGCCCATCTAGCAACTTTTTCATTTCGAATTTTCGGTCATTGGAGTTCTATGTTGCAAAATACAGTAATAATATTAGTATACAAGCGTTTGTTTCGCAGCACAGATGACAACCAGTACGCAAGAGATTCTGCCAGTACTCACTGTCACACATTCTACAAATAATGCAGGTCCTTTCCATCGTCCATTTTGAGATACAAAAGCCATTTTCCATCCAACAAAAAGATAACTGTGGGTTTATTAGTATTGTTTGTCAGACTAGAACTTGAAAAGTCACCACTTAATGTCTAGCAGGCTACCGTGGTTTTCCTACGCCAGATGATAATCTTCCCACTGGTAGCGTCTTTATGCGTTAAAAGTTTCCATAATTTGTCGTTCCCTCCTACCAATTTCGTGCAGTAATCAAGTGTACGACAAGCGCCCAGCAAAAGCGTTCTCCAGGAATGTCTTGGATTCAGAAAACACTGTTATATCTATGAGTTAAATAGGCATATGTAAATACGGCAGTTGGACCATCGTTGGTTTAAAGTGATAGTAGAATTTCGCAGCATCTAGCCTTCTCTCGCCTCCTCACACCATCTGTGCTGGGTGTCAAGATAGAGTAAGGGAGACCGAAGGCGGGAGAGGACGCAGGAGGCTGGCACAGCTGGGTCCGCACGTAGAATAGGTGGGCAAACTTATGAAATGTCAACCGAAATTCCGAAATGCGTTTTCGTTTCAAAAACATTACTTAAGTAGGGCCGTAAAGCTACGCATCTTGCAGCATAATTCTATAATATTTCAGTTACCCCAGCATGTCGGCCTCCGAATGAATTTCTTTCCGGCTGCATGCAAAAACTATACTCTGTAAAAATGACTACGTAAGTAGCATGTATTTTTCTCATTGATTTTCGATGCCCTTAAAAATCCAATTATATTTCGTGAAAAAAACCATAAAATCTGCCACTCATCCGGCAGAAAATCACATCTTCCAATTTTATACTCGAAGAAACGGTATAATTCGGTTTTCAAGAACTTTTCTAATTCCCTAAATATACGGCTTATAGTTCGGAAACCCCGAATGCAAGTGTAACGGCAGGTCGGGTCCAAAATTATACGGGAATTGGAAAAGTTCTTGAAAACCGAATTATACCCTTTCTTCGAGTATAAAATTGGAAGTAGACGTCATTTTCTACCGAATGAGCTAAATAATGAATATTTTCATGCATTTCTTCTATGAAATATAATTGAACTTTTAAGGGCATCGAAAATCAATGAGAAAAATACATGCTACTTACGTAGTCATATTTTACAGAGTATAGTTTTTGCATGCAGCCGGAAAGAAATTCATTCGGAAGCCGACATGCTGGGGTAACTGAAATATTATAGAATAATGCTGCAAGGTGAGTAGCTTTACAGCCCTACTTAAGTAATTTTTTTTGAAACGAAAACGCATTTCGGAATTTCGGTTAATATTTCATGAGTTAGCCCATCTATTGTAGAAGCCCCACCACATCCACCTGGTCCATAACATACACTGACCGGACATTTACACAACAAAAATAGGGATGCGGTGAGGGCCTGCACCTAAATGTTGACATTTGCTGCTGTGGATGCGAATTCCCGCTAATGCCTACCGGACTCCGATCTAGCCCCTGCGTCGGTCCGGCGCATTTACCGCGTGCGTCGTCCGGCTCATTTTCCGCGTCAACACGCAGGGCAGCACAGTGGCCGAGAAAATGCGAGAGTGTAGATCCATATGGCACCTCCTACTCTCCAATGGATACTAACATAGCTTCATAAATAGATGCTTGCATCAAAGGCGCATGAATGCCGACGGTAAGCAGAAATCCTGAAATCTTGCATGTTTTACTATATGTCAGGGGCCTACCCTAAACCACCGAACGCACGCTAAGACCGCTGAATGTGGAACATGAAAATGGGCTGAAAGTCAGTATCCGCCGCTTGCTCACACAGCCCAGGTGTCCGGCTACAGCCTTAGGAGATATCGGGAGTTGGTACCGCGTCAACTGCCTACATTGTTTGGCCGACTACTGCGGCATGACCGAAAATGACTAAGGACGCTTATGCATTTGTGTGCTCTAGCTGTGGAGCGAAAGGATGTACAATCGCATGTCGTCATGTCCGGCATCAAAATTGATCATTAGTACGCCATTAACAGTGCCATGTTCTCAGCCTCAAAGTAAACTGGCGAGGGAGGTAATTGAAGTCGAGTAATCCGGCTCAGCTCTATCAACCGCTGGATCAGCATACCTTCGTCCTGCTTTTTATTCAGACAACACTTGCTAAAAAGAAGGGCCGTTTAGAAAAGATATGGATGGACCTATCACCAGTGGGAAAAAAATGATCTGTTTAATCGTGTATTTTTCCACTTTTTATCTATCTTCAATGTGAAATACCAGACGAATGAGCCATCTTAAACCTAAATCGACTTGCATTCTTCCGTCTCGGCACCCGAGGCCACAGTGGATGTTCTATCTCATGAAATGCTAAACGAAATTCTGAAACGTTTTTAGTTCAAAAAGACCGCTTCAGTAGGGTTTTACTGTTGATTATCGTACAGCCTAATCCTAAGATATTTCAGTCGTGTCAGGGTGTCGACTATAGGGAGAGTTTTTTCTGGCCGTCTGCAAGAACTATGCTATGTAAAAAATGATTACTTACCTGGTATTCACTTTTTACAGTAAATTTTGACGTCTTTCTAAATTCAAACGTATTTTATCCAAAAACATGCATAAAACACTTTCTAACACTCGTTTGTTAATAACTCACGTCTTGTTCAAAATTTCTGCCCGAAGAAAGAGTAGTTTTTTTATCATAAAATAGTTTCTTATTGTGAGGTTTTTCAAAACCTTGAAGTGTCCAGCCCTGCACCATCGCATCCGCGCCTATATTAATGCCGTTCATAAAGTGGACAAAATGGCACACATTGGCTACATAGTTATACGAACCATGTATGACGTCTTCTTAATAGCAAATAGAAGCGTATGATTCTTCTTGAAAGGCAAAAATACAACTTGTACTTTGGAAACCCTGAATGCAGGTGCAACGTCAGGTCGGATTCGAAATTATTCGGGAACTGAAAAAACTCTTTATACCGGACGATACTGTATCTCAAAGTATAAAAATGCAAGTAGACGTAATCTGTTATCGGAGAAGCGAAAGAAAGGATGATCAAGCGCGTGCCTCCCATAAAATATAGTTAAATTCATAGGGGCATCGGACATCTATGGGAAAAATGCATACCATTTAGGCAGCCTTCTTCCACGGAGTGGAGTTTATACAGGCGCTGCTAAGAGGCTCGTTCCAATGTCGGAATCCGATTTTACTGAAATGTCTTGGGATTATACTGCACTATAATTAAGAGGACAATCCTATTTAAATAAGTTTTTCGAAAGAAAGACACATTCCGGGACTGCAGTTAACATTTCATGAGATCGCCTGCCTTCTGTGTAAACCCATATGGTGAACGGGTGCTAATCGATCATGTTACTGAACGTTCCCGTCCCACTTCGCCTAGGGATTCAGTCCAGGGTCCCCGCAGGCACTTGCATTGCGACCGGTCAAATACGTATCTAAGGTGAGTACCGACAAGGGCAAGAGTGACCTGGATGGCCTGACCGATGAGCACCCACCTAACACTGTTAATGTTTCGATCAAAAACCGACGGAAGGAGGGGCCCATGACTCAGTGGCAGGTCGCTGAATAGCTTTGACGCCCAGTGACCAAAGAACCCGGGTTTAAAGTCCAGTTCCTCTAAACTTGAAGTTGTCTATGGCAGGTTGACGACGGCTAATATGCCAGAAATGAACATTTTGAGCACTCCCCTTCTCTACACATATATATGCATATTTATAATTTTTCATGATTCTTTCTGCCATAAGGTGCCTTATTTGTCGATGTTAGGTCTGCTGGTACCCGACGATGAAAACCCCGGGCTGTAAGAGCTACCTCGATATTTTTCGCGTACTCCATAACCTTCAGGGCAAACCGTTATCCGAAGGTTCCAGAAACAACTAAAATGTCCTTATCTGCATATTAAACATGTCCAAATCAGTCGGCATGGGTGTTTTCCTAGATTATTTCTGTCCACTTGTGAGGATCTGCTGAGCATTCTCTTCTTCGGCCATGGAGATCTGATACTAAGGTTTCGAGAACTACCCTCACGTCTTGATGAACCGCACTGGGCCAGGTAAGCAGCAGCATCAGACCAAGGGCAAGAACGCTCGTCTACTTGACCGGAACACGAAGAACGTGCTCAAGCTCCCTTAGTTGCCTTTCTTTGGCGGCCCGGAATGTACTAACAATGCTATCATACTATCTTCCTTGGGAGGAAGTCAGCGCACTTCACCCGCATTGTTCTCAAGCAGCTGCGTTCATCCCATCCCAGTCTTGGCCTACCGTCCTTCAAGCGCACAGCCTGGCATTACAACCGCACAGGAGGACTAAACGGATGAATTCCAAGTGCACGTAAATTTTCCAGATGATGAAAATGCCGTGTCAGCTCCACAGGCAACCTTCAAGGATTGCGAAAACCCCTCGAGGAGAATCGATTAGTGAGACGGGATCGTTCCTACTCGATTCATTTGACACCAAATGTTACGGTTTTAAAAACTCTTCCCTCTACAAACTGACAGTCATTACCCACGGTAGATGTCACCAACTTGTCAGAAATATAGTCCAAACGTACTTCGGTCTCCCCAGCGCCCGGGAATAAACGAACTGGTTTTGCAACCCAATTCACTTGTGTCAACAAGTCCTGCAGGACATCATAGGTTAGCGCTAACATAACTATATCATCAGTCAGTTGACCCTCACGTAAGCAACATGGCTTAAGGGTTAAAGGGGATTGGCTGTATGGATCAAGCTAGTCCGACTCCAGGCCGAGGATCTAAGCGCCGGGAGTAGAACTCGCGCAGTGGCGGAGTGATGACAGACCCTAGTTGTGGTGCTGTTTGCCAGTAAACAGTCTGGTTCCGTCATCCGTCACGGGGATTCGTGATGAGCAGAATCGAATGCTGCTGCGACGTCCGCAAAGCAGACTGCCGTTGGTTGTGGTAGCCATGGCGGAATTCCAGAATGCACTGCCGTGCGAATACCCGGTTAGTGCATGTAGGCGCAGTTTGAAAAGCCCAAACGTACATACAGTTCGTGACCCATCAGAAGAAGAGTCACAAACTTCACATGAAAGCACTTATGACACATAGGCCACGAACGTTAGATTGCGTTAAATAAGCAACCGTTCTTCAAGAGGGGGTGGACTTCAGTTTATGAATTGTCATTTACTGGCTGAGAAATAATGCCTTTTTTTCCTAAGCCATCAAATTAAAAAACGAAATTTATGATAGGCCAAGCATATAAAGCATAATACTTAATACAACCAATAGAAGCGAAGAGCCGAGTCCCAGGAAGTAGTCTTGAAGGAGGAGACACGATCGCCGGGACAAGAGCTTTATTAGCCTGACGTTTCGGATTCCTACTCGAATCCATCATCGGAGACAAAAGAGCAGAAACGGGTGGTTGTTGCACTAGGGGCTGCGGTATTTATAGGATGCTACCGCATACCTATGAACGTTCACGGCTCCCCCCCCCCTTCATCCGGGATTGTCACACTTGGTGTGATCATTGCTTGATGGCCGACATTCGAGTCGATAATTGCTGCAATTTCATCACGTGCGTTGGATGTTGGCGTGATGATTGCTCGACCATCTGACGCGTTGACCCGGGTGTTGGGAAGAGTGTTCACCAGTGCGCTCCCCGCGTGGCCAATTACTCCGCCTAGACGAAATCTCAGCACGCTGTATTGAATGGGAAGATAGTTGCACTTGTTGATGGACTGGGAGCCAGTAAACCATGATTCCAGTAGCTCCCGGCTCACTCGGTTGTCACCTCTTGCGAGAATTTCGGCCTCATCGAATTTAAATGTGTGGCCGGATCTCGTCGAATGAGCTGCAACTTGAGAGCTGGCGTCATTTCTGCGCACCGCTGCCGCGTGTTCGGCCATTCTCGTTCGGAGCTGCCTTCCGGTTTCTCCGACATAGTTGCTTTGTCCGCAACTGCACCAGATCCGATAAACGACTCCAGACGTTTCTAGCCGTGGCAGTGGGTCTTTCGGTTTCATGATCAGACGCCTGATGGTTACCTCCGGTCTGTGTGCCACTCCAACCACCCGTTTCTGCTCTTTTGTCTCTGATGATGGATTCGAGTAGGAATCCGAAACGTCAGGCTAATAAAGCTCTTGTCCCGGCGATCGTGTCTCCTTCTTAAAGACTTAATACAACGTAAAAATGATGAAAAACGATGGCAAATACAACGTAATCGCACTTTGTTGGCTGTCCTTTTTGCGTATAAAACATTTACAAGTCGGGTGAACATAGAAACTACCAAGTTCTCTATGGTGGACTGGTCTCTCAAATTATTGAGCAGAAAATCCAGCTTTTGCTGCATTGTCCCACTATATTATAAGCATTGCAAAGAGATTTCGACCATATAGGCGTCCTAACTGTTAGCGGGAATAGACGTGATAAGAAGGACACTGGCGGAGCGTCTGGCTATGGTTTAAATGTTAGATTGTAGGCGTAAGTTGAATCAGAATTATACCTCCTTTGAGCGATGATCAGGTGCATTACTCTGCAACATGATGGCGTCTATTTGACGTCTGTGAATGCCGTTGGAGCCAAAGGAATCCCTTACGATGTTGATGAACGCCTTGCTGCTGATGGCCTCCGTTGTCGACCACCAGTCTGTGGATGTCTGAGGACTCTCGCGGCCAGAAACCTCTGTTGAGAGTCGGATCAAACAGCTGAACCTCGGAAGCCGCATCCGGTGTCCTACTGCTCAGCTGTCGGAAGTCGCTTGGTGATAGCCAAAACGACATCTATTTTTCGCCTATGTGCTTTACCTGTTTGGATTGCATGAATTACCCTGCCATACCAAACTCTCAAATTCTTATTGGGAATTATGGACTATGCCAAGTCCCTGGCACGTCATCCAGCACACGTGTTACTTAAAAGTACAAGGCATGCTGGCATTTTTGGAACGGTCATTCATGATTCCTTCAAAATTACGGTTCAAGAGGATGTGGTATCCAACTAAAATACATGCAAGAGGTAACAATATTCCGCATTCTCCGTCTGAAATACAAATTCATCTGCACAAGTATATCTGATTTGCGTCAGCAATTGCAAATTATGTTCTTGAGATTTTTATCCATTCAAAATCTATGGAGGATTTGGAAAGAATCATATCTAAAAACCAACATAGTATCCTGTGAAGTGTCTCGATATTGTATTCCTTGCTCATTTGCCCTGTCACCACACCGATGAAATCTGCTCTACCTGAGAGCACACTTAAAGATGTCAATCTAAGTTTTTTAGATTTTGGTCACGTACTAAACGGGAATCTTGACTATGCTTATTCGTGTTAGGCGAATATTATATGCATTTATAGAGTAGCCCATCCACTCCAGTCCAATGCTATAGTAGAAAGAAAGATATAAAATATTCAGCCTGTTTTAAAAATCAAACAACCATCCTCTCAAAAAATTTGAAGTCCCCGGCAAGTCGCGAGAATAGGAGCCCTTTCCTCGGAAATACATGTGGCTTTGCGCAAAATGCCGGGAGGGGGAAATATTTCCGTGTACTAACCCTAAGCCTAAACCCAACCCTAGCCTTACCCTTGAAACTAACCCCAATCTCCCTGGAAAGTAGCCCAGGACCGCCCGACGTAGGGGGTTCCTATTCTCGTGTCTCGCCAAGCCGTAATGATTCGAAATAAAAACAAACTACTGAGACAAGGGTCAACCATACTCTTTTGTCTGCTACTGTTGAACCCTCAGTTGTTCTTGCCTAACGCCTACCGGGGCTAGTGAGATTCCCCTCGACAGTTTGTCACAGTGCCTTTTAAGGCACATTGTTCTTCCCCAGAGAAAAAGTAATGTATCCCGCCTTTTGTTGATTGACGTCTCAAAGGCAACAAACATTCTACCTTTGCATGAGCTCATCTCGAGAATCGCGGATTCGTTAGCGGACCTTGTCCTGCTGACTACAAGACTCACTGAATTTGATGTAGTGGACTCCCCTACACTCTTCATGGCCTTTTGACCTATCGCCCAGCTCAGTTCCACCGGTACAATCTGCGATGAGATTCCCTGGACGGAAGGGAATAGTCGTCAAAAATTAATCGGAGTTCGTCCGTTGGAACTGGGAATTCTCCACGAAGTTCCGTAAATACGCCTCTTTCATCTTACAAGGTATACTCGACCCCTTATGTCTCAGAGCTCCAGAACCTTCGCAGGCAGTCGCATAACATCCAGGAATATATGCTGAAAGGGATATCGGCAAAGACAAGGAAGACTGGAATAGTCATTTTCGTTTTATTGACGGTTATCAGTCAGCCTCGCCTGTACGCAGGTTTTGCAGGACCGGAACCTCGAACTCGCGATTTTTGACCTGTGAGCGCTATCACGTAGACTAATAAGGCAGGGGGGGGCCATCTCAGTCTCCCTTGTCTCTGTCGACACCCCTTTCGTGCTTCCTTCTGCCTGATCTGTCTTGCCCCGGCTTACGCATTTTTTGCCAGATACC
>CACRXP010000640.1:0-28976 GCA_902702965.1 Spirometra erinaceieuropaei
TCAGTTAACCTTTCAGTTTCAAGGGCCACCCGAAAGTCTTCGAACACGCTTTGGGTACTACCATTACCGCACAAACCATCCCCCTGTGCCTAAAAGAGTCTAACACACGCTGTCTCAGCACCCCCTCCCTTCCAGGGAGTTAAAACGTTGGTTAAGTCTGTGTGCCTCCACAGTACACGCTTATTTTTGCGTCAACAATACATCGTTGTCTAACTCACCCGACTTCCTTTTCTCTCGCGGCGTGCGTGCTGATAGGAGTAGACTTTTTAATCACATCCTACGGATAGTGTCTTGTGTAACATCTAATCGCCCTCGTATTCAATAATGTCATTAGCTTTTCCTCCCTGTATATCTGTATTTACATTGCCCCCTCTCTGCGTAGAAACCCTCTGTACGGCTTCGTTTTACTCATAATACTGTTAAACCCTTTTCCATGTCGACATCTTTTACTAATTAGAAAATTACCTTTTATTTTAGACTTTGCTTTTGAGGGCTTCAGTTTGGAGTCTTGTCGCAGCCTGATCGCCATGATGGACGTGAGTTCTCTCGCCTTGTCTTCCTGTCGCCTGTCAGTATTTTCTCTCAAACAGAGCCATGGTCTATCAAATGGGCGTATCGTTTTTTGTGATTTCATGAAGTGACTAAATTGGAGAAGTAAATATCCACTGTAAAAATGAACCATGTCATTGAAAAGCCATTTCAAACTTCCCGTTTCCCAGTACGCAGTTCCAATAATATCGATTGTAGTAAGGTTCTAAACTGGTATCGTAGATTTTCTGCCGCAAATTGCTTTAGAGCTATGTTTTTTGGGATCAACAATGCATGCACTCCTCTTTTTGATATCTTAGACCATGCTGATTGCAATTTTCTCTCAATTTAATGTTAATTCGGAAGAACCCGATTATGTACACTAGTGTGTATGTCAGCCCTGATCTTCTTTTGCAAAACACCTATTTCCTGTTGGCGGATGGTTTTCTCCAAAAAGACTTGCCGTGCGTTGCTTTCATTGTGAGTGGTCTGCCTCCGGTGCATGAACGCTTAAGAACCTCGTGTGCATCTCATCTGATCACTGCTCAACAGTCCTTCGAGAATGAGGCTTAGCACACGAGTTCTGTCTTAAAAGTGCTCATCCAGATGCACACTGACAAACAAAAATTGATGCTTGACACGTGGCCCGATGCACTTAAAGGTTTTCTTCTCCCCTCATGACCTTCGTTTCGATTTCTTGGCTGAATTATTTTGGATTATTGGTGAGAATCCCAGTAAGTCTTTCATTGCGCTATATGGGCTTTTGCGAGGACGTCCATCCTATTTATTTTTGACTCTTATTAACCCTCATACTCGTTAGGTTGACCGTTCAGGAACTCTCGACTTTGAGGAATTTAAGACCTTGTGGGAGATTCTACGTCATTGGAAGGTAATGTGTCGATGCGTGTACATTTTACATACTATTATTACTCCTTCCGCCGTTGTTCACTTTATTTTCTCCCATAAACCGCCTCTTTAGCACTGTTCAAAAATTCGTATTCAATTCTCAAGTAATGAGTTAGCGTTCTTGATGGAGAGCATTTTTGAAATTCATGTTTCCCCTAAAAGCTGGATAACCATGAGCACAAACTCCATTCGACCTTGTTTCGGATAATGGTTGACAAGCATCGCTTTTTGAAACCAGGGCGCGAAGTGAACGTGTTGTGTCCTCTCGTGTTACATGGTCTTGCTGTATTTATTTCACCGGCAACGAACTACGTAGGACTTTCCCTGGATCGACGCGAGCTAAATCAGGGTACGGCATGAGCTACAAGGCTGGGCAGCCATAACAAGTGTACAAGGGGGTGTGGCGGCGCACCTATGTGCCGGCCAATGCCGCGCCAACCCTCTGTCCTCGATTTCCGTCCCCCAGTCTTCATGACTGCCTTGACACCGGGCTCAGGTTGGCAAAGGGAGAGTGGGATAGATGCAGCGCAAGTCCACTATCACCAGGCCAATTCACGCGCAAGTCACCGTCCCTGCGCCCACCCTGCTGTGGAGCGCACGGTGGGCATCGTCGGAAACGACGGTCGAACTGTCGTCTCAACAATATTTGTTTATCAGCGCAATTATTTTTACGCCTGTAGGTTCGATTTTGTTATCTGTCTTGTCATCTGCACTCGTGCCGTAACCCTTTTGTGACACTGTTGAGGGCCTGAAATTCTGACGCATTTTGAACTGCCTGGACGGTATCTTGGCGGTCGCTTGGATTTATTTGTTAGTGTCTTTATCTACTTCGAACTTTTGTCACCCCCTAGCTGTTGGAACACTATGACTTTGGAAAGAGGGATTGAGGTCAGTGCTGCAGAAACCTTCCTCACTGCAATCCTGTTTTCCTTCAAATCACCCATAACTCCCAGGTGATGGTAATCCCCGTCGAGTTTAATAAACATGGTGTCGTAGCAACCTAGAATTCGGAGTTATACCTTGGACTTCATTTGTTGACCTTGTGAATTTCCAGCTAGGGCTTCGTGTGCTCATCGACTTCTGCCTCTGGGTGGCCGGTTTTTATTTGAGCGAACCCGTTGCATACAGTACTACTACTACTACTACTACTACTACTACTACTACTACTACTACTACTACTACTACTACTACTACTACTACTACTACTACTACTACTACTACTACTACTACTACTACTACTACTACTACTACTACTACTACTACTACTACTACTACTACTACTACTACTTCCTTTGCTGCCCCTACGCCAATAATTCTGCTCGTAGCACTAAAACCTGCCAGTACCACTCTTTCTACCACTACTATTCACATGAGCGTCGCCACCACTACTCCAGCCCCTGACACGCCACCATTGATCTGCTATCATTATAAATTAGGACCATCCTTTTTTGGATATGTTTATCGCATATGCAGTTCAAGTTAAGTCACCGCCTGGAGGCTGCCGCAAGCATCTTTGTGACGTTTTATTGTCCCTTATAGGCTACTTTTAAGAAGTTCGACGCGGACAAGAATGGAACTATGAGCTCTTTCGAGCTGCGAAACGCTCTCAAATTTGTGGGTAAGTTGGTTATGTGGTCCAAATGTTGTAGGTGATTTCTTGCGCCTGACGTATTTCCCCAACAGACAATACGTACGGTTGTAGTTCAGATTTCGACACACCATTTGGAGAGAGTGTCGGTTGCGCGAGTGATCAGACAACAACCGACCTCATTTGTTAAGAGGAGTAATGTTATCACCTTTGTTACTCAGTAAAATACTCTAAAATTTTTGAAGTTTGTGACAGAAGTTTTGAGTTAGGCCACCTGTTTACAAGTTCTTGCAATTTTCCTTTGCACATGTCTTGAGTATATTCCCCCAAGAATGAAGTTAAGCTCATGATTCCGAATGCACGTATCTGATAACGCACTCGTCTTTAATTTCAAAGATAAAACTCGACTGACGAACAAAGAAGGATGCAAAGGTCATGCATATCAGATAAAATGCACCTTGATGCATTAAACTTCATTACATGATATTGCCGTCGTCCGATGCTGTCAGTTTATCAATCCTCCGTACCATACTGTAGACTGCGTGGTTGGTAAATGTGATGGGTATTTCATCCCGAGTTTGAACTGAGGCATCTTTCAAACTTATTAAGTTGGCCGGTAACTAATTGTTTCCGAATTTGTACTGTCGGGTTTAGGTCAAGTGACCGCTCAGACCTCATTCGGGTTCGTGCCCCATTGCTGTTTTTAAAGGCGACAATAATTTCCTTCCGATAAGGGGCTTCGTACTCACTCTGCCTCGCGATATTATCCAATCCTCTTGTAGTCAGTAGTAGGTGTTCCCAAAGTTCTCCTTATCATCAAACTTTAAAGGTGTAATCACATGCTCGCTCCAATTGTTTGTCCATGGTGGCTTTTTTGCTGTCTCCTCCCGAAAGTTCGATTTTACCCTCTGGATATCCCACCTGGACTGCGACTTGTCAGTCCAGACTGCTCAATTTCATAGATTCTGTTAAGTGCCTTTGTTCATTTCTACAGACGGACCCTTTTGGGTGTTCTATCCGTAATCCATGCGCAATGTCGCATTGTCCATTCAAGTCCTGTCATTCTGTGGGCGTAATTTACCAAGATACATGCCTTTGACGTCTGTTTCTGAGATCGCCTTCATTCAACTTCCCTCAAATTTTGGACAAAAATGCTGAAACCCGACACTGTTTGTGACATCTAGATGGACATAAATGGACTGGCTCTTATGGCTCTTAGCAGCATGTTGTTATTGTGGTATACATACTGCCGATTTTTTTCCGATTTGTAATTGTGTCGTCAACAGCTACTACAGCCAAAAACCGTTGCCTGCAACACATACATGAAAGACAACACGTTTGGCGACGTACATAGTCGATTTCTTAAATATGGATAAGAATATTTCTCTAAACTCTGACCCCTTTTAGAAACGAGCTGTAGTCATCATTTTTACGCAATCTAACAACTGCCGTGTACATCGCCACACCGGAAATGATCAAGAGCATGACATTTCATGAGTGGTCCACGCAGATTTCCCATCGCACGCTACATGGAAGGAAAATAGCGCAGCTAACGGTCCTCGCGTTGGAAGTATGCCTGCATAAACGGTGACCAGCAAGCGACGCGTTATACCGGCATATCGCAACCAGTACGGCCGGAGATTTCAGGCGGACTATGATACGAGGCAGGTTATGATTGATAACCATTGAGCACCCATGTAATTGAAGTCGCCTGCGGCCTACATCCTGCAAGTCAAAGTGACTTAGTAGTTAGTATTTTTGACAGACGGGAAGACTGACAAGATAGAGGTCTGTTGTAGGGGGACACGTAACGCTAATTAACGAGCTGTATATATGCTTTTCTCCCTCCGGCTAACTGGCCGAAATGTTCAGCAGTTCTGCCTACGCAAGCGACAGGTTCCACCGCTTTATTCACCTGCCTCTATTTAGTGATTATCTCTGCATTCTTCATTTTTGACCGTAGAGTGGAGGAAGGTTTTTTAGAGAATCGATAAGGACGAAGAGACATTCAGAAGCGCAAACCAGGGAGCGAACGCGATTCGGCTGCACCGTTCAATTTTTCAAAGCACAAATACCACGGCAACGTCAGATATGGTTTCCTTTCATATGCATACGCCGGTTCGACCCCATACTGCTTCACTTTGTTTGATTGCGCTTGAAAACGAGGCGGTGATTGCAAGTTGGTCGGAGCATCGTTCTACAAAACCTATTTCATGCATCTCGAAAGCTATCGAAATGGATAAATAGATTTCCTTGATTATGGAAAGGGCTCAGATGTAAATTGCTGAAAAAAAGGTTTGTGGTGCACGTTTCCACTCGGTAAGCGCATGCGAAATTTGAGCCTCGCGCGATTTCTTGTGAGGTTCTCGTATCAAGACTTCGCTCAAACAACCTCTGAAGACGGTAGGTGATGTCACCAGAGCTGTTAGTTGCCATAAGCCAAGTCCGCCAAGCCCCGAATTTCTTGCCAACTCATGTGAGACGATGGATTTAGATCACAAGTACTGGCTTTGTCGTGAAGATGTTCGAGGGCTTTCGGAAGGCAAGGCGTCCGCACGTGTTATCTCTCCGTAAACTGAGTTTTTACCCTTCTCCGATTTTGAGAAAGTTAATTTTCCAATTGCTCCAGTGGGGTGGTTTGTAGTGACTCATCAATGGCACTTTCGACAAACTGAGCACCTCTTACGTCGATCGGCAAAGCGCTGGGATAAACTAGTCCGGATCAGGGTGGGGTGAACGCATCCGGGGGAAAGTTGCAACGTGGGATTCCGAAGACAAATATTTCGAGGATTCATTGCATTTCCGGTTTCGATGCCTCACCACAAGGGGATCCATAACGCAGGAATGTGGGATGTCTCAAAATTGTCCGCCTGATCTCCCCACGCTTTAGTTCATTTGTAGGCTGTGAAAACGCATATCTGACATTAGTGAGAGGAAAAATCCATACATCTTAATCACGGTCTGGTGCATAAAACGTCGTTTTCTAAACGGCAGCTGTCCGTATTTTGTATATTAATTTATCCCGAACGAGAAAATAATCGCCTCTTTGCTTCTATTAGTAAATAATCAACTATTTGCTGTCTTTAGTATCTTCGTACTTCCGAAAATCTGATTGTTGATTTTGCAAGAAGCAAATCTAAAAAAGGAAAGGCTGAAGAAGATGCGTGTGCACTTTTGAATAACCAAACCATGTCCTCCTCAACTTACACCCAACTACCGGCCGAGCCATCGCATTAGTCAAATAACGCCTTTCTGCTCTACTTTTGTTAATACTATAATTGATTTCCTTATTTTTGTCGTCGGTTGCGGCATGTCAGTCTATGTGCTGCTAGCCAATAAGCATCGCGAAACACTTCATTAGAGCATCGATCCGTGCCAGACGGTAGTCACCGCGCGAATTTTTCCTCCCTCGTCTTTTTCGCCTGAATGCAGCCACTAGAGACTTGTTTTGGGCAAAACGGACTCATTTCCCCCATTTATCCAGCCCAGGGCAGCCAAAATGTGTCTGTTTCTCCTAAGTTCTCTATTCGTCTTTATAGACCGAGCTTTCTGGTAGTTCTCCCCACAATCCAAGGGTCACAGTTTTAGGTTCCACTAGAATCGATAACCCGTCATTGCTTTCTTTTTTGGACATCATTCTACGCGTTTATGAAGCCTATTGTCCTTGAATTTTTGAATGTCTTCTCATCCGGCCTTTGCAGCATAAATTATCTGTTTGTTTTTTGCTAAGGATTTTTTCGTTTTCTACCGCCTACTGCTAAAAAGTATTCCCTCTACCATGCCAGGTTACAACATTAACAACGCCACTTTCGGAAGCTTGGTTTTGCGTTTCGCAAACAGGGAACAGATTCTTCACTTTGATGATTACATAATCTGCTGTGCTCGTTTGCGAACTGCCTTCGAGTGTCTCAAAGCCAAAGAAGCCAACACCTTTACTTCCGACGAGGTGCGTTGAATTGTCCACTTTGTTGCTGGAGACTGAACAGTAGTTCAGTGTGTGCTCCACGTCACTTCTCGGATCCCAGTTGGTGCGGCGGGAGCCTGCAACTGGGCTTGCCACCGCACCGCCGTGTGTTGGCTCTCGTTATGGATGCCAGCATTCCCGATAACGCCTGCCAGAATCCGATCTAGCCCCCGGTCTGGTCCAGCGCGCATCTGCCGCTTGGCTTGTTTAAAGGGCACAATATACACACACGACTTATGTGATGGCAAATGTGACATACAATTTTATGTTTTTTTAAAGAATGTAAGACTACCGTCCCGCGTCACCCTAATCCACCTTTCCATACTGCGATCTTTCTAGAGTGTAATACATCGCCGTCAGAATATTGTCTTTTGAGAAACAGAAAGTAATAGTAAAAAGAAGCATGCCCAGCCGTTCGGACAAGAAATTTGCTTCACCTTATGTCTTGGATTCACGCTCGAGACCAGCAGCAGAGACTGTGACAAATGATGATGCCGGACGCACGAATGTCGCAATATTTATAGGATGCAGTTGCCATGCCACCATATAACTGACAGAATTGACACCACCCACATTAGTTCTCGGCGGTTGTACTCGGTGCAGCGATTGCTTTATCGTCCACATTGCTGCAAATTCATCACTCGTATTTTCGGGGTACTCGTTTGCCCTTAGCGCCCATCTTAAGTTATTGCAATTGGGCAATCTTGCCTTTCGATTCATCGCAGTACGTCTGAACACGTCCTTACGCAACCGCGTTTATGACTGATAGGATGGTTACTGTTCGGGCCGAGCGCCTGCGCCCCTTTTTCCGCTTTCCTGAATACTTTATCCTTAACGTCCTTACAAACTTTGCGGCAGACAGGGGCAACAAGGTTAGCCGGTCGTTTTCCCGCGCACGCGGAGAACGCGCGAGCCAACGCTTCTCTTCCAGTGACAGTGTCAGCGAGGCAAATTGTCGAGTTATTATCACGCCAGTTGTCAACAGAGTTTAATGACTTGAATACAGACGATCGAGCAGTCATCACACCACCGGGAATAAATGGAAGAACTGCCAATCTTTCTAGCTAATATGGTGGCATAACAACTGTATCCTGTAAAGATTGCAATCTTTGTGCGCCCACTGCCATTATTTGTCGTTGTCTCTGCTGATGCTTTGGAGCGTGGACCCGAAACGTGAGACTGGCAAGAGTTAGTACTCAAGCGGCCGAGTATTCCTTCCCAGTTGCCTCCCGGACCTCAGCTTTTCTTATATCAGTAATTATTGTGATTCTGGCTTTTTCAACGTGTCTTCGGTAGACTCCAGTGATATTATCACTCACCGTATACTTGTTATTCCCGGTTTGATTTTCGTTGTGAAATACAAAAACACCGATGGCTATGGGGGTACGCTTCAAAAAAAGGACGCAGGCGATTTTTTCATGCCAACTGTCACTCATCAGTACACTTGTCGACGTGGGACGCCGACGCCAGAGTTCCCAAACCGCAAACCAAGATGCTTATTTCGACCACCTTTACTGGTGCGCCGGCAACATGTTGGCGTACGGCTGCATGCTCCCGCTTCCGCCTCATCTAGATCCTAGACTTCGCAGTCCATAGGGAACGTATGATACCGCATAGCATTTATCCTGGTTTATTACACGTCGCTTACTTGTGCACTAGGAAAGACCCATTAGGTTCCTTTTACTGCCCTCCCTACTTAGGAAGGGTATCTCCATGAGTATTATTCAAAAAAATTGAGGAAATATGGAATCGTTTTCTGCGTGAAACCTTTTCGCTCAGTAATGCTAGGAAAAAGATTTAATTCGGCGCATTTATTGTGGTTTTCAATCCCAAATCCGCGCTTTCGATGTCTTGCGACGGTTAGTCCTTGTTGACTTTTGCATTGCGGATCTAGACACTTTTCGCCTTTCGTGGTCGCGCTGAGCCGCATTTCGAAACTGACACAACTGCTGTTGAAATTTCATGCTCCGGATTCTCTGCATTCAATCTCCTTTCCTTTTCTCTTCTGGTAGCTTCTGAACATGTTAATCTATCTGTGAGAGTCTCCACGTGGCCCTGCGTACATGGTCAAATTATGAATCTTCATCAAGCAACGCCAATCTTATCAGCTTCCTCTTCGTCTATCATCGCTTCTGTTACCCCACTCGTTCGTTCGCTATCCACTGCACCGGAATCACCCTATCTTGCCTGCAGGTTTTATCCCTTTTGCTTCCTTCCTCTACGACCTTGGGTAACTAAGGCTTATGCTTAACATGGCTTTGGCAACAAAAACGCCCCCTTCCCATTTTTATAACCCGCAAGGTTGCTGTCCTTTTATTTAGTTATGTTATATTGTTTGTCACACTCAAGTCCTCTCACTGCCTCGCCACCATTTTGGTTTTACCCTCCGCGATATTTTAGGTTTATTTTTCAAGTTTAATTGTCAACTCAGCGCCTTCTTTGTATGCATTATAGCTTTGCTTCCAACAAAAACATTTATATTGCTGCTGTCGCGTTTCTGCGCTGCGGGTTTTGGTTTTTGGGCTTTCCCTCTGTATGACAAAATATTATTTGAAGCTACTTGACGCATTGCGCCCGGAGGGGAGAGGTGTTTCGACGTAAAAAACGGTACCCTCTACCGCGTTAATTAGGATCTGGGATTTTCCTGCAGCCGACCCTTTTCCCATTAGCCTATCTGAAATAAAAGCAGCTTATTATTATTCCCTATGCCGTTTCTCTTTTGAATATGAAGAATGCCAAGCACCACGAGGAAGTGTTTATTTCTCCGAGATTTCGGGTCTTCTTCAGCCTATTACTGGAGGTAAGGCATACGCATACTTTTGCAACTAGGTCAATTCTTTACTTGGTAAGCATTTAGTCAGAAAGTCGTTCCACAGTCTCGTCCGACTAGAACTATTAGGCCGGTGGCATCATGGCACGCGTTAATCGACGAGACTCGCCCGTTCCACCCATCCCGGTAGATCTCGGTTTCGGCTCTGCCGATTGCCTTCGATGTCGCGAGGGCGGGGGCGCGTTTCTGCTGTGTCAATATAAAATTCCAAGAGGAGTATGTGCGAGTTATTTTTTCTCAGCGAGTGTTCAAATGCATATGCACACGGGGCAACGTTGCAAAACTGTTATCGCTCAGGATCATTTACTGTCTACTTCTTCAGAAACTCCAAAATTATGTGAACCGCTGTGAGCTCAGCAATATTTGGTGACTAGAGTCATGAAATGTCGAGATTGGTATTGTAGTTGGCGGTACGGCGTATATTTTGTGTGGTTAGTTTTGTTTTCTGAATTAATTGATTCCTTAATTTTTCTCTAGGCTTTGCATTTATCCAGATGAAGGATTTTGATTGCCAGGAAATTGTGCACATTTATGTTGGACTCCTATAGTAGTTTGTCAGTACTAGACGGGTTTTCCGATTTCCATTCGATTTCTACGGGCTGATCCTGCGCAGGCGTTTACCTGTCTGCGTTAGGGGGCGGTTTGGCGCGCAAGCGGACGTCTTACCTCATGAATTGACACTCGACCAGTCACCTGCGTAATAAATCTTGTGCAGGTCATTTCCAACGCTTCTTCATGTAGGACAATTTTTTTGATTCGAATTCCATTCTACACCTAAGGTTCTCGAAATCGGCCATCGCCCTACACAGACATGCGATTTCGTCTTTTGTCACGTGCCTCTTTTTCTGAAAGTAGGAAATAAGAGTTAGCAGTAGCTTGCCAGCAAACAACCCTCATGCCTTTTGTGTATAATGGCCACCAACGTCCATTGGCATTTTCTGAGCAATCGAAACGGACGCGGCTCACACGAAATTTCTGAGTTCATCAGTCTGGGTGACGAAAATCAACCAATCGAAAAGGCGTTGTTCGTATTTCTTCTGAACCTGTTGGAACAACCCACACAGTAGACTTATATCTCATCGTGTTGCTGACATGCGCGTTGGCCGTACCTTTGTAAGGAAAACGGAAGTAAAATTAATATTGATTATAAACCCACCGGATTGTGTTCATCGCTCTGCCCTGTAAGTTATGTCGAAATTCCTGGTGGAGGTATAAAGTTTATGCACAGTACAAAGGAATTATGACCAGCGAATTTCTAACAGGAAACGGTGATTCTTATTTGCACATGTTTGTGTCGATAGTGTTGATCTTCTGGCTTAATTTAGAGCAAGTGAAATGATTTAAACCGCGAAGCCTAGAACCCTTGTGTTACTTTCTTCGCTTGATGTCTTGTAGCCATTAAGGAAATTGGACTCAGAAGTTACTATCGGCTACGTAAACGGCGTTTATAACGTTTGCCTTGGTAGAAGATAAAAGCCTGTGACTACTTTTGCTTGTAAGATTTGGTTATGTAGCCCCACCTGATGAGCACAAGACTGTTGGGGTTAGGATTTGAGGGCGCAATATTGAGGGTTAGAGTTAGGGGTCAGGATTAGAGGTTAGGGTTAAAGCAACTATTTCTCTATCAATCAAATTACAACCGTGCATTTCCAATAGCTTTTCTTTTGCATACAACTACTTGACCTTGTCGCCTGTGCGTTCCCTGGCCACACCTGCAAGAACCCCTTTTATCACCGGTCCCGTATTGCATGTGGCGGGGGTCTGTTCACTTCAGGTGGGACTACATAACCACATATGTTCATTTTGCCTAAAGGGGCTTAAATGCCGATGCCAACGAGAGTGCGATTCACAGTTAATAAATGTCAGGAAATGGAAGTTCATTGTCGGTGGTTTATTCATCTACCAATCAGGCAGGCCAGTTCAAGGGACGTGGGGAAGTCGAAGACAGCCTAGGACACATCATCTGTGGCCCTACGGGTAAGGGTGACGCTGTCTGAGTTCCAGTGAACAGGAGAGTACCACCACCCGCCTCACTTCAAGGTCAATCTCAGCGAGATTGGCGTTGAGCCAGATGGGCGTACGCCACGGGCTCTTTGTGACGGCCTACGTGGAAAGCATAGTGGTCTCTGAGGACGGCTAGACAATTTCGCTGCTGGGAAAGCCAGACGATAATTACACTGTTCCCGCCGAAAACCTTTTCAATGCAGCCAGTATCTTCATATGCAAGTCGCCCTTGCGTTGGTTTACTCCTCTTATTGTATACTTTCGCAAACTTGGGCAACAAATATACAAAAGCATCGATAACCCCAATCATACAGGCACATAACAACCTCTTCATGAAGCCATCGAAATTCATGTAGAACAGGCGACAGTTGTGAATTGTTCCTGCGCATTCTTGCGAAATAAACATGACAGTGTGCCCTGGCTCAATAACCAAGAGTACACAGACATAGGGACATTGCATACATAAACGTATATCCGAAGAGGCGGTGATGTGTCTAATTTGCACTTCACCCGCCTTATGTAGCCCACTTTTGTCATCCAGGCATGTTGTTATGTCAGAATAAACAAGTTTCACAGATAAAAGCACCTCCCGACTGAAAGTCACCGTTGAAACCACAGTCAAGTCTCCGAACGCATGTCATCTATCGTCCTTACACAGCCTGCCACCGTCAAATATTGAGTGATATGGCGAACAAGGAAAATAAAATCTGTTTGGTAAGATCCAACGGCTTATATGCAAGCATCTGGGGAATTTTGTAGCGGACTTCCACATAAAAATAAAACTGAGTTTTAAATTGACAAAAATTTTACAGGATACAGACAAAGCTGCAGCATCCAAACGTCGGAAATGTGGTCGGACGTTCAAGCCCTCAAGAGAGAATACAGTAATATCTTAAGTAAACCCCTCACACAGCAGGTCATGGTGGGCAGTAATGCCCGCATCAGATGACTGGCCGATTCTGCCTGAGATGGGGAGAGAGAGAGAGAGCGTAAGGTCGACTGGGGACTCCGTTCGCACGGCATTTAGCGCACATTCCACGGTATAAACGATCTGACGCTCCTTTAAACTATCATGATGCGCTAAAAGATGTAGCTTAGAAGGCTGGCAACTGATGGGGTTACTACGCCCTCTCGGCCTTGATAGTCAGAGAGCAGAAGCTACTTTTTAATGTGGTCTCTACGGTACTCCCACTAAGTTGGAATCTGAATCGCCCCTTCCTTATTTGTGTAGAAACTTGGCTCGTCGTACGCTGACCAGGATTGTGTGAGGCGCGTAAACGGGCTGTTCAGCCTTGTCAGCAATGCGCTCGATCCTGCCTCCCGTCAGTTTGCCCCTGTCTTGAAACCGAGTTCAGATAGGAGAGGGTGGAGTCAGTACGGTAGATGCAGCGCTGGTTCAATACCACTATAGGCTATTTTGCGTACAAGTCACCACCCCGGGGCCGGCCTTGCTGCCACGCAAACAGTGGACATCGTCGTTCATGACATTCGAACAGTCAGTGGGCAGTGCTTAGTTTCTGAGCGACTTCCGGCAAACAGATGATTACGCGCACTGAATTTACTCCATTGTAAAATATTTTTCCGCCCTGGTGTTATGGCGTGTAATGCATCCTATTCTGTAACACGGCTGATGCGAACGTAAAAATGTCAGGATCTTCGACAAAGCCTATACGATCGCGGAAGACTGCAAGTTTATTAATTTTACGAACCAGTGTCTACAACTGACCAATTAAGATTTGTTTGGAGCAGCGATAGGTAGCAGTTTTCTACATCGAGATTGGTAGCGATGACAACTGCTGAGCTAATATCTACTTTCAGCGGTCTGTGACAGGCAGTTCATCCCTCTCGACAGTCAGGCACCTAAAACCATGGCATTTTATCGGAGTCTAACCGCCGTTCTCATTAGTCGCTCTCCGCTGCAACGGGTTTTCGGTAGTTATTCCATAAAACACATGACTTGGGGTTTCGCCCTATTCAGGTTTTCCGGACTTAAAAAATGTGAATGTTAACAGAATTTACCGGTCTATAGTGACAATTCGACCGCCGACCTCGACGATGTTCACCATGTGCCCCACATCAGGGTTTGAGTAGGGAAGGCGGCTTGGGCAGCGCTTACCGCACCCCCTGTCTCCTCCGACTGCACCCGGTGTCAAGGCAGTCAAGAAAACCGAATGCGAGAGGGCACAGTTGGATGGTAAAGCGATAATTCGCACCTAGGCGTAGCACCAAACCTCCTGGTCCAAACAAGCACACACGATCTACAATACCTTACCTAAGAATAACCTACATTCTCCGTGGATAAAAAGTGCATTTGATAACTGACACAAGATTATAGTTTCGTTTAATAAATACTTGGTGATAGTGCCGTTCCCTGGTGTCCAGGATAATTTCTTTAAGTACTTTCGACATATTTGAGCTTTTCGAGATTCGGTTACTAGATAACATGATAGAGAATAAATCAAAATGACACGCTTTGTGAATGAATGGACAACTCCTTTTTCCTGGTGTAATTCGGCAACCCTGCTCCGCTCTTCAGTCAACTACTTCTTTAACGCTACACTAGGGCACGAAGAACCTCACTGTGAACGGAAGGCCAAACTACCACTCAATCACCAAGAGGTTACTGTTCTTAACAGGTTGAAAAGCTAATCCGACTTTATCAGGGACAAGCTATCTTTAATCTGGCGGTGGAACTACGTCAATCCCACATGATCATAACTATTCACCCTCGTAACCAAAAGGATGTCGATCAATGCACAGGAGTCACGACAGTAATGCGTTGTCGAAATGTGCTCCATACAAACCTCCGATTAACATGGAGCTGGCGAGACTCGCAATATTCCAGCACGGAAAATGAATGGCCCGAGTGCAACTTCAAGACCGTCGCTAAGAATTCGCAAATGCCGTCGGAAGATGGACCAAGAGGAGGCAAGGTGCTGCGAGTTAATGGGCGAAAACAGTGCAAAACGGCTTCAGCAAAGGGTGGCCGAAAGAATCCGCAAACAGAGACGATAAGTGACGCAGCACTGGAGAATAAATTTTGTGAGCTGCCTGTTGCAACGTCATGCAAGAACGACAAACTGGTGCACAACCTGTCGTCAAAAGAGCTGACGGAGGAACAAATGCAGGTGTTAAGACATGAAGCCTCATTTAACAGAGCCAATGCCAAACCTGCCAACGTGGCTGCAGCAGTGGAGTCAATCCTCAACCAAACGTAAGCGACATATGAAAAGAAGAACCTTAGTCGACACAAAGTGTCATACCTCCTCATGGATCATAGGCCGCGCAACGTGCTTTACATGATCAAACGCGACGCGCAAAAGGAAATTAGGGGCGGCAACGATCGCGTTATCATGTCAGCAGACAAGAGGCGTTGCACGGTCGTATTGGACAGGACTGACTACATTCAGAAAGCCAAACATTTGTTGGAGGATTGTCAGCCCTATGTATCATGCGAATCTAACCCCATAAAGACGCTGACACGCAAGATCAACGCAACGATGTTAGAAATGATGGACTCAGGTGAAATATCACCGATCGATTGACGCGTAGCCAGAGCGAGAGAGACGGCCCTGGCCCGATCCTACGGTCTCCCAAAAGTACACAAAGAGGGCGTTCCTCTCCGGTCAATTGTATCACTAAAAGGCATCTCCTACCCACGGACTGGCGAAGTGGCTGCTTCTTCGATGTCTCAAGTTTCTGTCCTCTGATTCGGACACTACAGTCAGTTCCTCAACAGAATTATTGGAGAAACTTAGAGGAGTAAGTCTCCTGCCAAGCAAGGTCATAGTATCCTTTGATGTCACTCCCCTTTTACTTCTATTCCGCAGGGCCTGGCAGTCGATACCATCGAACTAATCCTACCAGACAAATACGATGGAACTGAGAACCGCCCTGGACACGCTCAAATCCTCCAAATCCTAAAGTTCTGTTTCAAGACGTACTTTACGTTCGACGGAACACACTACGAGCCGGCGAAGGAAACGCCAATGGATTCGCCGATTTCGGGACTCATAGCCGAGGCGATCCTACTGCCGTTGAAGTCGCTATTTTTTCGACACCACCGACCGAAATTTTGGACTCGGCATGTGGATGATACCTTCGTCGTCATCGAACGAGATCAGGTGCTGTAATTAAAAGTACACCTCAAAGCCATCTTCCGGGACATCCTATTTACGATGGGTGAAGAGTTTAGCAACTAGCTGGCCTTTCTTGATGTCCTCGTCTGCCGCAAACATCGTGGTGGCCTGAAAACCAAAGTATTCAGGAAAGCGACAAACACGACGCAAGTACTGAGCCACAACAGCAACCACCCCGTCAGTCCCAAACGCAGCTGCGTTAGGACACTACACAAGCGTGTGGAGACACAACGCTGTGAACCGGAAGATAAGATTGCTGAATTTTAATAACTCCGACGGGTGCTTAGAGCGAATGGCTACCCGCGCAACTTCGTCAACCAGTGCCTGCGCAAACGAGACGAGAGACGAAGCCCAACCGACCCCAAATTTTGACGAGCTCTCCCGTACGTGAAGAATGTCTCGGAAGCTGTCAGCCACCTTCTCACTCCACTTGAAATTGGTGTTGCAGACAGGCCGGAATCAACCATGAGGCGCCAGATCGTGGGGCCGAGAGACCCGCTGCCACAGCTGGAAACGTCTGAAGTCGTTTACCCGAAGTGGTGCAGTTGCAGACAAAGCAACCACGCCGGAGGAACTGGGAGATCACTCCGGACGCGAATAGCTGAGCACTCAGCAGCGGTGAGGTGGAAAGACGCTAGCTCTCGGATTGCAGCTCATTGCACGGAACACGGTCATATTTTCAAGTTTCAAGAGGCCGAAATCCTTGCAATTGCTGACAACCACGTGAGCCGCGAACTGCTCGAACAATGGTTCTCAAGCCCGTAATCATTTCTGATCACAGCTGGTAGTCAGGGATATGGCTGGTTGAATGAAGGCAGAATAAGCCCGAAGCAGTGGTATATCAGTCTACCCGCATCTCTGTTAATATCTCCGCCCTACTTAAAATGACCACCAGGCATTGCTGCCTACCCACTCGATAACCTGACTAATCGGCATCCACGGCGCCGGGCTGTTGTATTGGTGACAACCTCACTCGAGGCTCTGACTTGGCTTCCTTGCCGCGACGAGGTCATAAAGCTGATGTGGGGATGAGTTCCATAGCAGGCATCCCGTTGACGCAAACACCGGCCTGGTCCCATTTCTCGTTGTTATGCTACACAGGATTCTGTGATCAGGGTTTCTTCGCTGTACACATTAACAAGGGTACAGTAGTGGCCATAGACTCTCTGTCTCTCCATATTTACACACTTTCTTGCTGATAATTTTAGACTGCAGTTTGTGCACCGGGGTTTCGTGTCTTTCCGTGTAGGGTAATTTGCTCTTAGAATTTTTCGTCAAAGAATGTCGCGAACGGTCTATAACTACTGACCCCTTGACAATCCATGGAATAGTTTATCGACATATTTCTTCGACGGCCTCGTCGAGCATTATTATGGGAACAGAAGAGCATCCTTCTTAAAAAAAACCACGAGAGTATCTCGGCACTCACATGTCGCTGTTCGCAATAATTGTAAAAACAAAGTCTCCTTAAAAACATATTTCTGGTGTGGTCAAAACTCGGAAAAGCAATGTATCTTAATTTTGCATTTTTGCGATGACATATTTGTCTTCAGAATGGGCGTTGGCGTGCAGAACAGAAAACAAAAAACTGGCAGGCCAGTGGAGGACGGGGCGTTTTCAAATGACTGTCAAAAATATGACCAGAGTTAATTAGAGAGCAGCTGCCGTTTTTGCTAGTAGAAGTAAGCATTTTCATTTGTTCGCTGGGAATGAAACCTAGTTACCTGGCCTGACTGTAAAACGGTATATAGGCGTTCTGTTTGTCCAGTCATCTCTTTTCCACATTCTTCGCCGGCAATCTCATAACGATAAGGTATCAATAATCGTGATAAGCCGTAAACGAAACTAGTTGTACCCAAATGAAAGACCTAAAAAAATTACGTCAGATCAGTTTAGGACCAAAGGATGAAATCTATTTAAAAGAAGGCGAAGGCACGATCACTGAGACAGAAGGTTTATTTGCCTGAGCTTTCGAACTCGAACTAGAGTTCATCATCAGAGGCTACTCGAGTGCAGCAAATTGTGAACATTTATATCGTTCATCCTTGCGGGTGGGGGGTGGGGGAGGGGGGGGGTACGTCCGTGGCTAGGTAGGGATTGTGCCGCCTGGTCCACGATGTTCCCCCGGCGTGGTGACGCCGTTTGCACTTCGCGACGGTGTGAGCTGCGCCACCTGGCTGCGTGGGCGGAGCGCGTGATAACACGCAGGCAAATCGATGTGTCTGTTGATGGAGTTGGTGTCCGACACCCACGCCTCCAACAGCTCTCACCCTGTCTTGTTGCCGGCTCGCGCCAATATCCACGTGTTGGCGAAGTTGAACGCATGCCCTTCCTCCGGCGTGTGAGTGGCTACTTGAGACAGTGGGTCGCCTCTCCGAACGGCCCGTTTGCGCTCAAGTATTCGTGAGCTCAGACGTCGTCCTGTCTGGCCTGTGTAGTGACAAGGACAGTTTTGGCACGGGATTCGATAGACTACGCCCGACTGTTCACCAGCGTCCAGCCAATCCTTCATTTTCATGATCCTGCTACGCATTGTGGCCGCCGGATGATGAGCGATGCCCACGCCTAGCTCTGACGCGATGCGTTCTGTAGCTTCGGACACATTCTTTATGTACGGTAGGGAGTGCCAAATTGTTGGTGTCTCTCTTCCGTTTGTCCGGCGTGGGTGTGCGCGTATGCAGCGACTGATAAAGCTATTTGGGTAGCCGTTCTTTGTTAATTGGTCCCGGAGATGCCGTAGTTCTTGCATCCTTCCTTCGGGCTCGCTACAGTGCGTTTTTACCCGGTCGAAAAGCGCCCTCACACAGCCCCGTTTGTGCACCAATGGGTGGTTGCTATGATAGTTGAGGACCTGGGTTGTATTGGTCGCCTTTCTGTACACTGTAGTGCTGAGTTTACCGTCAGGTGTGCGCGTGACGAGCACGTCCAGGAAGGGTAGTTTCTCGTCCTCCTCGTCTTCTCTTGTAAACTGAATGTCGGGGAATATGCTGTTAAGTAGGTCTTGGAAACCCGATAGCTTGTCCTTTTCAATAATGCGGAGGCGTGGGTGTCGGACACCAACTCCATCAACAGACACATCGATTTGCCTGCGTGTTATCACGCGCTCCGCCCACGCAGCCAGGTGGCGCAGCTCACACCGTCGCGAAGTGCAAACGGCGTCACCACGCCGGGGGAACATCGTGGACCAGGCGGCACAATCCCTACCTAGCCACGGACGTACCCCCCCCCTCCCCCACCCCCCACCCGCAAGGATGAACGATATAAATGTTCACAATTTGCTGCACTCGAGTAGCCTCTGATGATGAACTCTAGTTCGAGTTCGAAAGCTCAGGCAAATAAACCTTCTGTCTCAGTGATCGTGCCTTCGCCGTCTTTTAAACAAGAACCTGGGATGCGCATATTCTCTTCCATTCGCGATGAAATCTATGTTACATAATGGAATGTAGCAAGGCTGTCCATTGAAAGGCCATGTAGAAAACTCGACGTACAGCATATATCGATAGATCGCCCATCGCGCCCTACGCGTAACGTCGCGGTCCGCTGAGACAGAGATGAGATGTGCGTGCCTGCGCTTTTGGTGCCCGGAACTTACGCATGCTCAAACTCAGTCTATGTTGCAGTGGCAGAACGCCGTCGAGACGACTGAAGGTGTGCTTAATGACAATGTTGGACATGACGAACATTCCTTGGTTAGTGTTCTACTCAAGTTCGGACCGATCTGATAGAAGGCAATTGATTTACACATCTCGGATTGCACAACCTAGTGTGATCAATGCCATCTTATACACTCACATGAAGGGCGGCCCTATTGCATCAGAACCAGAGTGGGTCAAGCATGTGAAGGCCTGTGTTTGACGAGGTCTTTTTATCTTGTCAGGAATGCGGCCGAGCTGACCTTTCAGTCCGCTTGACCATCCGTGACATTTGTTAATCTCAGGGGTCAGGAGAGGAACCTATGCAGTGTTATACAATGTTATATCACACAAAGGGTGTTTCAAGTGCGGTGGGTGCTATTCGCAGTACGTAAGCTCTTTACAAAAATGCGTCTCTAAAAGCGACAGGAGACTGCGCATAAACGCTGCTTGCTCTCTCCTTATCGCTGTCAGTTCTCCGGTTAAGCAGATTCTTTAACAAAATGCGACCAGACGGCCAAGTTTGCGGACCAACGACACTCAAACTTACATAGATCCGACATCATAATTTTTCGCTGTTTTAAAAAGAGACTTTGCGTCACATAACGCCCAATGATAAACAGTTATTGGTACTATTAGTCACAAAATGAAAACAGCGAGAACTTGAGGAAGCGGAGGTAGCATAAACAACACATGGTAGAAAGGCCTCGTCCCCAACACAGAGTGCGTGGCGCAACCTTATCAGAGGATTCTGACTGCAAATGCCTCGATATTAATTTCTTTTACTCCGATGATAATTTGAGCTTTGACACTTCTCCACCTATATTTCAGCAACCTTGGTTTATTGCGTTAGTAATTCCCCTCTTTTTGTTGTGCATAAACGCCGTTAACTAGTGTGCCTTATCTCGACAACCATAACAGAATTTACAGGTTTTGTGGTAACCACGTGATCCTTTAATGCAACCGATGATTTACCCCAGATATGTAAATCCAGTGCCTTCCGACAGATCGGTCGGAACGTGAGCAGAACACTAAACAAGGGATGTCCGTTGTGTCCGACATCGTCATTAAGCACACCTTCAGTCGTCTCGACGGCGTTTTGCCTTTGTAACACAGACGGAGTTCGAGAATTCCTGAGTTCCGGTCACCAAAAGCGTAGGCCCGCACATATCATCTCTGCCTCAGCGGACCGCGACGTTACGCGTAGAGCGCGATGGGCGATCTATCGGTATATGCTCTATGTCGAGTTTTTTACATGGCTTTTCAACGAACGCATATCTTCTATGTCTATCGATTGGCTGCAACTAATTTTTATTTTCCTCAAAAAAAGGAAATGTCCTCTTGTACTCTTCTTACAGTCAAAAGACTAATTTCACACAGTGAGTCTCGGATCACCAGCGTCTTGCCGCACGGGTTATGAACTGAACTTCTCGATCATATATCCATAACATGTTACCCAAATTAATTAAGTAGGTTGTATTTTTGCTTAAGGAGGTGACTGTACTTGTAGAATTGCAAATTTTCGTTGCTTGACATTAAACTAGGTACAAAACCCTCACGGATGCTACATCCTTGATCTTTAATGGATGATATTTCAGGTCGAACGTTATTAAATAAATCGACCGGTATTTCTAAAAATATAATTCCTTGGTGGCCCGTTTAAAGAAGAAGAATTGTTGAACGGGATTTGCCAGCTATTGCTGCGGGTACGACGCAGGTCACGATGGGGCGGAGGCCTATTCGGTCACACAGACCTCATTAATGAAATGCGCATCAAGCATAATACGTCACGGAATGAGAGCTGTGTATGGACACCTCCGGTCTCTGAATATGGGCAGTCGAAAGCAGTACTCGAAACGTCACACATAAGATAATTTCTCGGTGGACACCTCTTCTTCACTTGGCAAATCAACAACTTTGGTATCTCCCAGTTTTCTTAGTTTGGGTTATTAACCTTAATAACTGATAAGGTGAAACAGTTAGATTTAATATGTGAAAAATGCAACTTTTAAATCTAGAACAGCCCTTGGGCTCTGTTGACGTCAATGAAGCAGATTTCCCTGGTCAATGAATCACTGAGGATTTCTTGCAATTAGGGATGTGAGTCTATAGGAGGACGTGTTCTTTTAGCTGTGGTTACGGCGCTTTCTCCCATGTAACCGAAAATATTCGTAAAAAAGTCACTCGTTCGCAATTACTTTCACTACTGTGAGTGTCGAAGAAGGCTTATCTTTTTGAAGCATTTAAGCGCACTGCTCTAGTTAAGAGGTGCTAATTACTCCCATGTTGAAGTTGACAGGAGATCACGTGTGAGCCGCGCACTAACATTTTTGTTTTTTGGCCAGACTGAAACAGTGTTAAATGGTGTTGGAAAAATTTTGCCATGTACTCAGATAAAATCCAAAGCACAAGCGCGCGACCTAGATTTGCGTGCATATTTCGTTATTTACGGAAACTGACTCTGAGGGATCATCTCACACTGCCACGTAATTCCGGCCATGAAATCTTTCTTATTGCCAATGGGCTCTGGTCGACTAACGTACCCGTTAGGCAAGTAGTTACTCGACGGTGTATTTGTGGTTTTCAGGTGGTCTCCATATGTTAGATTCAGAGCAACACCTGACAAAAGGTCTGCTGTGCTGCACCGTAAACCATTGGATTTGTTTGCAGGGCTAGCGAAGCATACTAAGCTACAGAAGGTGGCGAACCAGATTCCCTTCCGATAATTTTCTACAGTCGCATAATGTCTAGTAGTTGTAGCACATGAAGGTCTCGCCCAACTGTTGTATTGCGCATATTTGTTCAGTTGAACTGTAACTCAGATATCGTGTCAGTGATCCTGAATAAAAGGGATGTTTCGACTGCGGGACCCATAAAACATCCGCAATCAACGGCCTTTGCTTTCGAACAACTCCTGTAAAACGATAGGGCAAAGTACAGAACTTGTGGTATTCCCGCCCAACCCGTCGTCTATTCAACCCCTCCCCCCTTAACAAATCATTTCAGCAGGACATGATGACTCACTCGCGAACTTTGGTCGAAAAACTCAGTGATTGTCACACAACAGTAAACTTTCGCAACAACGACCACACGGAAGTGTGATTTCTACATAAATCATTGGAGGAGCTGCATGCTTATTAGACACAAAATTTGCACACGACGCGTTTCCCTTTGAAGTGTGCTGCCGCGTAAAGTCACGCGGCTTCTGCGCGGCAGCCACTTTTTAGAAAGGTTCCCGGAGAAATTTGTCCTCAAAGACCAGCCAGAAGTCGTTGATGCAAAATGAACTGCCAATTTGGCAAGCGTAGGGTTGGATATCCACTTTACCAAGATGATTATAGGGGAGACAACTACGTTAATAGGCGCTTTCGTCATTTTCCGCCGCTATTTTCCAGCTCGCTTGCCTCCATTTAGTTCGATCTGATTTAAGTTAAACAAAGTTTCGACTGCACATGTACATCACAATTTACATGCGTGAAGTCGCCCAGTTCTTGGGTCCAAAATCCAAAGCCTTGTTTGTAAGTGTACATTCGGAAGATTCCACCATCTGTCAACGTCACAGGGGGTTGTAATCGGGAGGTCGGGTCCGAAGTAGGTTCGGAGTCTTGGTTAAAAACTTTATCGAAAAAAGACAGGGGTAGTGGAATGACCACCTTCAGGTCCGCGAGGTGTTAGGGAAAGTGCTACGTTGCATCCATTCTCTAAGGCTGTGGAGAGAGAGGAAGTTAGCATGATCAACACCTAATGACCAGGACTGGCCACAGTCTCAGTATAGTCGAAGATCCCAATTGTACACCTTGCTCTCACAGCGAAACAGGTGGAGTACGAACTGACAGCTGAGCGTCTCCGCTTCAATAACTCTAGCTCTGCTTCGGGTGGTGCTGCTGGCGATAGGGAAACAAGACATGAAGTCTGTGATCGCCACCACAAAAACAGGAACAAAAGTAAATTGTCAGGATGGAGTTCTGAAGCAAATACATAAGCCGGAGGCCCAGTCTTATAACATCAGAATGGGCATTCTGCAAGGTTAAAACCGCTCCGAACGAATAGAGGTTTCAAGAACTAGTTTTCAACCGAAGAGGTTAATGCCACGTCAAACTACATGCACTACGATCCTACCACAACAGTTGTCAGAGAATAATGCAATTTGGTGTCGCTGCCAGTGGAGGCAAAGTACGCTCTTTGTGTAAACAATCCTTATTTGAAGAAACCTACCCATCTGTCGAGGTTAGGACACGACATTTGAAGACGCGGTAGTACCGCGAACTTTGAAAAGCGACGGCTGGTAACAGTGCGACTTCTAAACACTTTTAGAATTCTCCAGTCTGACCGTGAGAGAGTATCCATCTGTGTATCTGTCTCAAGTTTGTGAAGTCCACCCTTGATTTGGTGGTCTAATTGCCCGATGCCACTGTTTACATTTAATACTCGCTCTGTAGTTCAGTCTCTATGGGGATAACAATCTCGTGAGGATATAATGCTGATCGGGGCGAACTCGGTTGCGATACGAAAACCTGCGGAATGGCTGATTTCTTCAACCATGCGCACATGCCGAGCAAGCTTAAGGCGACTCGGAAATGCGTGTGTGGGCGCAGAGGCCAGAGCCACGTCTAGGCATGTTCTGTATATGCTAGGCCCTACACGCACACGATCTAAACTTCAGGTTACCGGATCACACAACGATAAGAGATCCCATCCACAACTAAAAACATACTTATTTCATGTCACCATGGCATTAGCTGGGTTCGCCTCCGACTAACACAGGAGTTTGGCTGGCATAACGTCGATCTACGAATGCATTTTTAGGGGAAAACGGAGTCCCCAGGCCTACAAATGCCACTAACTCGAAGGACATGGCAGAGGAGTCGTGTTGATTTTATGTACACCGGTATCTCTATGTTTAGAACGCCTATTAGAAGAGTGTGGCAGGTAACGGACGACTACATCAAAAAATCTGTAGGCTAAGTATTCCATCCCCCTTAACTGCAAGCAATGCCCTGTGTAAAAAGCATTGCCAAGGACGAGATACTCAAGAAATGACGGCACATCGGGCAAATCACCATAGACAAGAGCGCACAAAGACGTCATTTCAAAAAAACTCAAGACAATCTTGTGGATATTATGGGAGAAAAGGTAGGACCAGAATGGGATTCGCATTCGAGGTGGATTTAAACTCAAATCTGAAAGACTCCACCCATTTTCGATGTTGCGGGAGTCTCAACGTTCGAAGCGCTGACGGCGGAGTCCGTCTGCCGGTGGACAAATAGAGATGATTCTGGGGGCAGGGCGATAGGAGGAAAAGTCGGCAGGATGTACTGAGGCGATTGGACGTCCTGTTTGTCAAGCAACGGCTTCGTGTATCCGCTGGGAGTTCGCTCTACCTTCCCTCCGCACCCAGAAGAAGCTTCCAGTCCATGCTAAAGAGAAAGTGTGACGTACATGAATAGGTCCAGAGAGAAAAAGTATATGGTGCGATTTAGAAACTGACGGGGTACAAGTAGACTAAAGAGGAGCTGACGCAAGAAAATCGGATATAGCATTTTCTGTTTTAGGTAATAAAACCGTACCAATTACAAAGCCTGAAGAGGCAGCTTCGCGGCCAGGGAAAAGGAGAAAGGGCACTCGGATTGAAACCGCATGCCAGAGAAAGATTAATAAATCAACCGTTGGGTTTGAACAGACAGAAACACCGGACCAGTGGGACCAACCGATTTTCCAATCACTTAAAGGTAACGGAACCCAAGGATACCCTTAAGTAATAGCTAGCGTACTCACTGGAAAGGTGAATAGCAGGACACCTGCTTCTAGTTAGTGAGTTCAAACATGACAACCTGGCAGGGGCAGAAGCGAAAAAACTGCCTGCATCGTTTGAATTTCCCAACTGCGTCGAATGTCGGCACAGTTTCAACACATGTAGCATAATGTTCGAAAGCTTGCCCACTACATTTCGATAAATAACATTAAGTGTCCTCGAATAGGGAATTAAAACATCTAACATGGTTCCCGGCCAACGCGCCACCTTTCGAGTAAAGGAGTGGAAAATACATGAGGTTAGCAAAAGTCCCAATCAGCACCCAGAGGTGGAGTCTAAAAACTCAAATTGCAGACAGTGGGATATCTCACAGCCCTTATTGAGAAAAGTGGGGCAATCAAACTCTTCCTATTTCTAAATAAACAGCAAAGGGGGATAGGACGGGTGCCAAGATGACAAGTTTGACTGTCAGTTTCAGTAAACACCCTTCTCTGGCAGATGATGCTGAAGTTTCTTAAACAATTCATTAGTAACACTCAAAAGGGGGTTGGTGACAACTATTAAGAGGCAACTTCTTATTTAGAAATAAGTGGATGAGGCTGAAAAGACCAAGAGCGAACGGAAGGCAAATCCAAGAATTTCGATAAGTTAGGGGTCCCAATGATGGAGACGGCAAGTGGCGAATGTATCGCAGAATCGCAGAAGCTATAAACCAACCGAGTTTGTCCGATCAAACACTCTCCCATTTCATGCGACAGATTTTCCCACCTCAAGTTTGTCGCGTAAGGGGTCCTCCGACTGATGATTCTAGGTTGGAGGTCACAGTTTTCTCGGGTTACGACAACTTTTACTAACTAGAGCGTAAAAACCACATATAAACGCTTCGGTAGCATTGAAAGCAACCGCACCACTGACAATCCGATATGAACGCTGCTGAAAGGCATGAGTAAGGTTTTTAGGAACAAGCCCAACAAAGCTGAAGATTAAGCTTCTAGACTTGCTTAAGACATACCGTGTATCACAAGCATCGTTCAAAAAAATATGTCATGCGTTAGTCCTGCTGAATCAAACCTTCCTAAATCGGTGGAAGGTTGTAGCCGGGATGCACGCGATGAAGACTCTGTAGGTATGATTATACCACAAGGCCGTCTAGTTGATCGCAGTAAATGCATCGTTATAAAGGGCATGCCTGAGTCTGTTTCCGAAGCTTCAAAGGACAGAATACAACATGACATAGAAATATTCCAGGAATATCTCAAATCGATCTTAATAAGAGACGAAAAAGTCACAGTATTAAAGGCTTTCAGGATGGGAAAAATTAAAGACTCAAAACAAGATCCAGACCGACCGAGACCGTTAAAAATTGTCTTTGAGAATGACGAACAAGCACAGCTACTTTTGAGCAGGAAAGCTGCGCTTAAACAGGCCCATCCATCAGTTTTTTTTTTCAGCGGGACTTTTCACCCGCGGAGCGAGAAAAATGGAGGGGGCTCAAATTGGAAGTCCTCAGGCGGTCGAGTCTGGGCGAGACAAATCTCCGAATAGTGGACGGAAAAATTATACGCGTCCAGAGGCCATTCCTCTGGAGAAAGCCCATAACTCTAACAGCTTAGGAGTGATGGAAAGCAGTTCATCCCGATCAGCTCCGACCGGCTTTTGCATTCAATCCCAAGAAATGGATAAACGCCAGTAGGCCGGAGTTGCTCGTGCCAAATTGAGATTTTTGTATACCGAGTTGCTCGTGCCAAATTGAGATTTTTGTATACCAATGCTCAAAGTCTCGTTTCGAAAATCGACGAACTCAAAGCGAGAGTACCGGAACAAATCCCCGACGTCATCGCCATAACGGAAACTTGGCTTAATGCCGAAATCATGGATGCTGAGATTTCGATTCCGGGTTACCAGCTGTTTCGTAGAGACCGTCAAAATAGGCAGGGCGGAGGGGTAGTCGTATATGTAAGGGAAGGAATTTCAGCAGTTGAAAGAGCCCACACCCTATCCCTTGAATATGAATCCGTCTGCATAAAGATAAAGAAGAGCAATGCACAAAATCTAGAATTTCTGGCGATTTACAGACCACCAAATCTTCTGAGTGCAGCTGATGAGTCGCTCCTTGGTTTAGTCAAAGACGTAGCTAGCCACCAAGAGGTACTTATTGCTGGGGATTTCAACGCACCTGCAATAGAGTGGGAAACTATGGCAGTTAATGGTGGACCAGCCTCTTTCAGCAATAAGCTACTGGACCTCACACTCGATCTCCCTTTGGCGCAACATGTGAAGGTACCAACAAGATTTCGAGAGAACCAGAGAGCAAATTGTCTAGACCTAGTTTTCACTAAAGACTTCTCTAATATCGACGAAGTGTATTCCAATGCACCTCTCGGGAAAAGTGACCATACCACGCTATTATGGGATTACTCGCTCTTCTCTAAACGCCAGAAGAGAACAGAGGGCCAACCTAATATATGGAAGGCAGATTTTAATATGATGAAGAACGAATTGCTGTCCGTGAATTGGGACCAAATATTCAGGGGAGATCCGGAGGACGACTGGAGATCTTTTAAAACGATTTCACTCGATCTGATTAGGCGCTGTTGTCCACCTAAAGTACAAAAAACAACTAGTCGACCTGCTTGGTTAACTAGGGACCTAAATAAGCAGCTACGGAAGAAAAGCAAAAGATGGAAAATATTCAGGGAAACTGCGTCACCAGCGCATTTCGAAGAATTTCGTCGTCAACGAAACGCCGTCAAAAAATGTATCCGTCAGGCACGGAAGGAGTATGAATCCAAAATTATACGACAGGCTGAACAGAAGCCTAAGATTTTATTTCACTATCTGAACAGTAGACTGAAAAATAAGGACCCGGTCGCGGTGCTGAAGGATGATAATGGTGTAGAGATCATTGAGAACAACGAGAAAGCCGAACACTTAGGACAGTATTTTGCCTCCGTTTTTACTAGAGAAACAGAGTTTCGCTGTCGCAGTGCCGGCAATGCTCTTGAGACTGTTGGTCCCGTGCTTGACTCCATACTCTTCCCGGCAGCTGCCGTGGAAAGGGAGCTGAAAAATCTCAAAGAAGCAAAGTCCTCGGGTCCGGACAATATACCGGCCAAATTCTTGAAGGAACTGGCGAATGAACTTTCCAAACCACTGGCGCACATCTTCCGCTCGTCATTCGAATTAGGGAGGTTGCCATCGGAATGGAAGACAGCAAATATCTTTCCGATATACAAGGGCGGGGCTCGCACTAATGCTAACAATTACCGGCCTGTTAGTCTAACCTGCATCTGCTGTAAAATAATGGAGGCCATAGTTAAGAAAGCAACTATGGAGTTCCTGGAGCAGGGCCATTTAATCTCAGACCTGCAGCACGGCTTTAGACAGAACCGCTCGTGTCTTTCCAGTTTATTGCTCTCGACGGAGCAGTGGACTCGCGCACTGGATGAGGATGGGAGGGTTGATGTCATATACACAGACTTTAAGAAGGCGTTCGACAGCGTCCCACACAAACGCCTAATCTACAAACTTTCTGAAATTGGGATAAGAGGAAGGCTGCTGACATGGATAACAGATTTTCTTAACGGGAGATCGCAAACCGTGTGCATTGAGGCCTCAAGGTCAACTCCTACT
>CACRXP010000640.1:29426-76891 GCA_902702965.1 Spirometra erinaceieuropaei
CTTCATCATTTGCCTTACGAAACCAGGCTGACTGAACTAAATCTGTTTCCTCTAAATTACAGGCAACTGCGCGGTGATCTCATTCAAACCTACAGGATTGTCAGAAGCCGAGAGTGTGCCCTAGATTTTGATGAATTCTTTGAATTGGCCCGGACTGACAGTCTGCGTGGTCATCCGTTCAAACTGCAAAGGAAGCGGGCTCATTCGGACGTCCGACCGAACGCCTTCTCACACAGGGTCATCGGGGCATGGAATGGACTCCCTGATGCCGTCGTTCTTTCCGAAAGTGTTAAATCCTTTAAGTGCAGACTGGACGCTCACTTGTTGAGAACCTACTGTACATACAATCATGATTGTTTTAGCGGCGGCAGTTTGCGCCTGGCTCACACTTACCGCTAACTTCCTAACTTTTCGCATTTGCTGATGTAATTGATGACTTTATTTCTGTTTATCGACATGAATAGGGTGCTCAAGGGCGAAAGCCTCATTCCCTTAATAAACTGACTTAAACTGACTTAAATAGAATTAGCCGGTAGGATAAACGAAGGAGAGCTTCATACACTGATAAAAAAACTATAATCCCACACTGGGTAGCAATTATTTGTGGCAGGCCGTGAGCTGTACCGGTTTCTCGCCAAGAAAATCAGATTCTCGTCGCTTCCAACTGATCCCATATCGGCCCTCCCTGATATGCCGACAAGAAAATCGGTTCTTGACGAATTTTTTTACAGGTTGGTAAGTAACTCTTACCTTCATTGTTATCGTGAATAGGTTTCGAACGGTCAAGCGACTAAGTCTTAACCTTACGGGATGTTTTTTCAGCAAAAGAAGCTGCATTCGTGGAGGAAATGCAAAGAGAGAGCCTGCAAGGGTGCGATAAATAAGTATTTGGTTCATGTGCTACGCAAGTAGTCGAGTCAGTCCCTGAAAGTTCAACAAAGCGGTGTTTCGGTGCACTGCATAAGAACAACGGAAAAAGGTGTCTCAGTCAAAATATAGAGGCAATTACACCGCAGAGAGACTGTTCTCCCCCAAATCCGAAAGGGAAAATGTGGAGCGTACCGACAAAGCATTGCAGGAGGCGGTAAAACTAGCAGGATTTAAGGGGTCCACTTTGAGTCCTTAATGGGGGCTCTGAAGGGATCTGATTTATGTCCATATTCATAATTTGGCTAGATCGCAGTTGGTAGCCCCGAATGGGAAGCGGACGGCGACCTTAACCCTAACTCTAACCTCAACCGTTGTCGTTAACCGTTAACCCTAAAGGCAACCCTAACCCTAGCCGAAATCGTAAACGTAACCGTAGCCCTTAGACATAGTTGTAACTGAGAAACCTAACCGTAATATTGGAACCTATTCGTACGCTCCAACCCTAACCATAACCCGAAAACCTAAGCCTAAAGGCATAACCCTAACCAGAAAATCAGAAACCATTAACCGGTACCCTAATCCTAACCTCAAGCGTAAAACGGAAGCCAAATGGGTTAGATGTGATTATGGAGCCCCACAAAATAACCCCAGTAAACAAACCCCCCAGCCACCTGTAATGCGGGTCCGGGCTACCAACTGCGGTCTAGCCCATAATTTATAGATAGAGAACGCTAGAGGGACTGATTATGGCCCAAAAGTCCGGAGGTTACATGATATTGCCACGGAAAAGCGGTGAAACACAAGCGCGAGCAATAGTTTAGCACCTCTGCCAGAAATGCGCTGGTGTGGTTCTCAACGGTAACGCTATGCAGATGCCCACCGCATTCAGTATGTGCGAGCATGGCGTGTTTGGTCCGTTGTATGTAGCGGTTTTCTACAAGCGGACCAGAAACGTTGTGCTCAGTGCACTTTTTCTATACATTTGGACGGAACACGTGCGGGTACCTAGGTTATTAACTTTGTTTGGAGCTCGGAAGAGTGGTCTTTTCGGACTACAGGGGCAACCCTTCCCGCCATAAGTAGCGCCACGTCCTCTAGTCGCACTTAATGCACATTTTTGACATCTTAGGACCCCGAGAATAAAATGAGTATGAAATTCTTATGGATAGAGTCAAACGCTTGTCTCCTCTTTATGAGAGCCAAATGTGCTTTAAAATGATTATGATGTGCCCATTGGGAGCTACCAAGGCATGAGCTAACTCGCTCCCATTCAGGCTGCACTGTTTCCTCTTAATGCGGCTCTCAGGGCATTCACACACATGGAAGTTCCGAAACGCCCTCTTTAAAGCCCTTATTCTGTCGACATGAAAAAAAAACGTCAGTGAATATTTGAACTGAAAAAACTCCCGCGAAAGCATGCACACGCCTTTATACTTAGATCTAGCACCGGATCATTGCGCGTCAGTGAAAGGTACAAGCATGACACCGTTAGTCGTCTAAAAACTGCTTCAGTAGTGAACCAGACAATTAACCAATTCTTTAACATAACTGTGAAGGGCGAGTCTGGTTTCCAAATCACTTGCACTTCTATGTGAAAAGCAACTCAAAGGATTACTTACGCCCGTGGTCTTCTAGTATAGACGTGGTGTGACCCAACGGACAGACCGAGGTAGAGAACCGTACGTAATTTCAACAAGGCTCAACCATCCGCATAGTGCAAGTGTGCCCAAACGATTAGTGCTATGTCGATACTGCGCCCAATTTGGAGAAACCAAACGACTGTCTTGCAGAGCCCATGCAAGTGCTAAGCTGTTTTTCACAACAGCCAAGGATCGAAAAAAACCCAAAACACTGCCACACAGGCAATCCAGTTGGAGGGCTGAGAGTGGCGTGAAGCGATAGATAAACCGGGAACAGCTGACGGTTATAATGCAGGTGGCTGGCATAAAGTACATACTTCACCGAGATCAGAGTTGGGCTGCAGAAAATTGTCCGGATTGGTATGCAGGAGCTGAGCCACAACCTGGCAGTCATTTTTATACTTGGCCTACAAGAAACGAAAATGAAGAGACCTGGGTCAAAATAAGCATATTCTCTAAGATGCTCTAGAACTAGAAAAGAAGCGCTAGAAAACAGCCAGACAAAGACCCTAAGTCAACAAAAATCGCTGACTGCTACTTATGCTGCCGTAGTGACAGAAATCATTACAAAGTAAGGCACTACAATCTAGACAACGGCAAATTGCAGGATGACGAAAAAGGTCAGAAATGTTAACTTTTGAAGAGTTACAAAGAGTATCAGGCCTTCGCAATCGACTACTTCGTCAGATCTGCCGCAGTTGAAAAGTTCTCCATAGCCGGCGCAACGATCACATGCGAGGTCCTCAGAAAAGTGTGCACGGTGGCTGGCACGGCCGGACCCGCAGCTAGGCGTACCACCACAAGCCTTGGCGCACAACATTTGACCAGGATTTCTAACTAACAACAACACAACAACGAGTCAGAAAGACGAGGATGATTGGGCAATCAAGTTCACGACCTGCATACTCAGCGGGAGAGCAAGCGCATCCGCCAGTAGTAAACCAGGTGTCGCTGAACTGCCGGCTCACACCAGGCTGCGAGGGCCATGGTTTGCTGATCATGGCATTGCAGAGGCTCGCAATTCTTAAGACCTAGAGGGGTGACACGTGGCCCTGCACTTAGCCTGGGCCATCACTATTCCAGGGCTGGGTAACTAGTCAGTCGTCGGCTGAGAGGCATTACCAATAAAGACGCACCTTTAGGTTAAGGTGATACCATAGTAACAGCATAGGTACTAGCCAAAAGCCCATACACGCGTGTTTCGCCGATATTCTGCCGTTGCATGGTGCAGCTGCGAGGGGTATCGTCAGTACGGTATCACGTTGACTTAAAGTATACTACTAGCTGTCTGTCGGCAGTTAATGAATATTATGCGGTTACCCGCTGTGGTTGATGGACTTTGGCCCAAATATTCATTCATAAAATTTCCGATCTGAGCCTATAGACCTTAGGTAAACTGATCTACTCCAACTTCGTAGATAATTTCTGAGGAAACTAAAAAGCGACAAAGACGCACCTATAAATCACCAGAAAAAATATCAACTGCAGATAGCAAAATAAACTGCAAGAAACGTCGTCATTTTGCTGTCGAAACAGGCTAAACAAATAGGAGACGTTTGCTTCTGGAGGGTTACAATGGTTTCGGGACAAGTGCCTGGATTTTTTCCCGGAGCTGAGAGGGCAAATAAGCAGGTTTTTTCGTAGTCAACAAAACGTTCAAAGTAAGGATAGACAAGAAACAGGATGATTGCACTGAGGTTGCTGGGCGCCGCTGAGCAAAATTTATTAATCAAAGGGGTAGTGCAGTAAAAAAACCCTAATCAACGTGTTTGTTGGGAGAAGAGCCAAGAGAATAATTCCCACTCGGTCGCATCGATGCGCAGGAATGTCGATAGACGCCGCTGTGCATCCGTAATAAAGTTAAGAAGATTTACTGTTAATGATGATTTGGCAAGACAGTGCCCCTCTCATGAAAGCGACGTCTGCAATTACATCCTCAGGTTCGATAAACAATAGTCAAGAATCAAGACTCCAAAGAAACAATGTGGGAAATAAACACAAGGCGTGTGGATAGAAGACTCACACACTCGACAGTCAGTTGCTTGATAAGAGCCTCCGCCTTTTCCAGTTTCTCTTCCGCGACCTGTGCCCGGGTGGCGGAGGCCTGTTTCTCAGACTCCGCTGTTTGAATCTGAAGAATGAAAGTGAGAGGAGGAAAAATGAGATGACGCGGCCTTAATTAGGAGTGCGAATATTCTGCGACCTCGGCAAACCTAAAGCGCATTTTGTAAAACGTGGAAGACCGCGTCACGCAAGAGGGGAAATGCAGCCTCTTGTGTGTGCATGCCATGAAAAATCAACAAGGGAATAATTCGGATATCGGTTTTTAGTTAATTCGTTCACTAGAACACCGTCGGCATAGTTAAATGCATTGGTACAGCTGGTGAAGCTGATTTCGAGGGAAACTAAGAGAATAGACGAAGACCAATTATGTGCGCCAAGGGGACTCAAACTCGGAGATCTAAGGCACGAGATGGGCTTACCTCGTCCGATCCAGCACTGTCTTGATCAAAAAAGGGGCATTAGTGGGTTTGCGCCCTGGGTTAGGAAGAACATAGAGCCTAAAAACGCTACTCCCCGGGGATTTTCGTCAGAGTCGAGTGCATACAGCCCACTTTGGGGACATTGGCGCACGAGCAGACCAATTAGGTGTACGAAGTTAAAAGTGGGAACCGAAAAAGAGGCTCAATATGGGCGACCCATGTCTCTATCGCAAAGTCAAATATCAAGGGTCGGGTGCATATGACACTATGCAAGTGATAGCATAGGTCTGGGGAGACCAGACTAGGAAAGTGAACGATAAAGGCGGATGTCGAATGAAGTACATTTCAGCAGGTTTTGCAAAATGGAGACAAAGATACAACAGGTATCATGAGAGTACTAAGTAGATGTCAATTAAAACCACATAGTCTGCCTTAACAGACAGAAGCTGATTAAGCAAACGAGGGAACACAACACTGAGGGCGTGACGATGATACAAGATTCTGTGCACTATTGGCCGAATCTGGACGAAAGTTCGCAATTTTTATGTCTCCTAGAAAAGGCGACACGAGACAATGTGTTCCGACGATGTAATAATCGGAGAAATAGACTCGAACAAGCAGGCAGGGCTCAAGAGATTGAAATTAAAGAACTCGGGTTTCGAAGTATTATCGAGGGATAAGGAAATGGAATTTCAATGGGTCGTGATGGGGATTAGTAGATATGAGAATTTGGATTTGTGTCTGTCTTATAATAAGGTCATGGGAAGTATCAACCGACGGAGATAAAAGTTTATATGAGACTAGAGAAGTAATATTGTAATTGGCATCTAATACATGTTTAGCGTCTCAGTATGCGTAGCGATGGTGATAAAAGTAACAGAAAGAAGAAGCTTAAGGTGTCACATTATGAGCCGGAAAACGAGCCGCAGCCATAGATGCTAACTAAGTACTACCAGTAAGTGCGCGAGGTCACTTCACGGGTCTTGAAGACACAGAATAACTACTGAAGAAATGCGGGCATAATAACTCAAAGGTGTCAAGTTGGAATCCATTTTGCAAAAGTAGTCATATTCTTACTAAGTAAGAAGTACAGTGAAACGAGGAAACCTACCACAGTTATAATTTTGCTCTCTAATTCCTGGTTGAGTTGGTTAAGCTTTGAGTGGTCCTCCTGGAGCCTTAAAATAAAAGTAGGGCTGCTGTTACCATGCGGTAGCAGTAGCAATGCTAAAATGGAGTACTTGAGGGTCTCGACAGAAAAGTAAAAGGCACGATGCGGCAGCGATAGAATAATCCTAAGGCTCACTTTAGAATGCAGCTTAGCAAGGAACATTGAACATCTAATGGCGAATAGTTGCTGTGAATAGTAGAGCGGGTCTGCTTCCCAGTCCAACAACATCCGGGTCGCAATGGCAGGCCTCTTACGTACAAAAGGCAGACACTTACAGTACGTGGCGTACCTCATCAAAGGCTGACCAAAATTCTGAAATGTGATTTCGATTAGGAAGGCACATATACGGCATACAGAATAATAACCAGATATTTCGGTCGCATCAGGATGCCGTTTAATGAACAAGCGCCTTCCCAGGCAGGTTTCAAAAATTCCAGCGGCGAAAATCGACTAATTAAGTAGTCTGAAACTTTCAGTTGATTATACGTCCCAATAAATGGAAATATTTTATAGAGAAAATGCTAAAAAACACCCTCTCCTGTACTCACTGAGTAGAAAATAACATCTTAAGAATTTCAACTTGATTAAAGAAAACCTCTGGGTTAAAAAGCACGTAACTGTGAGATTTTGTAAAACCGCGAAATAACTATCCAAACAGGACCATATCTGTGCGCTTATGAATGCTTCTTGTGACGTATACAACGTCGTGAATATAGACTGCACAATTTTGTGAGCCATGTATGGCATCCTCCTAAAAGCATGGAGGAAAGTATGATTTGCCCTAAAAGGAGAATGCAAGGCTTGCAAATTTTACACAGTAATACAGTATTTACGACAGTTCGAGCTCAAAGGGATAACTCTCCTGCCAAGCAACGCCATGGTTTCCTTTGATGTCTCTCCCCTTTTGCTTCTATTCCGCAGGGCCTGGCAGTCGATACCATCGAACTAATCCTACCAGACAAATACGATGGAACTGAGAACCGCCCTGGACACGCTCAAATCCTCCAAATCCTGAAGTTCTGTTTCAAGACGTACTTTACGAGCCGGCGAAGGAAACGCCAATGGATTCGCCGATTTCGGGTCTCATAGCCGAGGCGATCCTACTGCCGTTGAAGTCACTATTTTTTCGACACCACCGACCGAAATTTTTGACTCGGCATGTGGATGATACCTTCGTCGTCATCGAACGAGATCAGGTGCTGTATTTGAAAGTACATCCCAAAACCATCTTTCCGGACATCCGATTTACGATGGAGGAAGAGTTTAGCAACTAGCTGGCCTTTCTTGATGTCCTCGTCTGCCGCAAACATTGTGGTGGCCTGAAAACCAAAGTATTCAGGAAAGCGACAAACACGACGCAAGTACTGAGCCACAACAGCGACCACCCCGTCAGTCCCAAACGCAGCTACGTAAGGACACTACACAAGCGTGTGGAGACACAACGCTGTGAACCGGAAGATAAGGTTGCTGAATTTTCATAACTCCGACGGGGGCTTAGAGCGAATGGCCATCCGCGCAACTTCGTCAACCAGTGCCGGCGCAAACGAGACGAGAGACGAAGCCCAACCGACCCCAAATTTTGACGAGCTCTCCCGTACGTGAAGAATGTCTCGGAAGCTGTCAGCCACCTTCTCACTCCACTTGAAATTGGAGTTGCAGACAGGCCGGAATCAACCATGAGGCGCCAGATCGTGGGGCCGAGAGACCCGCTGCCACAACAGGAAACGTCCAAAGTCGTTTACCGGATCTGGTGCAGTTGCAGACGGAGTAGCTATGCCGGCGAAACTGGAAGATCACGCCGGACGCGAATAGTTGAGCACTCAGCAGCGATGAGGAGGAAAGACGCTAGCTGTCGGATTGCGGCTCATTCGACGGAACACGGCCATATTTTCGAATTTCAAGAGGCCGAAATCCTTGCAATTGCTGACAACCACGTGAGTCGCGAACTGCTCGAATCATAGTTCTCATGCTCGCAATCAATGAACAAGCGTAATGACCTCCCCGCTCCATATTCGGCGCTGGTACTTTGCCTAGGCAAAGCAGTTAGCCGCGAGGAGAGCGTAGGGACAATCACTGTTTCTGGTGCCAGTGTCGGAGAGCTAAGTTGCCGATGAGTCCACGTGGATTACGAAATCCGGCAATCAGCAACTCGACTGCGTGCGATGAGCGTTGGGGCCGGTAACCATGACCGGCACTCAAGCGCATAGAAACTACATACTTCAACACCTAACCAGTAGAGCGTTGATGCACTCAGAAGCTGCCAACTGTGATAGGAATGTAGCGGCCTAGAAACTACCTTCTGTAAGTGCTGCAACACCTGGGTAATTTACTATCCTCATCTGACTATCTCTGATGATGGATTCCAGTGAGAATCCGAAACGTCAGGCTAATAAAGCTCTCGTTCCAGCGATCGTGTCTCATTCTTCGCGACTGTTTCCTGGAACTCGCCTCTTCGCTTCTATTTGCAGGTCTAGGCGAATGATTGCAGATAACATACATTGCTGCAATGTGAATACAAGAACAGATGTTTTTAGGCATGCTTTCTATAGAGTACATTTGAATTTACAAGGGCCTCGGAAATCAGTGGAGGAATCCATGCCACATAAGCGACCATTATTTCCAGCAATTTTTCAGACGATCAAAAACAGCCATTTAAAAGCCGGCATCCGGGCTTGACTTAAATATCTTGAGATTATGCTATATGGTATTCTATATTACAAGCCCACCTAAATAATCTCTTCCGACCAATGTCATAGTTTAGGAATTCGGTTCCGAAAGCTGGTCTTGTGAGTGCAGGAGAAACGTCGTTTAGGATCCGCGCCTACCGTGGTCAAAGGTCGACTAACTGCATGCAACTCTCCGCGCCCCTCCCCCCTAACATTGACTCCTATACCCCACTATCTCCACAACCCGCCTGTGTCTTAAGACGAACTTTAGTCGATTTCCCTAATTACTGACATGCCTTACAGGACCCCGTTCCAATATAAATGTACTGGCCTGACGAGAATTTATCGAAAGCAAACGCATGCTCGCCAACTGGTCTTTTGAATTCAGTTAACGTTCATGAGATACGTCACCTACTTGTAGCCCGTAATTTGCTGAAAACTCGTGTCGGCAGGCGCGGTCCTGGTAGCTTATGAGGGAGGGTTCGACGTTAATTTTTTGAATCGGTGGATTCATTCCGTCCTGAGACATGGATTTTCTGGACATGCGCGTCTCAACCTCCCATAGTCTGCCGTAGTAATTGGTCCTAAGCAGTCCATATTGTCTCTAATATTAAACAGATTATCGAATAAAGATACAAAATAATGCATGCAAGCATTGAGGTAGAGGAGCAGTGCAGCCGATTACTGCAGCTCAGCAACGAACCTTTCATAGCGCATTTGATACTTTTCAATCTCTTTGGCATGTCTTACGGCGTCAGCGTCGTATAACTTCCTGAGGTCGGTAAGTTCAGTAAGAAGACGAGAATTTTCAGACGTTAAAAGACGCAGCTGGCATTCTAGGTTATTGGACTCCAACGGAGAGTGGGCGACGCTGCAGAAGAAAGACAATCAATTAAATAAAGGTCTAAGTCTACGCATTCCAACTCTTCACAATAAAGTTCCTTGTGGTGCAGTGGCCCGATAGATAGAGCCTAGTTAAAGACTTATAAGAAGAGTCCGTAAATGTACTGCCGGAATGCGATTTATCAAAAGAACATGAAATGTCTGCGGCAGTGAATATAGGATCCGTAAGGTCTCTGCAGCAGAAAAATCCACCGGATGCACAAGAAATATCTTATGAAGAAGAAGAAAGTCAGCAAGCTTGCTAAGAGAAAGCATGCAAGCTGGCAAATGGGAAATTACAGTCTGAATGCAGAAAACACAACTGGAATCCTATATAATAGGTGATAGCTTCGAGTACCTAATTTCAATCCGTTCGAGAGAGAATACATTGCAGTACACGTTAACGCAATCAATAATGTTCGCAAACACAAGGTTTCCATAAAACAGCTACCCCAAGTCATCAATGTCGGAATGGGAAGAACACTTATCAACTGGCTTGCTGATGGTCTATTTTCCTCTCATAAAACAGGTTTGGGATGAATTCGCTGCTAGTTGAAATTTTTTGAGGCCTCAGGCCAATGTAACGAACAAAAACGACAACACAAATGTATGGCATACGAAGTAATCAGATGCTGCTCGAGAGATTTCATAAGGTAGGCCATCTGCTGTCTTTCGGGGATGAGGGATGGGCCGTTCCTGCGTTACACAGGTTTCAGTGCGAAGTTCGTGACCCTTCTTCTGATCGGTAACGAACTGTACAATTATACATTCATGAGAAGTTTTGCGTAAAGGATCGAGATGTACTCGTGAATTCTCAAGAGTGCGACACCAACACCTCGTCAGACGAAATATGGGAGGACGTGAGATCATTGCACTCGAGCGTTTGGGATCCTGGGAGTCACAAAAACAGAACGCTGATTCGTGATATGGGACACAGAGTTAGGGTAGATTTCGCAAAGGGTAATTGTGGTTACGTGTCACCGTGCCGGAGGACGAGGAGGACGGTGGTCGCTAATTTGGCATGAGAGCACGGGTTAGGGCGTCGCGATCGCAGGCCCTCGTAATAAACTGTGGGTTCCACCAGAAGTCTAGAGTGACCAGCCCTACTCATTTGTAAACTAAACACAATCGTGCAAAGAACAATTTTTTTAACGGTTTCTCCCTTACAGTAAATGTCAGCATTACGCCGACTAATTTAGAGCATGTTTTTGCCAGGAGATGTCAGCATGTTAACTGACTGGGATATTTAAATTACCGAGCGAATGCTGCAATTATCGGTCAACGATACAACTGTGATTGGTCTATCAACGTCAAACATTGAACAAGAGTGCCGTCATCCACCCAGAAATTTTCGACGTCAGACACAAGATCAGAGTGCACGGTGGACAATGACAGGGAGGAATTTTGCGGTCCTTCAAACTGTTTTGGCGACGCAGATGTTCAGGGCCCTCATAAGTCCAGTGTAAGCACAGCAAATACGATAAACCGAAAATGGAGGGAGGTTGCAGGCCGTCTATTCACCTACATCGGATTGTTACTAGAAGACATTGCCATCCATCTTAAAGTAGCCTGTGGAAGGCATGAATATGCTTCCAAAATCAATGTTGAAAGAGTATGTAAGTGCACAGTAGCTTCAATGTCAGAGGACGGGCCGAATGTCCGTCTTGGCCTTTGGGGTCAGATACTTGTTACCATCTCACCTAATGTGGGTAGGTTCGGAAGCACGTCGGGGTCGGTAATGCAAATCCGTATAGATGAGATACAGGTGAGTTAAGAGAAGCGAGGAGAGAGAAAGTTTTATTATTGTTATTATTATTACTACCATTATTTATTAGCCTGACGTTACGGATTCTCACTCGAATCCATCATCAGAGACAGTCAGATAAGAGTAGTAAATTGCTCAGATGTTGCGGTATTTACAGAAGGTAGTTTCTAGGCCGCTACATTCCTATCACAGTTGGCAGCTCCTGAGGTCATCAACGCTCTACTGGCTAGGTGTTGAAGTATGCAGTTGCTATGCCCTTGAGTGCCAATCAAGGTTACCAGCTCCAACGCTCACCGCACGCAGTCGAGTTGCTGATTGCCGGATCTCGTCATTCACGTGGACTCATCGGCAACTTAGCTCTCCAACACTGGCACCAGAAACTGTGATTATCCCTACGCTCTCCTCGCGGCTAACTGCTTTGCCTAGGCAAAGTCCCAGTGCCGAATATGGAGCGGGGAGGTCATTACGCTTGTTCATTGATTGCGAGCATGAGAACCATGATTCGAGCAGTTCACGACTCACGTGGTTGTCAGCAATTGCAAGGATTTCGGCCTCTTGAAATTCGAAAATATGGCCGTGTTCCGTCGAATGAGCCGCAATCCGACAGCTAGCGTCTTTCCTCCTCATCGCTGCTGAGTGCTCAACTATTCGCGTCCGGCGTGATCTTCCAGTTTCGCCGGCATAGCTACTCCGTCTGCAACTGCACCAGATCCGGTAAACGACTTTGGACGTTTCCTGTTGTGGCAGCGGGTCTCTCGGCCCCACGATCTGGCGCCTCATGGTTGATTCCGGCCTGTCTGCAACTCCAATTTCAAGTGGAGTGAGAAGGTGGCTGACAGCTTCCGAGACATTCTTCACGTACGGGAGAGCTCGTCAAAATTTGGGGTCGGTTGGGCTTCGTCTCTCGTCTCGTTTGCGCCGGCACTGGTTGACGAAGTTGCGCGGATGGCCATTCGCTCTAAGCCCCCGTCGGAGTTATGAAAATTCAGCAACCTTATCTTCCGGTTCACAGCGTTGTGTCTCCACACGCTTGTGTAGTGTCCTTACGCAACTGCGTTTGGGACTGACGGGATGGTTGCTGTTGTAGCTCAGTACTTGCGTCGTGTTTGTCGCTTTCCTGAATGCTTTGGTTTTTAGGCCACCACAATGTTTGCCACAGACGAGGACATCAAGAAAGGCCAGCTAGTTGCTAAACTCTTCATCCATCGTAAATCGGATGTCCGCGAAGATGGCTTTGAGGTGTACTTTTAATTACAGCACCTGATCTCGTTCGATGACGACGAAGGTATCATCCACATGCCGAGTCCAAAATTTCGGTCGGTGGTGTCGAAAAAATAGTGACTTCAACGGCAGTAGGATCGCCTCGGCTATGAGACCCGAAATCGGCGAATCCATTGGCGTTTCCTTCGCCGGCTCGTAGTGTGTTCCGTCGAACGTAAAGTACGTCTTGAAACAGAACTTCAGGATTTGGAGGATTTGAGCGTGTCCAGGGCGGTTCTCAGTTCCATCGTATTTGTCTGGTAGGATTAGTTCGATGGTATCGACTGCCAGGCCCTGCGGAATAGAAGCAAAAGGGGAGAGACATCAAAGGAAACTATGGCGTTGCTTGGCAGGAGAGTTATCCCTCTAAGTTTCTCCAGGAATTGTGTTGACGAACTGACTGTAGTGTCCGTATCGGAGGTCAGAAACTTGAGACGTCGAAGAAATAGCCACTTCGCCAGTCCGTAGATAGGAGTGCCTTTTAGTGATACGATTGGCCGGAGAGGAACATCCTGGTTCTGCACTTTTGGGAGACCGTAGAATCGGGCCAGGGCCGTCTCTCGCGCTCTAACCAAGCATCGATTAATCGCTGATATCGGACCTGAGTTCTCAATTGCCAACAGCGTCGCGTTGATCTCGCGTGTCAGCATCTTTATGGGGTTAGATTCTCGTGACACATAGGACTGGCGATCCTCCGGCAAACGTCTGACTTTCTGAATGTAGTCAATCCTGTCTAATACGACCGTGGAACGCCTCTTGTCCGCTGGCACGATAACGAAGTCTTTGCCGGCCCTGAGTCCCCTAAGTGCAGTACGTTCGCGCGACCTATGAGCCACTGAGTGTCAGACAAGGTTCTTGGTCTCTTCTGTCTGACTGAGGATTGATTCCGCCGCCGCAATTATGTTGAAAGGTTTGGCATCCGCTGTGTTCAATGAGGATTCGTGCTGTGACACCTGCATTGATCCTTTGTCAGCACCTTTGACGACAGGTTGTACATCAGTTTGTCGTTTTTGGGAGACGCTAGACCAGGCAGCTTTCTGAATTTGTTCTCCGATGCTGCGTCAAGTATCGCTCTCTGTTCGCGTACAAGTTCAAGCACCCCCCGAAGGAACAGATTTGTACCTAAATCGTCCACGAACTCATGGCATTTGGTCTTCTCTTGGTCAATTTTATGGCGTACCTTACGAAGCCTGGCGAGGCAGTCTTGAAGGAGTACTCGGATCATTCTTCCGTAATATTGAAATACTGCTCGCCTCGCCAACTCCGTGTTTACCAGGGGCTTTTATGAAACAAATTTCGGCAACGCGTTGTTGTCAAGGTACCTGTACAGAAACCGAATCTGTGCATACGTAGATGCCTCTCGAAGGGTGAAGGTTTCCCATCGTCGGGCCGATGCGCAACTTACTACCTCTAGCTGACTTTGTGTCTGCTGGTGGGCTCGAATGATGATACGAAACATCAGGCTAATAAAACCCTTGTCCCAGCGACCGTGTCTCCGTCTTCGTGACAACATCCGGGAATTCACCTCTTTGTTTCTATTAGAAAGTTGCTTGGGTGTGGCGCGCTCTGATCGTCCCAACGATGGGAATTCTTCCCAATCTTCGTCTGAAATATGCATGGGATCTAAGGAAATGGCGCACGTCGGTATAGGTGAAGGACTAAGGGGGTGTGAGCTTTATATTCGTCTGGAAGGAGAAACATAGAGTGGAAGAGTTGTTGCTATTATTGTGTAGTATTGTACTCAGTTAGGAATTTACTCTAGATATACCGCGGACGGTTTATTCAGAAGCAATTAAGAGAGTGCTTACGCTTGCGGGGAGGCACGTTCCACATAACCGAGGACACGGCTATAAATGTCGAATATGGCAATAAGATATAAGGATGTAGGTCACCAATTCCTGCCGGTAGTATGCGAGAAAAACAGCATTGACACGCTGAACTTATGTTAGAGATCTACTAGCATCTCGATACAAGGGATAAAAGGTAAAATTTGGCCCAAAATAATCTAAACAATTATTGCGTTCGAAACTGGCGAATCATCTGACAAAGAGTAGGATGCAAAAATAAACAAAAACTGTTATTTACGCGCACACGGTGTTTCTCCTCATATGACAAGAATTTGTCGATTAATATAGAGCTATTGATGACAGATTTTAAAACAACTTTCTCGTACCACTAACATTCGACAGAGTTTGTTTGTCTGTACAGATCTGACGCTTTTCCGATTATTTGTTCCCTTTATGATACCTTTTCGAGTTTTTGAGATTTTGCAGCTGTATGTACACAAATAAGGAGTTCAAAGGTGAAGACCTACATTTCCCTCAATAAACTGAACTGTTTTATGTAGTAATGCAGAAATGGGTCAAACAGTGTGAATAACGTTTTTTACGTGTTATAAAGACATCTCCGTGGGGGCAAAATCTGGTGGAAGATAAAATACGGTGGAAAAATGACCTATGTAACATGTGCCGAAAAGGGCCAGGCGGCCAATGACTAAATGACGTTGTATGCGGACGTTTTCGACAAGCTGGAGAGTGATTGGTTGAGAGGGTGGTTGATTAATTTAGAGGTATGGATATGCACAGGAACATCCAGTAGAAAGAAATGATGGTGCCCTTCGATGTGGCGTCCTTATTCACATCCATCCCACCAAACGTGGCCTGCAACTTCTTGCACAAGTGACTTGAAGGCGTTTAAGACTGGACTAAGAATGCAGCCAAAATCTAAAACCTCATGAAGCCGTTTTAGTTCTACTAACAAACTTTCTTCACTTTTGGGGGATGGGCCCATTGGCAACTCAAGGGAACTTCACTGGGCTCACTGGCCTCTGGTTAGTTGCAGAACGGGTCCTACAGGAGTTAGAAAATTTTGCCTTCATCCAACATTAACCAGTACGTGTGCTACGTTACGAAGACGACACGTTGGTTGTCCAAAAGAAGTACACGTGACAAAATTCCCACAACGTACTCAGTGCAGTCTTCCCTGACTTAAAATTCCCCGGGGAAGAAGAACAGGAATTGCAGTTGCCCTTCCTAGATTTTATTGTCAGACTGAACCTTAACGATGAACTTGAATCGCCGGTTTATAGGAAGGCAATGAACATCAAACAACTTGTCAGTTTTCACAGCAACCATCCGGTTGTCCAGAAACAAAGCCGTAAGAAGACGCTCTTCAAATGTATCCAAACTCATTTCAGTATACTAATGCGACGAGCATGTGAGGTCCCTTATCTCCGCTACCAGTTAACGTAAAAAGCGTTATCCGAAGGCATTCATAAGTCGCTGCCTACGCCGTCACCCCACAGGACCAAAATGTTAAAACCACCAACGCTGTGGCATTCTCCGCCATATATCAAGATCGTTTCAGATGCAATAGATCACATTTCTGCGGGGCTAGATGTTGGAATCGCACAGTACCCCGAAGCCACCATGTGTAGTAAGCTCATTAAAATTAAAGATGAGTTATAATCCGAGGAGAAATCTGGAGTAGAGTATTGCATCACGTGTCAAAAGAGTCCTTGTAACTACACAGTCCAGAGTGGACGCATGTTCGGATCGCACATACACGAACATAGGCTGACTCTGCGACGAGGCGTGACATTAACAATAAATGGCTGCCACAACTACGAAACGGGTCATATGTTTAAATTTTCAGACGCCAAGGTAATCGGCCACGCTGAAAGCAAAAAAGGCGGAGAACTGACGGAAACCAGGGCCTTGGAGGCGGACTCAGTCAATCGATATATTCATCTGGCGCCGAGGTATAAAGCCATGCGCCTCCAGTCTTGTGCCGTCGGCAGCTAATTGGCTTACAAACCGTATAACTGACACTTGTTCTGCTCTTCCAACAACTTCTGGCGATGGTCTCCTGTGTGATTTCGAAAGCACAGAAGAATAAACAAAGTGGAGCTCGGAATCGCTAATAGACTGCAATCTGTTAAAAAATTTAAAAAAAATTATCGTCTCGAAAACTACGGACTTTTGCATAGCCAATCAAGTTATGAGCCCTTCCCAGCATGGATTTTCACCAGCTCGCTCTTGTGAAATTTGTCCTCTGTTGTTTTTTAATCTACTTACTTCTCTTCGTTATGACCATCTATCTGTTGTCGTTATCTATTTTGATCTTATTAAAGCCTTTGAAAAAATGCCACATGGAAGAATCTTTGGTAAATTAGAAGCTCTGGGAATTAGCAGTTTCCTAATAGACTTTATCGAGTCATACCTGTCTAATCGTAAACTAAATGTTTATTTTGATCTTCACTTTCCACTGAAAGCCGTACTGTTGGTGGTGTCCTACAAGGTACCGGTTTAGGTCCTCTATTGTTCCCGCTTTACATGAATGATATCTCGTCGGCAGTTCAACATTACCAGTCATTTATTTATGCCGATGAACTCAAATGTGTATATCTATTCAATAAACCCACGACTCTTCCTCGTCTGGAGCAAATCCATGCCGAATTGTTTGCTCTTTCAGCTTGGAGCTCAAAATGGCTAATTAAATTCTCTCCGTCTAAATGTCGCTATACGTGTTTTGGAGCTGATAGGCTACCCCGACCCGTGGTCTATGAAGGCTGATAGATAGATAGATAGATAATTTTTATTAAAGACCTGTCGGGGTCCCATCAAAGCAAGTTAAAATAAATTTACATGCGAGTTTTAGACGAGGTAGGCCGAATCTTTACAAAATGCAATTCACAGTTTCTGAATTAGTAGTCCGTTGAGAAACATGATTAGTGAGGGATGAAAAAAACTCCATACACAACGTTAAAAATGATTGGATTAATTTTACAGGAGAAAAAAAACCCTCCATAAAAATAATAACAGAAAAAAGCGAGCAGGACTGGCCTGTAGGTGGCGGTATATAATGGAATGTTGTCAGTCATCGTCAGGGTTGCAACAAATCTCAGCCTTGAGGGGTACGAATGTGGGTCAGACAGGACTGGCTTGCATATGGCATTGTATACGGGATTCACAATTGAGATCGTCTGGGCCGGATTGGTACGCTGCGTCAAAGAGGCCAGACGAGAGGAACCCAGATGCGATCGGCCACAGCACGCTTCGAGCTCAGCCGAGCAGTGGGAAAGGGAGGTACGACCGAACTACTAGTAGACAGTGAATACTGAGGGTTCCGCCGTGAGCGTCGACAGACCGCATGAGGTCGGAATGCGGGAGATGACATCAAAAACCGCGAAAACTGTCGCTATGGGGGAGGAGTGATAGCAGTGGATTTAGAAACCAATTCAAAACAGGGGTTTCTAATGATATAATTAAGAGTTACCACTTAATCTACCACTAAATCCTAGGAGGACCCTTCTCGAAGTCAAGAACCTGAGTGTTCGGGAATGAGACCGTTAACAGTGCCTTTATGCTTTCCGGTGTAAGATGGTTGCGTAATTTCGACTTGAATATCAGTAACCTAGGCGATAATCTAATTTCAGGCGGAAGATTATTCCAAAGGAAGGCATATTTGGAAGCAAAGAAGAGGGAGCGCTTAGATGTAGTACAAAGAGGCGGCGGAATCACCATGCAGGAGTTGCGCGTGGCATAAGACCGATCTCTCGGAGTGGGAGTGTCAATGAGCAGAAGACTGGAGCTAGAGTTGTTGCGAAAAAGGAAGCAAAGGCCAACTTCGAGTCTTCTAACCCACAAAAACTTCATGTTCGCCAGCTGACATCTCTGAGTATAAGAAATACTGGACGAAGCTTGAGAGAACAGTTTCCGGGTGAAAACCCTCTGAACATTTTCGATTTTATTACGGTCGCAGGCGTTCATTAAACCGAAGAAAGGACAGCAATATTCGAGGACTGGAAGAACAAACATTTTATAAAGTCTTAGCTTCATTTCCGGAAGGAAAAATTTATGCGATATGAATCCACATATCTGCGCGGTCTTGGCAGAGATTCTATCTGCATGAGGTGATAAAACAAGTTTATTTGTATAACTTAGACCTAGGTCCTTTATGGTGAGGCATTCTGAGAGTGGATTATTCTGAAAAATTATGGGACCAGGAAGTTTGGTAGGACCAAAAGACATGAAACTACATTTAGATGATGAAAACTCCATCTGCCATGTCGAACCCCATCTGCTTAAGCGTAGTAAATCGGCATTAATTTTTTCAGCACAAACATTTGCGGTGTCCTTAGAGTATGAGTAAATACACTTGAGATCATCGGCATAAGTAAAAGTTTGCGAATTTCCGAGTTCAGTCGAAATATCATTGATGTACAGAAGGAAGAGTAGCGGACCCAGAACCGTGCCTTGAAGTACGCCACTCGTGATCGAGTGGGGTGTCGAGTAGCTATTACCGACCATGGCTTTCTGATATCGGTTGGACAGATAGGACCTGATGAAGTCGAGTAGAGGCGGCCGGATGCCGAGAGCTTCCAATTTTACTAAAAGCCGTCTATGGGGCACCTTGTCAAAGGCTTTGCTAAGATCAAAGTAAATAACTACCACTGACTGCCGCTCATTACGTAGAGAAGTGATTAGATTAAGAAAAGCCAAGTGGCATGTTTCGCAGGATCGTTCAGGTAAAAATCCATGCTGACTAGAGCTCAGAAGCCGATTAGCTAGACAGAAGTCAAGAATTTCATTGAAAATAATCCTTTCAAAATGTTTTGATAGAGACGGCGTTTTGTGCACAGATCAGATTAGATTTATTAAGGGAAATGTGCACGATCGCCTTTGAACTGCCTTTTGGTTACAATGACGTCATAAAAGAACAATGTGTAAGGCAAGTGTCAAAGAAAATTAGGTAGATAATTACATACATCAAGCATTGGTCACTGGGATAAATTTGTCTGTGAATGCATTCTATGCCAAAATTGTACAATAACCAGTACGGTACTGACTGGACCAAGTAATATCGAAGCAAGCGCATATGGTTCGGCCAGGAGATAACGAAAATTTTAAAACGTAATGTTACTAAAATATAGGGAGTAGCATGCTTTTTAACGTAAAACGTTGGGCGGGAGGGTGGTACAGGGAGGGAATTTGTTTGTTTCCGATGCTGTAGAGGTACATATCCCTGTAATGGTCAAACTTTCTCTTAAATGAGTCCACGGATGAGGAAATGACGATGTCCACAGGCAGGATATTCCATGGCTTTACCACTCTGTGGCTGGAGAAGGACCTCCTTGCGTCCAGTCTCGCCCCTGCCACACGTAGTTTCAGGGGGTGTCCTCTCAAGTTAGTAGTGATGACCAGCTGAAAGAAGGCGCCGGATGCGTGGCAGCAATCCTGATCCCGTAGCATTCGAAACGTTTGTATTAATTCGCCACGTAGTTGCCTGTAGTCCAGGGGAAAGAGGTTAAGATTTGACAGTCTAGTTTCGTAAGGTAGGATTTTATGACCTCTGACAAGCTTGGTTGCCCGTCGTTGGACTTGTTCGAAAGTGGTACGATCCTTGACAGTCCAGGGTCTCCAGGCTTGAATGGCAAATTGTAACTGTAGGCGCACAAACATCCCAAAGACCTTGCGAAAGCACTCTTCGTCCAACTTGGCAAATGCCCGCTTGATGAGATATAAGCTGGACATTGCGGATTTCGCTCCCTTCAAGCAGTGGAATAAAGGCTTTAGTTAAGATGTTATCCATACGCCTAGATCCTTCTGAACCTCCACCATGACTGAATGTACCGCCATCAAGGATTCACGTTTAAGCTACACCAGTTATTTAGATCTCTCGCCTTCGCCGACGGAATTACAGCCAAAGCTGCCCAGATTTTGGAATTTATTTCTTTTAAGTTATATCTTCCTGAAATTAAGACTTTATCGTATATTTGCATTTCCCATTCTCGAGTATTGTTGCCCATTCTTTGGTTTGATGAACAAGGCTAGTCGTTCAGTAATTTAAAGTGTTCAAAGACGCTTCACAAGAAGAGTCTTAGATACGGAACACACAAATATTTCTTACTCGGGTAGATGCCAGATAACCAACCTAAAATTTGTATGGGCTTGAAGACTAGAAACAGGCTTTTGTCTCCTCTTTCGCATTAGGAATAGTTCAAATCTTTCTCGGATTGCAGCCCTTAAACCTAGTACTCGCCCATGCAATCTTCGCAACTCTTCCCTGATTGTCCCTCCTCCCGCTTCCTCCACCTCTAGGCGCTCTTTTTTCGCTTCCAGATATGCTTTCCTCTGGAGTGACCTTCCAATAAACATAAGACTTCAGGATAATCTACTCACTTTTAAGTGTAGGTTGCGCATTATCTGAATACTGACCCCATTAAACCTTCATTTTCCCCATCCTTCCCGAACGCTTTCTCTACGAATCCGTGAATGGGTTGTCGGGTATTAAGGAGGCCGCCATTAAATTCCCGTATGTGCTTACGTTTCCTTATTTTGTGTGTAGTATCGCTTCCTGGAATCCGTCAACAAGGCTGTTAATATTTTCGATTTTTGAGTTCAATCACCATGCCCCTCACTGAATGCGCACTATCACCGCTCCTGGCTTCGCCATATACTAGTAGTCTGGTTGCATCTCCCTTGTACCCTCCTCGGCTGGACTCGAATCTGAATGTAATCGATCGCAGCTGGGTTCCTATCGCCTCGGGACTGGTTCTCTATTCGCCACTTTGGCATAGATGGCCTCATCCGGCATATGAATTCTGCCTTCGTGGTGATCGTTTCGAACCTTTTACTCAATACCAGATACAGGCCAGTGCTGCCTGACCGGCATACTTAACCCTTCATGAAATCCGTTGTACAATGCCCTATACAGGTCCGTCCTGCATGCTTTTTATATATTAAGGAGCGAGATGTTTTTTCTCCTATAGTTCTCGCCCAATCATACTCGTCTTGTTTATATCTTAGGAGTTTTTTCGCTGCTCGCCTATCATTTTGCGTAACGTACTACTTATTCAATAAGTATGAATTAGTGTTGTATAGATTCCGTATACCTGTTCTAAAATTCATGCAAGTCATTCTTACTTGCTGTGATCGGACCCCTGCGGGTCTTGAATATGAATTATTATTATTATTTATCATGTTGCGAATAGTTGGTTTCCACCTGTCTTTGTAAGACCTCATCTAGAGTATGGAATGCCAGCAGCCTCACCATGGATGAGGAAGGATATCAACTTACTCGAACAGGTGCAACGCAGAGCGACAAAGGTGGTCGACGGTCTGAAGTATTTGTCTTATCAGGAGAGGCTGAATTTCCTTGGCCTATTCCCTCTCTCTTATAGACAAATAAACTGCAGTCTACTCTGGACCTTCCGGATCGTTCGCGGCCAGGGTTCCTCATTAAGAGCAGAGGACTTCTTTGAGTTCGCCCGTACAAACCAACTACGCGTCCATGCATTCAAAGTCGGGAATGAGCGCACGCGTTTAGACCGACGAAAATTTTCATTCAGCCAGCGGGTTGTCAGACCGTGGAACTCGCTTCCAAGCGAGATGGTGACGGCTGACACAGTTTGTGTGTTTAAAAGAAAACTTGCTCGTCTAGTTTTCGACAGAAATCGGCTTGTACAGCATGACTATGCACAGCCAGTTTTGTAAAATCTGTCATATACAATCTTCCGCACTAATTTACAGAGACCCCATACACTACCTTATGATTACGATTGAACTGTGACCCAATCACATTTTAAATGCCTGCAATTTAATTTTATTTTTGAGTATGAATCTGCGAAACCACTGTACATAAATAGGGTCATCAAGGGCTCTGCCTGTAACCCTTCAATATACATATACATATACCTGGGGCGTGGTTCTTGGTGCAAAGGCAATCGGCATCGCCATACCAGAAGGTATTCGGTGTATGAAAACCGCGCCTACGCCGTACGGAGACACATCACGCTTTACTATGATAGGCTTTTTGAGGTCATACTGAACTAGGACAAATGAGAAGGTAAGAGCCGCCTCTGCCTGTTCAAAACCACTTTGTTTGGCTTCTGACCAGTTCCTCCGACGGTTCTTTTAAATTAGTCGATAGAGAGGCTTTAGAATTGTAACCGACTGATTCGTAAAGCGGCTAAAGTGGATGACGAACCACAGAAGTGAACGCAAATGACTGGTATTTTTTGGGGAGCGGCGCCGTCTTCAAGGCTTCAAACTGATGTTCGAGTGGATGGGGGCCAGTTTTATCCACCCAAAACCCAGGGTTTCCACCGAGTCGGCAAGGAGGGTGCGCTTATCTTTCCCGAGTTTAAACCTTGCGTCTTCTTAGCGTCCTAACATGATGCTTACAGTCTCAATATGCTTATGTTTAGATGGGCCAGTGACCAATATATCGTCTAGATGTGCGCAAACATGAGGTATATCCTTCACGAGGTTGAAATAAACCAGGTGCAGAACTTACTACAAATGTTAGTCTTTTGTATTGATGCGTATTGATGGTGGTGGCGTCTCGCGATTGAGTATCTAGGACGATTGGGTTATAAGCATGCTTCAGGTCTAAAATTGCATAGTGATGACCATCTGAGAGGGATGCGTGCAGATCCTCGATGCGCGGACTCGAAGACTAGAAAAATGCTTTTGTCTCCTGACTGAATTTTTAAGGGCACCGAAAATCAATCTGGTGGGCGCATGCTACTTAAGTAGCCATTTTTTACAGAGTACAAATTTACATGTTGCCGGAAAAAAAGTTCGTTCGAAAGTCGGCATCATGAGGTCACTGAATTATTATGAAATTGTGCTGCACAAAGATTAGTTTCACAACCCTATCCAATTAATTTTTTCAAAACGAAAACGCATTTTGGAATTCCGGTTGATATTTCATGAGTTAGCCCACCTACTGTATATGCGACGTTTCGTCCGCCATAAGATCGCCTAAAAGTGCTGAGGATGAATGAGGTATGCTAGTAGTGTTTTATGTTGTGATGATTGTTAGCATATAGCTGTGTAGCGGGATGTTGTAAACTTTGGCTCAAGTACATTTTGTGAATGCGGCAATTTAAAATTTTTGCTAGGATCCTAAGCTGTGCTGTCCTAGGGTGGATTCGTATAAATGTGCACAAGACCGAATAGGTCTGTGTGGTGACTGCTTGGCCTTGAATAGTAAAGGTAAATAATGCGTGCACAGCGGGCTTATGTGAGGCTCCGAGCACTTGAGAGGAATCCCCCTGTTATTGGTCCGTAGGTGACCGACCAGCCCGATATGGGGTTAACTGTTCAACTAAAATGGGCACAATCATGGATTATGTCAACATTACTGGTAGTGAGTAACATTTGTGTCGTCAGTAGTCTGACTGAGTATCTTTTGTGATGTGGGAAATGCACTGGTCGTGTTGGCTTTAACTACCTCCCGAGATGTCCAATAAGACTGGTTTTCTTTTTTGCTACTGCCTAGATATTTGCCTTTATTTTTGGTACACGGGCATTTTTCCCTTGCAAAATTCAGCCCAAAGTGGGGGTTGACAGAAAAAGATAAAAACATATTATATATACTTAACCTCATTAGTGACCGGAAAATCAACTACAAACACAGGTACGTACAGAAACGTAATGGGTCTCCTGAAATACCTAAGTGTAAGATTATCTGAACGACTGAGGGCAGCAAAGTAATGCCCTCACAATTTCTTTAAACGATTTGTGTAAAGCCTAAAAAGATGTCGTAATTTAACTCAGAAGCCAAGCCCAAGGTTTGTTAATAAGGCACTTAATTTTCAATGATTAACATTTCATCGACAATGACAGAGCTTTTTAGAAAAAGGTATAATTTTAAAAACACAAAAACATGTAAAATCAATGGTGAGGGAACTGTTCTCATATAAATTTATATGCCATGCATTTGAATCATCACTCTTGGACGTTAAAACAAGTGTCATCTCATCAGGCAATGGCGGGGTGCCGACGTTTAATGAAAGTTTTAACTTAAAATGATGAACAATTGGGATACACCCGTCATCCTCGATAGCTGATGACGAGGACGCGTAATGATTGGTTGTCAAAAGGTGATTAGTATCGCCTGAATTTTAAATTTGTGTACAAATCACTGCTGGGAGTTGGAAGTTACAGACCAGAATCAGAGAAGACAAAAATTCACATATTTGTTACTGATCCATCAATTCCTCTCCCCGTTGACACAGGCACAAAACAACACTTCAGTTAAGTCTACGGAATTTGACTACGATCGACCGGCCACCTATGCAATGACGAAGAAAATGGCCGAAATTTACTACTTTTTGTTTGACTTATTGGGACCTGGCGGATTCGCACAGAGAGGTGCTGGTGCCCCATGAAAATACTGAAGGCAAAAAAGCATGACTGCTAGCATTCCGATTCAGAAAATAAGAAATTCGTCAAAATTAAGAGATGTTTTGAGAAATATTTAATTGTCAGCGGTTTATAGTTTCTACGCCGAATTGGACATCTTGAAAGAACTTATCGCTAGCACAATGTCTATTAAATTTGTCTGTTCATATTAGGGGTTAAACTGTAACTTTTAGGCAACTTCGTACGTTCAATCGGCATCTGTTTTTTAGAAAATACTTAACTTGGTATATTGAACTCTTAACCTCATGCTTGTTTCTTTTAGAATTTTACATCATTCCTGTTTTACAGAACATCTTCAGGATGCAAAAGTGAACATGACATGCTTTCTTTTCTTGCAGCTTTAATGAACAAAACATAAAAATCTTTTTGGATATCTCCCCAAAATGTCTTTAAAATTATGATTTGGTCACATGGGAGGTAAGTCGCATGGATGCATATCCGCGTGCTGCACCAGATGGGCAGAAGATGTAGACACATCAAAAAACGACTTCTTGCATCTCTGAAAGTCCGCTTTATATAGTTTTAAACTTCACAAAAGTGAATAACAGAAAGTTGGTTTGTTTGTCACATATAAGAAATTCTGGAGACACAAGTTTAATCGTCGCCAAATTGAAACACACGGATTTAAATGAAGCATTTTACCGCCCAGGTTTCTTTAAGTGTATTCAGATAGGATTAGCCAAAGCCGTTCCTTATTGTTAATTTTCCCATAAACGCCCTCTATTATCTATTCGTTTCGAAGCATTTCAATCATTTCTGAAATATGCATTACTTAAGTGGCTGGCATCAATCGGTCTACCGTCTATTTACACCCACCTGATATTAAACTGATAATACCTAGGTCCGTGCAACACATAAATACAAGAAAAATTCTTACAGTCGTTGTTCTTGAATAATGGAAAGTTTCCTGTGGATGAGCCAGAGTGCTCCTTTGAAATTGATATTGCGGTAGTTGAGAATCCCGAACAACTGGCTAACTCCAAACCTCTAAGTTAACGATAGCAGTATGACGCAAATCTAGTGACCAACCGCCTCTTCACTTTTGGATTTTTTAAACAGAAGGTACAATAACGTCTACACAACCTACTATTCCTGATTTTTTCAACTCAGACGACAGCGGAAATACTTAATGGAAATTAAGTTCTTTATGGAGTTCGAAAATCCATTGCAAAACATCATACATTTTCACAAATTCGCTTCCCACGGACACCAATTAACCTTTTGGTTATGCATTTTTCCGCTACTCACTAAAATTCGTTTTACATATTACGAACTATGATTAAATAATTGTTGGAACGGTCCGCTATATGATTCTGATTGTCTGTTCGAACTGGAGTCTTCAAGAATAGATAATTTTAAAGGTGCTTTAGTGGCTTGAATCATTTTCATCAGGACGATTGATTTTGACACAATCCAATTCCTCAGAAAAATCCATTAATTCACCTCAGAAAATCAGGACAGCAAGTAAATCCTTATATCCGACATCACCAGGATCATGAAGTGTATTAATGAAAAGACCGGTAAATATAATCATGGGGAATTTGGCTTATGGACAGCGGAAGCGGAACTTGACTGACAAAAATCCCAAACTTCCTGTTCTTATCTCTGGCCACACAAGGTATCTCATTTGTTTTCCGTTAGGCCGTAGAGCTCATGGGTGTCATATTTATGCCAAATTGCCGAACAACATTTATTACTGTATTTTCTTTTTTGTAGTGTGATTTAATACACAAGGAAAGAAGTTTAAAGAAAACAAGTGTGCTGAAATGCAGATAGAGCCAAAAATCTCAAATGTCCAACTAAACGTAATTCTGGTTTGTTAAAAATAAAGACGTGGTCATAAAGTTTCATTTGAATTTACATTATGACGATTTTTTGGAAAAAACTTACATAAACGTGAGTTGCATCAGGAGACGGTACTCTTAAGAACGCATCGCTTTACTGTTACCAGTGCTACCGTAAATAACGTCAAGTTCGCTTACGAAACAATAGAGGGCATACGGATGTCTGGTGTCGACTTCAACAAAACAATGGGCGGATGTATAAATATAATACACTTCGCGTTAAAAGCGTGTTTTGAACATTAAAATTAAATAGTGTTTTTGAATTGTGCCTAAATGCAATTTTACGAATAACGACCAACCTCAAATGAACTCGAAAGCTTTCTAAATGTAGCTTTCCCAAACATTTTACTGTTCGTTAATACTATTTTCTTCGAAACATTAACAGAAAGTATTTTGATGTCGTCTAAATGCAGTGCTAGTTACAAATATAATGCGCCACCATTAGGCGCGGGCTCCTTCAAGGTTTGTAGTCGGTTTTAGCAACTAGATCATGTGTAATATCACAAACGCATAATTCTGTTGAGATAAATTAATTTCGGACCCCAACAGGGTAACATTTTGTATTCCAAGAATTAGTAAGCGGTTACAAAATCAAAAACAACATTTTTTTTGAACTTGCGATTGTTTTATTAAGAATTGAATATGCTTTACCTCCCAGAACCACTGTTGAACGTACTTCATGAACTTATTAAACTTTTGATTAGCTCTTGAATTTATAATACTAAGTTATTATGAGTACGTTCTATCTTTGTCAATTAGTTTCATTGCCCGTTATTATGTTCCACTTGGATAAGCTAAAATATTAGTAGAAATGCAGAATAAACCTGGATATATATAATGAAGCGAGTTTAAAACACCAAAAACTACAAGAGGTCATCCGTTCTCGATAGAAGTCGTTTGCTGTTTCTGTCGTTTCGCTTATCATCGTGTTCATATTTTAACTTGACTTGTGCGTTAAAAAAACTGCAGCAGTTCTAAAAATATCTGCCTTCAGATTAGTATTTTAAGCTTGGTACTGACGTTTACATGTTGAATGTATGCTGTATACCTCATCGCTATTAACACAGTTGTTTGGATTCAGCAAGTTAAAGAGGGTACAAAAATAAAATATTTGGCAAGATCAGTTTCGCATTTATTGCACTTTATTTTGTTCACATATATGAGAAATTCCGCGGATTAGCGAATAGGTGAATCCTAACTTATTATCATTGGTCAATGCGTACTTTCGAATCTGATACTAAGAGTAAAAAACTCAGCAAAGAATTAATCGTCAGAAACCTGGGTCTTTGGAAGGAAAACATTATATTACGTTGCTTTTTGAGATGATGCCTTCACAAATTGGTGTAAGATGGCGTTCGTTCATCCAAAAATTTGCAACTGTAAGAAACCGAGTTTATTCATTCTTTACATTGTGAGGCATGGGTTGGAATTAGAGTTTTTGTCAAAATTGATTCTTCAGACAATTCAGATCATCAAGTTCCAAATGACTGTTACAGTACTTCATGCGCGCTGCAGATAAGTTTGCACTGTCGTTTTGCCAATGTGGGTTAAACTGCTTTGCCGACTTGGCGTTTTCTCTATTCCGACAGACAGGAACGCTAGTGTCCGGAAACATATTTTGCATTTCCATTCGATGAAGGCGAGGATCTGATGTGGAAAGATGAAATGTTTGCCGCCCAGTACGAAACACGGAGGTGCCAAGGTGACTTCTTTCCTCAACGTTGGTTAGATCTAGTGAATAGACATGGGAGTAAACGTAGATAGGATATAAGTTCGTTGAAATCAAAAATTCGTTTCAGAAAAAACCGCTTTGTAATAAGAGACATTGCCAGAGTGTTGACACATGTTCGTTTTGGCAATAGGGTCCTGTTTTCCCATTTTCCTCTAGCAAATTCAGTGTTGCGTGATCAGAAAGCGTGATCTGTCGATTGCTGTTTTTAACCTTAAAATCACAGTTAATCTTAGATCAATTGTGCATCCTTGTTAAATCCAGAAGGAAAATTGCTGCATACATGTTTGCGATAATAGATAAAACCAAAACCAAAATTCGCCGTGAAACATGTCAAATGCAGGTATTAGACAAATTGTAAGTGAAAATTAAAAAACCCCTATAGTTTTAAAAATAGTTATCGTTTTTTGACTATTTTTCCACTTTTCACAGCTACTAGGTTTGCCAGTTGAAATAGTTAGTTTTCAGATAGATATCATTCTTAAACGTTGCAAATACAGTAGATGGACTGTTCCATGAAGTGGCAAACAAAACTATAAAATCTATATTCAACGTGAAATGATGAGTAAGGTAGGGAAGAAATAATGTTAACAAAGTGGTACAATCCAGAAATATACCAGTTATGTTAGGAGTCCGACCCTTAAATGAACTTATTTTCTACCGGCCGCAAATTCTACACTCATTTACAATTAGAACTTAAACAGGGTAAATTTTCTTCACTAAGTCAAAATATGAAAAATATGCGCAAAATTATTCTTTCTTGTGTTCCTATGGCAGCCGACCAGGTCTTCTCTAATTCTTTCATCTGAAAATGGTATCTTTTTTTCAAAGGTTTCTAATTATGTTACTTTTTTAAAATAATATAGAGTCCTTTTAAATATTTTCGTACCGGTTTCTTTATTAACACTGCTTATTAAGTATACAACCAAATCCATATTCATGGGCTCTATATGTTATCCACCTAATAGCGACGAGGAATGTGTAATTCTTTCTACACGGACAGTATGCAAAGCGTTTTCTGGAATCCATGGCCGTGAGTGCATCTGTTAATTTAGTTTAAAATAATTCGTAAAGTGATAGTTTTTAGGACCTAAGGACGCACTATTTAAATTATACGATTCAAACTCGCGTGCTCTTCTGCCGAATGAGCTGAATAGTGGTTTTTTACGTTTTTCTCTTGTAGTATGTTTGAATTCATGTTAGTGTCGAACATCAATAGGTAAAACACATACAACTCAGTTGGGCGTGGTTTATCGAATGCGAGTTTCGCACGCGACCGAAAGTAGGTTCTGTTATAAGACGGCATCCCAGCATGACTAAAATCTTATCATCGGGTTAGGCTGCACTGAAAGCAATATTACACCCTAACGTAAGTAATTTTTTTTAATCGAAAGCATTTCACGATTCCTGTCAAAATTTCCTTTGGTAAACCAGCTTATGTACTTCGAAGATGAGGTGTCGGCTCATAGCTGCCAAGTAAGTATCAAATGATAATTTTTTTAACTTTTTAGAGGTAATTGCCAACAGACAATTTTGAGGAACTGCCTTTAAAACATTCCCTGTTACGTTTACCTAGGAGGTCCATGGATTAACTTATAGCACCTACAGTGTAACTCCAGAGGTAATTCAATTTTTTTCGTTAGACTGCGTCTTAGAACTGGTCTGGTTTTCTCCTCAAGGACTGCCATACTAATAAGGATGCCTTCCAAAAAGCAAGTAAGCAGGGAAATTCAACATCGAGAAAGCTTAAAGTATATCGGTTAAAGACTTGTAAGTCTTCCATGAGTCATGCACTAGTGAGATTTAGATGGACGCAGATTGCTGAAAATATAGTCCGCATTAAAATGAAATGTTAAGAAATATCCGTCTTGCATGTATAAGTGAAGAAAAAGGGTGGTCGGACACCGGAACATTTCGTTTATTGTTTTGAGCTTTCGGACTCGTGCAGAAGTTCATCGTCAGAGATAGTAGCAGCAACAGAACAAGGGACAGTTATATGGTATGTAAGCCAATCATCGACCGACGGCACAAGACTAGAGGTGGCTGCGCAGTCAGCCTATTTTCATGTACGCGCGATGCGAACCTGCGTCCGGTCTGGCCTGTGTAGTGACAAGGACTATTTTGGCACAGGATGCAATACGCTGTTCCAGATTGCTCCTCAGACATTAACCCGTCTTTCATTTTCTTGACCTTACTGCGCATGGTATCTATGGGGCGGTGTGCAATTCCAACACCTACTTCCGCAGAGATGTGCTCGGTTGCACGTGAAACGTCCTTGATGTATGGCAGAGAGTGCCACATCCTTGGTGGTGTTAATATTTGGGTCCTCTGGGGACGACCGCGCAGGCAGCGACTTATGAAGGCCTTCGGATAACCAGTTAACATAACCTGGTCGCGAAGATAACGGGCCTCACATGCTCGTCCCTTTCGTATGCTGAAATGAGTTTGGATCCGTTTGAAGAGAGTTTTCGCGCAGCATCGTTTGCGAGCCACTGAATTATTGCTCTGAAAACTGAGAATCTGTGTGGTGATCGTTTCCTTCCTATAAACCGTCGCTTCAAGTTCACAGTTAAGGTTCCGTCTGACGAGCTTATCTAGGAAGGGCAACTGCTGTTCCTGTTCTTCTTCCCCAGTGAATTTTGAATCAGGGGACTGCGTTGAGTGGATTGTGAAAATGTTGTAGCATGCCCTTCTTTTCGATAACAGACGTGTCGTCTGCGTTACGGAGCCAACATAGTGGGTAATGTTGAATGAAGAAATCTTTTCTAGCTCCTCTAGAACCAGTTCTGCCAGTGAGCCTATTGCCGCTCCCTTGATTTGCCCATAGGCCACTCCAGCAAAAGTGAAGGAGGTTTGTTGGCAGATTTTAAACAACTTCATGAGGTGTTCGATTTCGGCTGCATTCTGAGTCCTGTCGTACACCTCATCAAGTCACTTGTGCAAGACTTTGCAGGCAGTGTTTGTTGGGATGGATGTGAATTACGACGTCAAATCGAAGGAGATCATGATTTCATCCGATTGAATCCTCTGACCTCGGAGGTTTATGAGGAAGTAAGAGGTTAATCGAACTGGTGTTCGAATTGTCTTGGAGAAACCTCAGTTTTGAGTGCATCCACTTTGCCAAATTATAGGTGATGCTGCGTTTTAGGGCAACGATTGGCCACGGTAGAACATCTGCTTTATGTATTTTTGGCAGGCCGTAGAATCCAGCTTGAGCGGTATCAGTTGCCTTCATTTGGTGCCCTTCGTTGTCCGTGATCACATTTTTGTGCCGGGGTCCTCAAGGCACTTTACTCAACCAATCTGCCACTGCTTTAGCTTGTAAGTTCTGTGCTGGTCTAAAGAATTCTCTGTCATCGAGAAAGGTTGTAACTTTTTCATCATAGTTGTCTTGATTCATCACGAGGGTTGATCTTCCCTTGTCAGCAGGCAGAATGATAACTCTGTCGTCGCTCCTCAGTTCCCTCATAGCTTCCGACTCACTACGCGAAATACATTGGGTTGATATGTCTGTCATCATCATCATCATCATCATCATCATCATCATCATCATCATCATCATCATCATCATCATCATCATCATCATCATCATCATCATCATCATCATCATCATCATCATCATCATCATCATCATCATCATCATCATCATCATCATCATCATCATCATCATCACCACCACCACCACTTTGTGAAACGGAGTGTTTCTTGTGGACGGATGTTCTATTTCTTACAAGCATAGCTTCCGCGGCTGCAATGAAGTCGACAAAATCACCATCTGCAGTATTGAAACAAGTTTCATGTCGTGGCACTCGAAGTTGCCGCTCTGTTAGCTGCTTAGGCGAGAGGCTGTGGATCAAGTGTAGGCTTTCTGGGCCTGTTGGCTTTAACTTGGCCAATTTCCTTTCCAAAACTTCTTTTTTCGTGACTTGCTTGTGGTGTGTCAGAGCGGAGATATCTCCCCCAAGATCCGCCCTTTAATACGCATTTACCTGCAAATTACAATATCGTCTAGACCAGAAGCAACCTCTTGTCAAATAATATATTTTTGGGAATTTGTCAGTACTGAGACCTAAACCTAGATGCGTCAGATTGTTTTGAGTAGTGAAAATAAGAGCAACAACGAAGGTATTCTCAACAAATTTAAAATGTTAAGTTGAACACATATTTTCTATTTAACAAATTCGTAAAGTTTTATGTTTCAAAATACCGAAATAAAAAAGTTTATCGGTGTGATTGTTTTACCAGACTGAAAATGCGTGTCGTAAACGAATATATATTGAGTTCGCGCGACATGCCGTCACTTTTCTCTACCACGCCAAACGATACCTATGTCTAAACAATACTTATCCGAAGTTGACTTCCAGCGCATTCGAAAATTAGCGGCGGAGGGAATCCCGCGTGAGTCGTTAGCTAGTATTTTCAATATTAGCAAGGTCACTCTGTGGCGCATTATTAATGATAAAACTGTTCCTAGAAATAAGATAGGGGGACCAAAACGGTCCACAAGTAAGCAAGACGACGATTTTATTCGTAGTACATTAAAAAGGTTTCATTACATGCCCATTGAGACCATTCAGCGGGAACATCTGCCGATGTTTTCTATGAGCATCATTAGAAAAAGGATGAAGGAATTTGAACTGCAGCGGCGGAAGGCCATGATTAAGCCATATTTAAGTAGAAAACTAATTAGAGAACGGCTTTTATTTGCTAAGAATTATATTGATTACAGATCTTCATTTTGGAAGAGCATTTTCTTCTGCGATGAGGTTCTATTTTTAGACAAGCCTACGAAATCGCTTTAAACCGTCATATGTGGAAAGAACTTCCCAAGAGAACACACTACACCGACGGCTACATTCAAGAACTGTCGGCGGATGATGGTTTGGATGACGAGTAAATTCGGTGAGCGGCCTATCTGGCGGTCAACATCCGAAATCATCAACAGCAAGGTGTTTATTGCAATTGTCAAGGATGCTTTCGGCTACAACGGCATAAGTCGGCGCCGAATGGATACTGTAATTTTGCAGGACAATGCACCTGTCCACCGCTCTAAAGAGGTACGAATTTGATGCCGCTTGCAAATATAATCTAACATTTTAGACAACAACCACGCCCTCCGCAATTGGCCTCCAATCCATTTTCATACCGGCCAACAGTCCCGATTTGAATCCTATCGAAAATCTTTTTGGAATAGTCAAAAGAAATTGGCACAAAGCTAAGAAGACTCTTTCAATGCAGGAAAAGTTGGATTTCATACTCAATAATTACATTTTACAATCCACCATAGATAACCTCGTCGTGTTTATGTCTAACAGACTTTCTGCCGTTATTAATTCAAATGGACAATCAACAAAATACTAATTTTTGTATCTGTTTCTGTCCTTTATTATTTTGACATTTTATGCGCCCTCCTCCTTTATACGCCCTCATACGTAGTCTTTATTAACTTTGTTGTAATATACGCGTTTTTAGAAAATGTGACGTTTGTCGAAAATTATTTATTTTTATCTCAGTAAATAATATTTTCTTAACCAAACTTTGCTTTATTTCTTTGACATATCGTTTATTTTCCGCTATCAGACTTTGGGAGCCGTAGTGTTTACCGATTCTGCGTTAAAGTTGTTAACCTGTGTTAATTCGTGACATTTCATGAGTTAGCACAGGTACTGTATTTAATCAAACAAATTATACACTGGCCATTTTCCTGGGCTAGAAAAATTTAAAAATTGCTGTTTGGAATTAGCCATGTATACAGATGTTTACCTCAGGTTATACGGAAAGAGTTCAATGAGCCTGCTAAGTTCAGGAATAATTTAGAATAATATTATGATCTGATGTTCATATAATGATTCGGCGTGTGCAACGATGAACGTTTTGCTGATAACCTGCCAAACAATTGTCCTAACTTGCGTTGTACTGTATGTCTATAGATAAGGATAAAACATAAATGCTTTGATTGAGCTTCCCCATAATAACTGCAGCTGCTTCGGTGAGCCGAAAATTCCAGTTGTTTTACATATTTTAGCACCCTTCGCTCCTGAATTTTGCGTACGATCCTCCATACACTTGCGTTCTGTGCAAATACTATACATCTTTAAAAATAATTTAAATGTCCTGCATCAAATTTATATTATTAGTTCCTATTAAGTACTGCTCCAACTTCTCGCTAGATAACGAAGCATCGAAAACAGAGACAGTCTTTTTAAATGGAATATGGGATTTTATTACATGCATCATCCATGAGATTACCACATTTCATTCGATTTCTGACGTTAACATAAATATTTCGACAAAATATAACTAATCTGATAAGGCTGAAATTTAGGTTTGTCAGAAAGCGAATGATTTAAAGAAATCGAATGTATTTATTTCAGCAAAACTGTAGATTAGAAAGGTGTTGACCTTAAGCTATGAGCACCCAATTTTCTTGTGACTAGCCGATACTAGCTAGCACGCATTCGTTAACAGAAGGCTCTTTGTGGATACAAATTCCTTAAGAAAACACTGTCAGCAAGTGCAAAGGTCAGTGCTCCGTCATCAAGATGAGTGGTGAGATAACTTGCACAAAGTTATTCACGAGTTCGGTAATGGATAGTATCTCGACGTAATTTCATTTACTTACCCATCTGCCTTTTGCAGAGAGGGGATTCCTCAGAGAGCTCACGTGGATCTGTTAGTTGTTTGGTGCCCCCGACTTTACAGATTGTCCCTATACCTCCAATCCTCGAAGATGAAATGTCGAAGTGAGCATTGCCACCGGTGTTACCGTTAACGTCGATCGGGGATGCGGTGGTCTCAGTGATGAGAGCGTTTGATTTACAAGTATCGTTGAACTGGTCCGGCGGAACGCATTGCCCCACATTAAGTGTTTTGTGTTGAAGGCGTTGACGTCGTTTTCTGCAAACGCGCAACACATCGCCTCTGAAGCTATAGTTCGTATGCTGACTTGGCTTTCTCAGACAGACCATCCTCTGACGATGTAGTTCTACTATAAGTGTCAGCGTCAGCCATAGACTGAGTCCACTCAGAATAGAAGTCAGCAGGCCTTCTACTTTGTAAAAGAATAAAAAGCTTGCAGAATGTCGCCATATCAAATTAATGTAGGCTTGAGTTCACTTGTGTAATAAAAATTAACTTATTCTTGGCTGGCTACAATTTACCACAAAGTTACATTTTCCACGTGTTTGGGTGTGCGCAACCTATATTATTGGCGAAAAAAGTTGGCATCATTAAGATTTCGTTTAATGGAATCTTTTTCTGCCAAATTAACATATAAAGATAATCTCGTACCTATATATACCCGTCACCATTATCCCCAATGGTCGACTACGATAAACCGCAAACTGCTAGTGAGAGTAAAATGTTTTTTACTAGATGACAACGAAGAATTTGACGCCACAATGATTTAGGAAAAGGCAAATTGATTACACCGAAAGGAACAAAAATTCGAATATTGCGCATAGCATTTTTGTCATATTTGTCTCCCCTGAATTCATAATTATCTTTAGACCGTAAACATGGAACTTCATTTAAAGTCAGGAAAGAAGGGCGTCAACTCGCACATGTATAGTTGAATTAGGTGGGTGACCATTACTTCATGTAGTAAAACGGCATTTAAAGCAATTATGCCACAGTTTGTGAGTTTTCTTTTGGAGCGTCTTCTTTGGCATTACTCGAGTTATTGATTTTTCACAAATCGTTATATTTTAAATGTTTTTCTTTACTGAAAAATACCGCTTCAGAATGTCCATCACATCTCGTTTTAAACTTAAATAAGCGAAACGAAAAACGCAGGAGACATGAAGAAAGTCTGCCAGATAAACGCTAAAAGTAAGAGCACGTGTTAAATGTGCCAAGGATCTAGACAAAACACACAATAATGGGGCAGTAACGTAGCAACGTAGGGCCTCATAACAACCTTTACAGCATTATAAGTATCATAAGCAATAGGTTATAGATATCAGCATGCTAATGAATTTCATGGAGTAACTATCTATGTTTTCAACCAAAAAAAGCACGCCTTAGGTATAATTTGAAATGTTTCGAAGCAAAATTAAAAGGCCACAATAACTGGTTTATCATAACGAATTCAGTAATAAACTGCGGATTTTTTTGGTTGTTCAAGTTGGACGATATATATGAAGGCCGGAAATACTTTAAAAAGTGATTTCATGGGTTATATGAGTAGGGAAAATTGGGCCTTAATGTGTAGATGCTGAAGTATCACTTGCCTCCATCATACATTATGGGATCGGCCTTCCGTTGATTTAGACGGAATCTCCTCTGCGAAACAAAATTAAATGTTGCCGTAACTAACCTGAAATAGGAAAAAAGTCATAAACTACCATTTTCCATGAACTAAACGACATGATTATAATATATCCCGAGTCCACTTGAAAAGTTCCCAGAGAGCACTTATTTGTTTTTCATCTCTCTAGAATATGTTGCTTGATTCAAAATTAAGAGCCGTTTAACGACAAAAGAAGGCTCAAACTTTAATAAAGCAATATTTTTGGATGCGCGTCATGAGACATCATTGAGCTAAAACCCAGCTAATTGTAACAAGCATATGACGAGGTATTATCCATTCGTTTTTTCAGTTCTTACTTGTGAGAGTCCCTCAGACACGGATGTTTTAGATACAATGGCCACCATAAATAATTATCGTCCGCAACTAAAACGATAGGCCCGACAATCAAATTAAGTGCTGGAATTCAAGTCGAGTAATTGATACAAAGTTCATTTGACATGCGAAGATCATTTTGGGGGAAATTTAATTATACCTAATGACATTTAATTTGGCTTGCATGTTATTGTTAAAGCACGCTATCATTTTAGTCAACGCTTATATATTTGAAAGTTCAAATCAAGCAGGACCTCAGGCAATAAATGTCACTGTTGCTAAAAATGATGATAATTGCTTATGGTCATTTTGTTTGTATCAGAACACCGATGGACGTAAGCACAGTCACGCTGGACATACTCATATTAATAGGGCAGAGATCACCGATATAATTTAATGTGATTTTTGCATTGCTATCAGATATAGGTGGTGATGGTATAAGTCTAAATCACCTGAAATTTGACAGTTACTTGAGGATTGTTTAAAAGTTGATGTAGCTGGCCGACCTGAGAGTGGAATTCCTTTTCTCTGGACTTCTTGACTTATTACAACTGTTCGGACCAGTATGGAATTAGACTAAAGGATATGTGAGACATAAAAAGCTTTCGCGTCTCAGAGGACTGCAAAGAAGCTTTAAAATAATGGTGATGACAACGTAATCTTCTAGTAAATTGTCAAAAGCAACTCTAAAGTTGAGGTTCAAAACGAGGGGGAAGTGCAACTGAGATAACAAACGCCAGCAAATCGGAAATTTGGATGGTGAAAGCTCTGTACTTTCTTTCAGCCAACAAAATTAGAATAAAATACATGGAAGCTATTATACTATTTAAAGGGAATCTCGCAAAAACCTCAACCAATCCTAAATGAATCACGATGGCCTACCGTAACTGCAAAAGACAATCGATTGAGAAATTATTATAGCTATCAAAATCTGCCAGCAGTGTTTCAAGACTACCACTCACTGCAAAATTAAACGTTGCAGCTACAGAAGCAAGAGGATTTATGCTGGATAGAGGTCGAAACTCGTTTTTAAATGGAAGCTTGAACTTAATGTTTTACCTCATTTCGGCAATGATCGTTAACATGCCAATTTAGATAGAATAGAACGATGTTTAAAAAGGATTTCCCCAAATATAATGCACCCGCGTAATTTTCAAAAATATTAGGCAAAAACCCTGTATTGACAAGCAATTGACAATATGAAACATAATTTAATTAAATCACATATAACTCTACTTTAGATAGGGGTGGGATCTGGGAGTTGAAATATCCTAACGGAAACTGCTATTTTGCCGGTCGGACATCGGAATGTGGGCTCTCGGGTACTACGAACGGTCTCGTGGTAGATTCTAGGCGAAACCTACTACAGTGGCCTAACCTGAACCCTGCCCCCAAATCCAATCTTAAGCATCCAAGCCTTCACCCAAATCCTAAATTGCAAAACCATAACCATAACTTTTACCCCAGGACTGACCCCCCTGCACTTAACTCGAGCCCCAACTCTCCTAACACTAGCCCACCTCCTAACCCCGTACGTAAACCTTTCTCCCAGACTTTCCGGTAAGATCAAGTCTAATAGGGGATCTTGCACAATAAATTTGTATTTAAAAAGCGCCTTAATAAGCAGATATCTTGGAACTCAAAAAAATAAAACGAACTTTTCAGGAATTTTAGAAGAGGTTTACCGTACGCATATTTTGACCCTTCATTCAACCCAACAGAATGTTTCATTAACGTAATATACTGTATTCTATTTGCTGTTTTCTGAGTGTTTCCAATTTCTGGTTTATCACCGACATCCTTTATAGTGATCTCATTAATTTGGCATCTATGGTATATGTATATATAGATGTATATAATTAGAGGGCATTGCCTTAACAAACTAAAAAAACTTAGACAAATAAATTTATCTGAAATTCAAAAAGTTGCGCAGATGGAGAATAAGAATGTACTCATGGTAATAACTTTCCTTCTGTAAGGTGTCACTCAGACCTTTCAAAAGTTTTTCCATGCAGAAGATGATCAATTATAGGTCTATAAAACCAAGAATGTCTTTATGCAAAATCAAAAGAGGCTGGAAAGAGAGACTTTGTATGATTACGCATCGGAATGCAATCACTAAGATTATGGGTTGGCAAAACAGTTTGAAGATTACTCGTGTCATGTTCTATTGCATGCGCAGTTAATTTTAAATGTGCTTATCGTCTTAATTGAAAACGCTACTTATAAAATAATAAATATGCTTTCACGTTTGATACGCGCGATCAGCTGTAAACGCAAACGAAATTACGCAACTCTTTTAAGGCATATTCAAACGCTTTATTTGTAGACGTTGCACATACAGTCAATTCTATTCATGGCGTACATACTAATAAACTTTAATTCTAAGACTGCTTGTTTTAGCAAAAACAAAATTCAGATTTCTGGGCAAAAGAAAGCTAATATTGTGGCCGTCATCTGAATGAAGGCTTATTTAAAAGCATGGTCCATAATCATATCAGGCTATCGGTGACTGATTGTGCTAAGAGGATTTTGACAAATTATTAAGGGATGCAAATATACTGTAACTGGTTTTGTAAACTGTAACCTTATATTTGGTTTATGCTGTTTGTTTTAATTACTTTTTTGAAACTGTGGCATATTACGGACCTTACGTTATTAATGTTTGCTGCTCCGTCAGTTGTCAAGTCTTATGTTTCATTAACTATAGAAAACTGGAACCACCTCACAATCGCTTACGGCTTAAAGTGAACTGCAGCAGCACTTTAAAGACAAACTTACTTTGATAAATATGGTGAAGTTGGCTCATTTTTTGCCAGTACGAAACTGGCTCTAAGATCGCGGTTCCAGGCAGTAAGAGTGCGCAAATCGTAGTTGATCTGGTCAATTAGCGTCACGATGTTCGAGATTTGTTCGTCTATATGATTGATCATTCCGTCGTTCAATTCGGAAAAACGTCGACAAAACAGAGGATCCGACGGCTGAAGTTGGGAGTTGATTATGATCTTTGTCCAAGAACCCTCATGAGCTTGTGAGCTATTGCGCACAGCACGGAGACTGGAATATGACTTAAGCCGGATTTCCAAGAGCTAAATGAGAACAAACAGGGCGAACATATTACGCGAGATAATAGGGGTATTTATTCATGGAATTCTCCGCGGGTGTTGATATCTGCCGTTAGCAACTTTTGCATACAATGTCTAGACGTGTGATATTAAGGACTTTGCATCAGGTACGTATGGACTGGTGCAACAGTTCAAAGTGTATGTGTTATTTATAAAGTCCCCTTAAAGACTAGGAAAAATAACTTTGCTTTTTAAAAAATATCTTTAGGCTTAACTTCGGTTAGTTCAATCTTATTTAAAGAATAATATCATAATTTTATAGCATTATTATCGGTATTTGTGGACTTTTAACATTATTTGCTATAAAATGAGAATTATTGCAGTTTCGCGTAAAAGTTTGTCTTACAGTCAATGCGTAGTATTTGGAAACTTATTGAAATAAAATATTAAAAGACCTAGAAAACAAATACCCTACGTTGCGTGTGAGGTCCCGAAGTAAAGTACGCGTTCCACTTCCTAAACCTCGGGCGAGAAAAAAACTGTCAATGACCAGTAGCTCTAGTTCCTTTTGACTAGAATGGCCTCCAATGATTGACAGGTCTTCAGACTGCTGGGCCCAGGATTTCCACTTTTCGCTCGCACTTGCAAGATAGCGATAGAGAGTATAAGCCAACTCCTGCACCTCCTTCCGACAGCTTGTGGTAGACATTCTGGCAGCTGGAATCGAATATACAGTCACTGCCCGGTGACTGTTAACAAGAGCAAAGTTGTTCAGTTCTCTTCTCAATGTAATCAGGTAGCCATCGATGAGGCTCCAAGTAGTGTTTAGTAAGCCGCGAATCTTGCATATTTTCCCGGTTAAAGAGTGAACAGCGTCGTATGCGGTACGATTTACCGCGCGTAAAAAAGCCCTTTGTTGTATCAGGATTCCTTTTGCCATCTATGTTCAAAAAAGCAAAATAAGCTGTGGAGAAATTTATAACGAAGGTTTATTCTATTAGTACGATCTATAGGCGAGTTGAAACTACTTGAATGGATACGGTTTTCAAGTAACGCAACCTCTGCATACACCGAATACTTCATTATTTTTGTCTGTTAGACGATAATAAATGCTCTGAAGCTGACATTTTTAAAAGGCCATCAGGTTGGTTTACTTTTTCAAAATGACGATATATGACTATTATGCACCCAGCACCCGATTTCCTTTCGCGACTACCTTAACTTCATGTTACACGACAGGTCTTTTTTAAAAATGAAACTGAGTTTATAAACTGGGATTAAGTAAGTACATTGTGGAATTTAATTAGATATAGGTCACACATCTCTGGTAGTAACCGGAAACGTCGGCCACAGACATCGGGAAGTTCAAATCAATCAATAATGTTTCCACTGACCTTCTTGGAAAGACTTTTTCGAAAACTTAAAAGGATCTTTTTTGGAAAGTGTACTACTACCTACAGAAGTCATTAATTTTGGGAAACGCCTCGTAGTTTAAATTTGTAACTGAATACGTTGGCTAGCAAAGAAGTCCAAATTGACGAAATGATTTTAAAAAAAACATTTAACACAGCAGTAAGACCCCTCTGGTGTAACAGATGGGTAGAGAATTTGGCTGCCAGGGTTACGTACTCCATTGTGAATAATGAAATAACAAGTTTGTACGGAATCATTTAACCTGTCTAGCGTTCTAGATACTTGTAGCAATGCTATTCTGTGCGTCGTTTGTGGAAAGAAATTTATGACTAGTAATCAGGTATGGCGAAAGCAGACACCTGAAATATTCTAAACTTTAAAGCCGTCTCGTATGAATTAGTTGGTACGGGTAAAAACTGCATCTTATAACTATAGAGTTTATATTGAGGAAATTTTCCCTTGGTCTCATAATTCTTTTCTTCCCTTTATATACATTTTACAGTTTGTATATTAAAGAAGGGAGCGGAATAATTCTGCAATATACGGAGAATTGTTTCGACAAGAGGGTGAGTGTACTACTGAGTATGACATTTAAATTTTCGTAAACAATTTCAGCTGCTTAATATGAGCTCCGAACTTGGCTTAATATTAGCAAAACGGTCAAGGATGAAGTGATAAATAGGAAGGGTACCAACCACAATAAAGCGGTTCCCAGGGTTTGACTATATTTTTTAGGTTTTAATGGAGCCAAAATGTCTCGCGACATAAGATTTCAACATTATCATTTTTATAAACCGTTTCTTAGTTGCCACTAATTAAAATGAATAAAACCGGTAGCATTCAGGGATCAGTTTAAATCGTGCTCGAATGTAGTTGACTTATACATATGTTTCCGAGTGTCTTTTTAAAGATATTGCCTTCCTTTATCATTGGTCTTATGCATTATTTGGTTGATGGTTGCTCTGGTACGAGTGTATACCAAGTGCTCAAACATCCCTATTGTAACTGCTCAAAATTTAATGAAGGTTTTAACTGGTTAAATGCAGAGTTCCTGACCTGCCCTAGATAGTACCTCTTCCGCGTAACAGTCGCATTCTAGGTTGGGGAAAAAATAATGGAATTTTGCCGTAAGCTCTCATATTGAACGCCACCAATAAGTTCATCATCATTGAAAAACTTACCTAGGCCGTCTTAATCGAACCCTCCAGCTGTCCACTTGTCGAATTTAAAATCTCGAACAAAGCATTCGCTGGCTGTTTCCAGTGAACAGCGATTGTGCCTAAAAAATCCTTTTTTTCTGTGCTATTCTTACGATTTCGGCTGACTGGATACCCCGTGTGGATATACATATTTAGAACACTGCGGTTTTTTCAGCTTTCATACCTTGCTTTATTATTTTAAATTACGCTAGATCTTGCCACATTGTGATCCGATTTAGCTTATGCAGTTAACTAATTATGAAGTTACTGGAAAACTTATGCATACATTACTGCTACAACAGTTGTACACTAGAGCTTGTGAGGCCCAAGAAGTCGGTTGTCTTAAGCCCACTCGTGTATGCTGCATACAATTTATAACCCAGGATCCCCTTGTCTACCAACAAACATCAGCAGTATTTTACATTTAACAAACAACCAAGACGCACTGACACAACCTTCGTAATGTCCATTTCTATTTCGTCAACTTGAGCGTTCCTACCAACGATCCATCATGACAACATAAACATCTTTGCCCGTAAAATCTCAGTAATTACATGGATGTCGTCGAAAGTAAAGCAATGTCGTCAAACCGAGCGTCTGTTTTTTGATTTCTGTCGTCAGCCATGATGTTTCAGCTATACGATTTTGTTATTGCAGTGAAATATATGTTTATCGAACACAGAGCATAGTTTTCCAATGGGTCTTACTCTGGGGTCAAAATGCTTACCTGTTGCCGTACACACTTTCTGCGGTTAATTAGACGAAGGACAACGTTCAAATCCACTGTCTGTGACCCTTATAAAAGCATCGAATTAAGACCTTTCGCGTTCGACCAACCTCGTTACTCGAAAATACACAAACAGTCGGATTCATGGTCAGTTGTGAAAACAATCTCATTTCAACTCGAATATTTACCACGATTTCGAGAATAAAAAGCCTCACTGGAAACTCTGCTGCTTTTTCGCTCTTTCATATCAGAGAAAATTAAAAGGGGTATACATTCCAAGTTCATGTTTCCTCACTTCTCACTAGGTGTATTTTATTTTCTAAACATTAATTATACTGCTGTAACTAGGAAGCCAATAATATGCCAATGCATCTAGAGGAAAGTTCCTTTTTCCAGCCGACTAATATATGCACAAAATCTTTGGTGGATCATGTACTCTGAATTTAGTTAGCAGACACTTTTGTAATTATTGGTACTATTCATGCACATAAAGTTCATTCGTTCGCTGGTATAATAACAAATAACTTGCTTTTCAAAGCTTTCATTGCCTGTCTAAATAAAAGAATAGCCAAACCTCCTAGATAAATGCCCTGACTAGATTCTAATTTCAAGAAGTTTTTTCAAACAAACCTTTCCTGAGTCACGAGTCCACCTCTTCTCTGACGCAAACGGCAGGAAGGTTTCGTAAAATGCTGACTTCATGGTCTGCGTTACCGAGTGGATATGCATAGGACTCCGACCTAGGATAAAATATTATTACGCACACGGTAGATGTTAAAATTAATATTTTATCTGATAAAACAGTTTTCGAATATCGTTAAGGGTCGCGTATATTTTGGAGGACATGCCGAGCGCATCCGCTTGTAGAGCCACATATGCAAATAGACTTACATGTCTGAGAAAAAGCAAATTGCTGCGGGTCCTAAAAATTAATTAATTTGAATTGCTAAGTGAAAATATTCAAAAATGCAAAGTGCGCACAAATGATGGTTCGGGTAAATTTTCCATAACAACATTATAAGACCAGAAAAACAATCCTCGGCCTAAAGGGTAAACACACAAAACCCTTTAAGTAAACGGACGCTGACTAATCCTTTAAAGGTACTAGTCCGCCCAGATAAACATTATATATTTTTATTTGCATACTCAAAAGCATTGATCAAAAGGTCTGATGAATAACACAGGAGAATAAAGTTTCAAACGGGCACCATCATTTTAACTGAGACGGAAATTTAAACGTTTTTTATGTGCTAAAACTTAACAGGTCTTTTATGGCTGCTGCAAGGAGGAATGTTCACCTTCAAAATGCTTTTTAATCCCTTCTTACAGAAAATGTGTTATCCCACAAAATGGTAACCGCGATCCTGAAGTGCGTTGCCAATTCGAGGGAATTACTGAAGTGGGGTTATTAAGTTAATCATTGTTTTGCGCAATACCAAGAAATTCAAGCCATGTCACGATGTCGGTCTTCTAAAGAGCTTCTTATCGCTTTCCCACGGAAGCAACGTTTCGTCAAAAATAACTGCTTGGGTGGTATAAATCTTTCCCACTGATTTTCGTTGTCCTTATAAATATAGTTATATTCTATAGAAAACGTGCCTAAAAGTGCTTTTGCCCGATTGGCAGCTAATCGTGCTTTTTTAATCTTATACTTGTAAAGGAAACATTGTTTTCCTTGTAAAAAGGTTTTACGTTATGCGATTTTTCAGTTCGTGAAATGATTAGTCGCACAACATTGAATTAGCACATGCATTTATGTTGCGTATTTAGTCGATGAAGTGGTCTACATACGTTACAGAATTTTGCGGGCCCAATATGTCCTCAACATAACAATATATGAAAGTGCATGACTCTCGTTAAATTAAAAACATATAGCTTGTAGTTCAAAAACCTGAATACAAATTAGAATTCAGGTCACATTTTAAAAAATACGGGAATTGAGGAAGTTTGTTAAAACAAGAAAACACTCTTTCTTCGTGTACAAATTACGAGAAAGACGTCAGTTTCTAACAGCCAGGTGGAAGAAAAAGTTTTTTTGTGCATTTTTCGTATAAAATATATCTAATGTTTTAAGGACAACAGTTTATAGAAAAAAATCAGGCAACTTAGGCAGCAATTTTACGGTGTACAGCAAATGTCCGCGGTCGATTAAAAGCTCATTTGAAAGCCGGCATCCTGATGGGTTTAGAATACCTTACGATAATGCAACATGATAATAAATATAACGACTCTACTTAAGTGACCATCTCTTCCCATCCGCCCGATGGCTTTTTTGCGAATTATCGATCAAGTAACATATAATTAAGACAAAGAGCCCCTTGATATGCCTGCTTCGAATACATCTTAATGTCATCTAATCATTTCGCATTATATGATAACACAAGCAAACTTTTTCTGAAAACTATACCGCCCATAAATTGAGCTGGGTGATGTCCAACCTTGACTGTTTTGGTAGACAGTAGGACCACAGTGGATTTCGACTAGAGCAATGAACACTGAATAATGTAGGCGATAGTCTTAACAATAAAATACAATTATTTTAACTTCACCTAAGCCTATCATTCTGATCAGTAAAGCGTTCAGCGTTGTTATCATCTACTGGTTGCTAAATAGGACACATATTTTAGAAGAACATTTGTCGATCTTTGCTTACTTCCCGACCAGTTAGTTCAACTGATGCTCCGTTTTTCCAAAATAACGACAGTACCAGCTAAATCCAAAAACTAGATAGAGGCAAAACGACTGAGGCAGTCTGAAAGAGTAAACACGACACTAAATTACGAACAAAACTACGTAAAATACTCTAGATTTTGCGTATACCGCTGTAGACTAGACGAAGAGATCAACTTAAAACTCAGAAAATTATTAAAAGAACTAAACCTGTTTTCATATATTGTACCACAAGAATATATGCAAATAAGGTTGACACATAACATCTTATCGCGTTGTATAAACGGCAACTAACTTTTGCTATTATTTGAACTATATTGTGCAGTAATGGACCCAATATATAATTTTCTTTTGTTGATATACTTTCATTCATCTCGCCGAGAAATAAATAAAAACCGACAAAGCCACCATTTGGAATAATATATTCATATTCCTCTGGATCCAGTATGAGTTCCATTGTCAGGGTATCTGTGAAAAACAAAAATAAAAGTGCTGGTTATTCTTGCACAATTTTAAAATACACTGGGTCCTGCAGTAAGTTTGAAAGGGTTTATATAAGATCTGAATCATGATGAGAACCAATACTTTCGGTTTACAAATTGCAAATATACGTTTATTTTAGGCAGTATAGGACAGTGTTATTTAGGCAGGATATCGGGGGAATAACCGTCGAATAATCGAAAAGCCGACTCCGAATCTTTGGCAGATGTTGAGACTTCGGGTTAATGCAGTCAACGCAGTTTGCCCTACTTAATGAATTTTAATAACGCCCAGTTCTCCTCTATTTTCCATCGTCAAAACTTACAAAAGCAGAAAGATGTGTGGCCTAGGACGTTTTTGAGTCCTTTTCGTTGTTTAATCTTACCGCCTACTGTATCTACTTCTCTGTTTACTAATCACTAACAAGAGCCGAAGATGCAGTTCTGACGACAATAAGTAAGCGAGACCGCCTTCGGCCGCCAAATTAACACTCTTTTAAATCTACTTTGTTAGCGACAGGGGTTAGTACTGGGCTTAAATTCGAAAGATGCGATTTGTCTTCTCTATTTTCGTATCAACCGACTGTATATCCATTTTCTCAATATAATTGAAGCGCCGATGTAGTAGGCCTACTAGTAAACATAGCAAAAGCGCAATGGTATTAAATCAGCCCTTTTTTAGTGGCTAGTGGGATAAGTACTTCTGAAATTGGCTAGCGGCATCAGCTCACACAACAGCAAAAGTAATGTGCAATCCAAAAACT
>CACRXP010000640.1:78449-124427 GCA_902702965.1 Spirometra erinaceieuropaei
GATTAGAATAATAAAGAGGGAGCAAGCAGGGCTGGAATCACGCGCAGGGAAGGGCATGTGAACTGATACGTGAAGTAACCGAGCCTGGCGTATAAGCACCCATCCCTCCCCCCCCCTGACACAGTCACCCGCTGGAGTAAAATTGTAGGCATGATGCAAATACGCGATGTTTCTAAAATCAGCGTATTCGCATTTACCAGAATCTTTTTGGAAAGCCACCCATATTGTCTCAGCCGGGTAGGGTTGCAGGACCAAACCTCGTCCCACCATTTTTCTTGCCTGGCTCTCCACCGACCGAGCGCCTTGTTTTTTTTTATCTCCCGCGCTCACATTAATGGGATCAAGGTTGGCTGTTCTGCATGCGCGAACTTCAAGTCTAGCCTGGCCAAGGCAAGTCGACTCTCAAGTTGTTGAACAGTTCAGTGAGGGGAAAAGATTTTGTTTACGCCGCCAGTCTAACCGGTAGTCTGCAGCAGATGCCGCGGTTTCAGCCAGTCTCGGCGACCTTGGCCCGGACAAAGCACGATCTCGTCATTACTGACGTCGAGCTGACGGTCGCCGCGCCAGGGGCCGTCGGCAGGATCAATCCGGCCGAGACAGGTAGGGGAAGTCCAGACAGGCGAGCGACCGCTGCCGCAGAGATGATTGCCATCTTCCGGTTCCTGCCAGGGGTCAGGCACGCGCGTGCACTTTTGAAGGGGAATTCAACCGCCGGGTGGGGGGGGGGGAGGGGCGTTTTGAGGCCAATACGTGTCCAATTTGCCACCCCGAAACAACTGCCGAGATCACAAGAAGGATGTTGTTTGGGGGGCAGATGCCTGAACGAGAGCCGAAACGTGACGCAAGACACGAAGCAGTATCTTTGTCAAAAAGGTGAAGGTCTTTACATGTCCGGTTTGGCGCATGGCCGCCGTCTGCTTGCAGTGACAACAAGCACGACCAGGCCGTTTGACTGTCGGCAGGCTAAATGGCGCTCGAGATGGAAGTTCGGGTTCGTTTCGTCCGGGGGGAGGCGTTTTGTTCATTAGTAAAGTCGAACAGACTGTGCTTCAATGTTCACAACAATTGTCTCTCCCAGTTATTTTGGGTGCTTCAAAAGCAGCCTGGACGTTTGACACGGTGTCTGGAACACTGCTGTACACTGTTGTTAAATTTGCTCCTTTTTAATTTCATCGGGAATTAATTAAGTTCTATGTGCGCAGATCTAAATCTGGTATGAGTGCTTGGACCGGAGTCCATCAGCCGCAGAGGGATAAACGCGTAATATTCATAAAAGTGCCAACAGGCAGCTAGTCATGTACAGTCTGGCCGATCCCATGAAATGTTAGCCGACATTCTGAAATGCGTTTTCGATTAGGAAATAATACCTAGGTGGGGTTGTAGTGTTAATTATCACGCTGCCTAATCCCTTCATATTTTGGACACGCCAGTATGCTGGTTTTCGAATACATTTCTCTTCGACCTCATTTAAAAACTGCACTCAGGAATAAATGACTGCACTTTTCACGTTTATTTCCGATGGACCTATAAATTCAAATATATTTTACCGAAAACACGCATAAATATATGCTTTCTTTTATCTGGTTGCAAATCATGTCATTTTTATATTCTATACTAGACAAAAAGGCATATTACGGTTTTAAAAACAGTTTTCAATTCCTGAATAATTTTGAGCCAGATCAACCGTTACACTGGTGTTTAGCGTTTCAGCTTAGAGGGCGCATACTTTTCTCTCGGGGAAAATCATGTCTTCCACCATGTCTTTAAGTGTGCACCGTGTAGAGTTCATAAATTTTGCAGTGGATACGGGCTATGTTGTGTACTTCATGAGGCGCCTTAATAATCGGAAAGGCGGAATGCTGAATGGATGGGCCCTGCACCGTCTTTTATAATTAGAAAATTTTTAAAAAACTAAATATACCTTTATTTCGAGTATAAAGTGTGAAAATGACATGAACTGTTACCAAATGAATAAAGGAGAGCATATTATTTTGCCTGTTTTCTATTAAACAAAAAGGGGCGAGTGAGTTCCGTAGCGCGATCGGTGATCGACCTTATACCATTTAAACATATTTTAATCTATAAGGCCATCGAAAATACATGTGAAAAGTGCATACTACTTAAGTAACCGTTTATCATTGGGTGCTGTTATTGCTGAGTGTGAAAAAGAAATGCATTCAAAGGCCAGCATCCTGGGGAGTCTGAAATATTATAGGATTATGCTGTGTGATAGTCAGTATTACGACGCTACCCTGGTAATTATTCCTAATCGAGAACGCATTTTAGGATCTTGGCTAACATTTCATGAAATCGGTCACTGACTGTTGTATCCAGCTTGGAATTATCCACGTCCTCCTCTCAAGTGCTTCCACATTTGGCCTCCTATTGACATTCCCCTTCCCTTTTTTTGTAACCTTTTTTCGAGCGTGATCGGCGTTCTTCTAATTAAGTAGTTTTGTATTCTGACCTTGAGCTGGGAATTCGATTTGCGCGAACAGTAACAAAAGAATTCTTTGTCTAGGGTATCCGTTGTTGAGGTTTGTACGTTTTTCATTATTACCTTATTATATCAGTAGTGCCGTATATGCACCGAAATCTGTTTTGGCTTATACGCGTCACTCGTCTGGCAAGGAAGTCTACACTGACAGTATATTTGGGTTACAGGATAGCATATTGACGACACAAGTATAAGTTGTTGAACCCGGACACAAAAACTGGAGCATCTTCTAAGAATGCATCTGGAGAACGCTGGGAGGACTCATTGATGAACCGAACCGCTCGCGGTTGCATCGTGCAGCGGTAGCAGATATACCACCGGGGCAGGTGCCTAGGCTTTTAGTGGGGCAAGTATGATGATCCACTCGGTGTTGCATCCATCTGAAACATATCAATGATGGAGTTCATCCCCCCCTCCCCCCTGAAGTATCAGATACGAAGAAAAAGGCTAAGCCGTGCTCGGGTTGCTTCAACCCATTTATCCTAACTGCTGAGTCGAAATGGGCATTGTCTCGCGGCCTGGGGCTCATAGTTCGCAGTCGTCGAGGAGCGTGACAGAGATGTGTCATTTACTTATGACGATTTATAACTCGGAAACGAACGGTCATGTGTCTCTCCTCTTTGCCGGCCGAACTTGCCGGGAAAGAAATGACCTTCTTTGGGGTTTATCGATCGATTCTAAGTGACTTTGACGTATTCACCTAAACAATAAAACGTCTTGAATGTCTTTTTTTAAGGACCATAAAGCCTACAATCGGAAATGCCGGTTTTCAACTTCGATTAATAGAGCCTATTACCCAGAAGATGGAATACCCTCTAAAACCTGAAAGGACGTTATTTTCGAGTAAACGGCGGGATGGTGAACATAGCAAACATGAGAAATAGCTTAAACCACAGAACCGAAGTCCATACGGGTTTTGGTTGACAGCAACTTATTCGCCATCATCGTGGTAGAATTATACTTAGCAAAAATTGGTGATAGAAGCGTACCCTATTCGAAACAAGCATAAAAGTGGAGGTGACACAGACTACTGAGGGCTTGGAACCGTAGTTGGAAATATAACTCAGATCTTATCGCTTCTAAAATGTGTTATCCGTAGACTGCGCGGTCTCAGACGTTTTTTTCACTAATATTTTGTCGGAGGAGTCCTTAATTATCGTCTACTGTCTACCAATCCTGAAGCCGACATTGTGTCCACCCTTTCCGCACTTTCGCGAAAGGATCGGATTGACAGTGCGCACTAAAAAGGCGAAGGAACCGGACCCTTGCAATGAACTGTATTCAACGGAAGCCTTTCAAGGTTCGCCTAGAGCATGTTCGTCGGTCCAGCAGCCAACCAAATATAGACCGGCTGGAAGGACAGGCTCTAAGAACAAGACGGTCGGTGACCAGCTTACTACACCACAGTGACCCTGACAAATGATACATGCTCTGGTGAGATCCCCACTTTCCCTCAACAAACCTTTGCCTGTAGTCGCCGTAAGGGATTTAACGCAACCATAGAAGAAATATTTTCAGTCTTTTCTCTCTGTTTCCTTGCGCACAACATCTGGAGACGAGTAATGATCTATACTGCAAGTCTACTGCCCTAAGCAATGTTGCAGTTGACGAAGAACTCAAGCGAACCAATTTTCCCAAACGCTTTTTAAAATCTTCAGATAAATAGTACCTATAGGCTGGAATTGTGAACGCAGATATCGAGCAAAGTCATAGAAACAGTCGGATGAAGGGCCGGCTCAAACGACTGTGTCGACTGTTTGGAATGGCTATTAAGTACGCAAGCACCAATTCTGTCTATTTTAGTTGATCTCAGTTGTTCTAGCAATCTGAAAATGTAAAACACAATTAATCGATAGGAGGAGATCGTGCAGAAGTTAATAAATAGAGTGAGTTAGTAATGTCATCATCCACTTTAATTGGCTGTCGTCGAGTCAGAATCCTCCTAGCGCATGGTCTGTTTACTCAGCTTCTTCCAAGCTCCGAGGCCTTAGGAGCTCCGTCAAGGCGTGTGGTAGGCGTGGGCACATAAAGTAGGGCGCCAGACGACCAACAAGAAGCTGAAACTCCTCCTTTTCGGCCAGTCGAGATAGGGAAAGTTCCTTTGAAGGCCGGACGGTCTCGCTTTTCCCTTCAAGCATCTCGAAGATGGCCGACTTCAGAAGGTCCTACAATGGTTAAAATTACAGGCGTGATTCAAGCAGTCGGATTGCAGGGAAATCCAGCCTTAGCTTCAGTACTCGTTTCACTGTCTACAAAACAGGCCACGTGGTCCCTTCAGCACATACAGTCATGGGGTATATTTGGGTTAGTCTGGGTGAAAATGCTTGCGGCCAGACCAAATGACTCAACACATGTCTCCGACTAACCGAATTGGGCGAACCGGGCCCACACAATTTTCGGCGCACCTGGAATACTGGTCGTTGAGGGGTTATAAATTCTTACAACTGCCCTTTCCATTTTGCCGCTGTTATCTTTGAGGGCAGACTCCCGTGAGAATTTCAAAATTCGAACAAGTAACCAGGCGCCTGACTAAGTTCACTATCGCTTTCTTAGGTCAAAAGGTCTGTACGTTTGTGCTATGCCAGTGTCAGCAAACCGTGGCCCTCGCAGTCTGGCATGCGCTGGAAGTTCCCTCACACCTGGTTCCCTGCTGGTAGATGCGCTTGCGCTCCAGCTAAGTACACGGGTGATGAGCATGGCTGTCCAGTCCCCCTCGTCGCTCTGGCCCCTGTTGGGGTGTTGTTGTCGCGAAAAATCCTGGTCGGGTGTCTATTGTGGACCAGGGGTTTGGCGGCACGCCTAGGTGCAGCTCCGGCCGTACCAGCCACCTGCGTCCTCACCCCACCCCGGTCTTTCTGATTCTGTCTTGGCTCCGGGTCCAGGTGGGGAGTGGGAAGAGGGAGTGCGGTAGATGCTGCGCAAGTCTACTGACACTTCAAACTAATTCACGCACAAGTCATCGTGTCTTCTCCGTCTTGCAGTGGGGCACACGGTGGACATTGGTGAAAGCGACGGTCGAACTCTCGTGTCGCTCTCGAAACAGGCATGTGAGACTCAAATTATTATGCCTATTCACACTCAGACAGTTGCATCCATGCTAATTGTGAGAAAACTCCATTAATAGGGAGTCTTCTCAGAGACAAGGTTGCCTCGGCAGCCGAGAGCGGTAAGGGACATTTAGAGCAAGCCCAGCCTCCGCCCTCCTTAATGTTTGGCTAGGGTTAAAGTTGGGATTAAGTTTAGAATTAGGGTATGTTTACATCTGTTTCTGGCCTGATTTTGAATTGGCGACCAGATTCCCACCTACCGGTACTCTCCTCAGCAGTCTGTGTGCGAATTATTGCGTAAAAAATTTACTACTTCAACAGTAACTATTTTCAAAAATAACCCACTTCGTACAGTCCTTTCGCAGGAATCTATATATACTTGCAGAGTAAAATTTCGAAGTGGAGGCCTTGCTTTACGAATTCTAACTGTGGAGCTTTGGAAACATCTAAACGGACCAAAACGGACGTCTTCATTCGTTGGTTTATTAGGCCTGCATACAAATTATGCCTAGTTTCGGGATGGTTCATCACCTCAGTTTGCAAATAACTTTCCAAATGTTTCTGCAGAAAGTACATATGAGGTAGTGCCGAAGCCTAGGCAACACCCGAGAAAGTGGGTCGTAGTCCGAAAACATGCTGGAAATGCTGATGTTTCATTATAGACGGACAACATGTACCTCCGAGTTGCAAAACGCAAACGTAAAATTGCAACATAATGACTGCCAAAATGGGGATCTAGTTCATCCTTTCTTAGAAAGATAGAGCATAAGTAGTGCCCTCCGGACGTATGATCATAAAACGCGTCTTATCGACAAAAGCAATAGGGTTACCAAAAATATTTTCTAAATTTTCGAACTGAAACGAGAATTTTGTCAGTTGTTCACTTTTGACCTTGCAAACTTGACGGCATTATGCAGATCAATTTGAACAATGAGTGGATTTCTTGAATTCCAGGTGCGGATATCGAGAGGCAGTTTTCAACGTGCACACTTTTTGGGATAATGTATCATGTCCTCAGTAGTGCTTTGCGTGGTCTTTTTATGCTACTGAGCCATATTAACTTAAGTTCTTTCCGCTATTTGGTTCAAACTTCGAGAGATTAAACTTAACTCTATCATGTGGCCAAAAAGTGTCCGAGCATCGTCCTTGCAAACTTTCATTAAACAATTGTAAAAAAATTGTTGACAAAACAGTTGGATGTCAACAGGGGAACCTTCAAGTCTACGTTGGTTATGTGCAAGAAGTAACTGTCTTTAGATTAAATTATACAATGCGTTGAAGACCACATATCTTGAAAGATGTTGGTACTACAATTAACAGCAAATACGGCGAGCTTATGTCGCTAGAACAACATCCGCAGAGATGCCAAGGCCCTGTCAATTTGATTTTTCATCCTGCGAGTTTTTTACTTTTGCTGTTTTCTGAGCCTTCGCCCTCTCTCACTCTCCGCCAGCTCTTTATGACTGAAAATAAAAACGCAGAGCTGCGACCAATAAAGCCGACAAAGCCCGTGTCCGGCCGACATATTTACCCTCAGAACCGTGCTAGGCTTATGTCTTGGCACACGAAATAACTGCCGTCGACCGCTTGCATTTTAATCTTATCGCCTACTGCGCAGTAGAGGAGGAAATTTCGTTCCCCTTTGGTCGACCAACACTGCCGATCTGCGCCTGACCAATCGCTGATCGCCCGAGTAAAAGTACATCCAGTGACATTGCGCTGAAGGCTTTGGCCTTGAATAGTCGCTCCTATAATAAGGGCCGTCTACACTGATGTCAGAAGGAGCTGCGGGAGGCCGCAGGTGGATGCAGGTATTTCTCGACGTTCGTTATCCCATATAGTTACCCTCGGAAGGCAGGGTTCTTATGGATGTGTGACATCCCCAATGTTCCACAAGGTGGGCCCTGAAACAGCGCCTGGATCCTGAGTTTGTTTGCAGTTAAGCAGACTCGCATTGCATGAGCCTCACTAGCTCCTTTCCCATCCGCCTTGTTCCAGCGGAAAATAAGTCAAAACGACCGGGGGTGGAGACGGACTTTGCGACTGACCTAGTTGACTATCCCGTCTACGCGTGCCACTCACACGACCCAGTTATTAATTCCATGCACTACGCCTCATTCAGGGAAATTTCGAAGCTCGCCTTATTGGGCAGGCCCCAAAGGCTACATTAAAAGGAATCCATTGCAGCCTAATCTTCAGTAGTTGCCACAGTAGTTGGTAAACGTCAAAGCCACGACCGTTAGAGCGATGCGATAAATTGAAGCGCGGATGATCTATCATAATAAGGAATGTCCTGAAGGGTCGTGAGAAGGGATTCCTCCTCAGTGCCGATCTCGATCTCTCATAGCTCTGTCATCAGTTGAATGTTAGAATTAGTAACAATTCGGTCGTAAAAACGATACGCCAATTTTTAGATGATGACTAGGATTAGAATTAACAGAATGGCATTTTGAAAGGCCAGTTTAGAATTTCGGATAAAAAAGCCGATGTGTCGCAGAAAAAAATGTAAACGTGCCGCATAAGAGGACTAGAGTAGACCAGTGCGAGGCTGTCTCGGCGGAATAACGTAAGCGATTTGAGAAGCGCAAAAAACTGGGAGGGGGGGTCGACCCCTGAAAATACTCTCATTCGTCGATCGTTTCGGGCTTAGGTAGTGTACTATCATCAGACAGAGGGGTATCGCGTCTATCTTATTATCCGCCTAACGAATCTGGCTAGTCCAGTTAATGACCAGCTAATGCTGGAAGTGGCTAAGCGCGGGTGGATCGTTCACTAGGAACGCAGAGTGGATTCAGTTGACAGCCTTTCCTGTCGACAAACGGTTCTCCAGTTCGCCTTGGTGTCTCTCATCTGCTTTGCGGTTGGATGCATGACCCAACTTCTGAACGGCGGGCTGCTTTGTAGTTAGCCTCTACCCAGTCTGGTTTTACTTCGCGTCGTCGGACACGATAAGATAAGGCTCCATCCTTCAGCACATTGGGTTTGCGTGGAAATTAACGAACCCTGCAGTTCGCAGGTTATTGTACGGCGACCTCTGTCAATAATCCCCACCACAACAAAGTCGAAGAAATGATTGGAATAAACCTGGGGACAGGCGACTATTGAAAGTCAGTCATAAATTCTTACTTCTGCTCCGTGTTCCTGCATCCGTGTTGGGAAATTCGAGCCTTTTGGCCAACGTATTTTGAAGCTCACTTTCCACAGTCGGTGAAACAAATGCTCGCTGATTATTCAAACTTATCTACTTAGCCGGACATTTGCTTTATTAGGTGGCGGACAGACGAACGGCAAACTTGCCTAGGATATTCATGATGCGTTCCCTGCGCTCTATAACTTGCGCGGTAGCCGCAGGTTCCGCGTTCATAGGTTAGTCCTCTGTCGTCGTTTCATAAAGCAGATAGTAGAGCCGATCCTCAGGAAGTGAAATTAGTGGGCTTCTCTCCGCTCACCCTAGCACAGACGGACTGGATAGCGAGGAGTCGTGAAAATGTTTACTACCTAGAACTGTCACTCAGAAGTCCATAGTGGCAGCCGGTAAATAGTTGACCGGTGATAAGCTACCTCCAGCATCGCCTCATCAGGCCGCAGTTCAAAAAGTCGGAAGATACACATATTTTTCCCGGGGACGAACCTCCTTCTATCGGAAGACAAACATTTATGCACTCAGTCACCACCATTTCCCTATAGGCTGAAAATGTCGCTAGTTATTAATATTAACAACTTTAGCCAGCCGATAGAAGTAGCTATAGAGTAAATAGTCGGTCTCATAAAATGTTGACCGAAAGCATGAAATGCGTACTCGATTGAGATGGATTACTTAATTGGGATTGTAATATTTCATAGACATTTTGGCAGATTTTGAATAGTTCATATTGACCCAACTGTGAAAACTAGGCGCCTCGGTGGAATTCAAACCCACGCAGTAAGGGGAAGGCCTTAGTACAGCAACGCCCTAACCACTTGAGCTACGAGGCCCCGCCGAACGACGCGAGTTCAATCACATTTGGGTCAAGTTTACCCGCTCACCCTACTGCAACGTCTGGAATCCACCGAATCTGATACAGTAAGTTGACTGCCCACGAAGGATTTTCTAAGTAACCCACCTAGAATCCACCAGATGACCACTAGGCTCACGTAATTCATAGATATTTTGGTAGATTTTGAATAATTCGTCCGGCGGAGCCTCGTAGTTTAAGCGGTTAGAGCGTTGGCTGTACTAAAGCCTTCCCCTTACAGCGTGGGTTCGAATCCCACCGAGGCGCCGAGTTTTTCACAGTTGGGTCAATATGAATTGTGATATTTACTGGGTTGCGGCATAATGCATGATGTTTCAAACACGCCAAGATGTTGGCTTTTAAATACCCTTCTATTCAGCCGTCTCTAATGACTTAAGCAGTAGATATTTTTCTACTGATTTTTGGTGCCTTCGTAAATGAAAATATATTTTGAAGGAAATACGCATAAAATATTCCTTTTTGAACTTGTTTTGTAGAAAATCAAGTCGTTTTCACATTTCTACTTGACCGAATGTTATCTTTCGGTTTTAAAGAATTTCTAATCCTGAGATCTTTAAGGAAATGTCCATTCGGATAGCATTATATATGCCTGTTTAGTAATGCTTCCCATAAAGTAGAAAGCACAGTACACACCCGCTGCAGAATTTTAAAAGCCCTGTTTGGGATCTACCTAACTGATTAGAGGAATGGATGATTTTCGTTTAGTAGATTAAAAGCCTTAAGCCTAAACTGAACAGCAGATCGAGTTCAAGATTATTCTGGAACTGAAAGGCTGTTTTTAAAACCAAAATATACCCCTCCTCAGAATATAAAATTGCAAGAAGGCGTGATTTGCTACCAGTTGAGTACAAGAAAGGATATTCTTGCACCTGTTTGCTACAAAATATATTTTAATGTACAGAAGCACCGAAGATTAGTAGAGAATATTTATATTAACTAAGTGGTCATTCTTCCGAATGACTTCATCGCAGGCAACAGAAAAGACGAGCACTTAAAAGTTGACATCCTGTGCATGTAATATCACAGCATTATGCCGCAAATTAATAAATATTACAGTCCCAGTTAAGCAAGTCTTTCTAATGGAATACACATTTCAAAATTTTGGCAAACGCTCCATGAGGTCGGTCAACAATTGTACAGTAGATGTCCTTACCCCTGAAATGTCGTGATCACAATTAAAATGGGCAGTACGACATATACTTGGCTTTGCTTTTGTTTGCTGAATTTATTTGGCGTGCAGAAATATATTTCATTATATTTCATATATTTCTAAATATTTCATTGCAAATATTTTCTATGGAAGGAAAGCCTGCCAAGTTTGGGCATAATTTGACGTCTCCTAATATCGAAATATTTTTCTACGTTACTAATTATCACAGGTCAAAACCCCTTGTTTGTGCACATTAAGCTGTAAATAAAAAGTAATATAAGCAGGAAAAGTTTCAAATTAATCTCTTCTGGCAGCGGAAAATCGAATTTAAAATGTATGGAGATTACGTGGTCTTGTATAAGAGATCACACTGATTTCAAAAAACGGCAGGTAGATTCAGCTTTAAAATTTCTCCCACGGCAAATAGAGAACTTTTGTGCCATAAAATCCAGGAATATACTGGCGATCAAATACCACTGAGAATAGACAAGGTCTAAGAAAATGCGCAAGGAGAACTCGCGACACGCTGTTGCTTTTCTGTCTTGTCCTGCAAGGAAGATGTCTAAGGGTTCTCGTCGGGCGTCGGTACTGAGCGGCAGCCGAAGAGCCGCCGTTTGCTTAGTTAGCTCGTATTTTCAATATTAGTCAGTTCACTCTCTAGAGAATTACTAATAATAGAACAGTGCATATAGTTAACCAAGGTGAACCAAGACGGTCCACAAGGAAGCAATACGACGACTTCTTTCGTCGTACGTAAAAAAGTAGACTGTTTACGAAGAACACTTGTCAATGTTCTCCTTGCGTATATTTAGAAAAAGAACGAAGGACTTCGGCCTTCAACCGCTGAATGTCATGATAAAGCAGTTTTTTTTTAACTCGGAAGCTGATTAGAGGACGTCATGTATTTCCCAAGCGTCATCTGAACGCCGACTTTCATTCTTTGAAAGCCAGTCGTTTCTTTGACGAAGAATAGTTTTAGTGGAGGCGAGGTGAGCGACCTGTTCGTCACAGAGATTTGTGTGCGAATTTCCTGGCCCTTCTCCTGTTAGGTCATTAATTGTGCACAAATTGTGCTTCCAGTATTCAAAGCCAGACCTGTTAACCCCTTGCATACCGATGTTCGGCCGTCTAACACTAAGGCAAAGGCCACAGACCTCGTCCATCAAAACGTCTGTTAACCTGCCACGATGTTGGAGATGAGAACAGGATGTCTATGGGCTGGTGTCCCCTGAAATTTCAGACGTAAACATTGCTGCCCCTTCGGAGGTCAACTTGCCCTAAAGAGTTTATAACAGACGGAATCTATTTACACGCTGACTTTCAAATGCGCTCAAAAGATTTGTTGTGAAATCTCGCGGCATGCCAACGGCCTGTATTGTCTTCGGCGTTTCCAAGTTGAACATAAGAAAGTAAATGTTCCGAGAAGGCCACTATAAGCATTAGAACGGTTCCTCAGTTTAGGGCCCAGTTGTCTTCACTGATCTATGGACAATAAGCCAGTTCGTTAGTTTAAAGGCCACATAAGTTGGTTTTAAAGAAAGCACCTACGAATTTGCTAAATACAGCCACAGCCCACGACGCCTAGTTCAGATATTGGCATCTCAGGGTGCTAGTTTGTGTCAGTTGCATAGGACATAATGGCAAGTCAGAAAAAAAGTTTGTCGGAGATGTTAGAGGCACTGAAGGTGTCTCAGATGTCCGACTTACTTACTAACCTTCTACAAGCAAATGCATAATTCCTGCATATTACTAGGACAGCCAACTGCCCAAGCACTTTATGTTCATGTTTTCAATGGATTTCCCACGTTACAATGTCTAGGAAGAATGCAGCAGAGCCCAGTTTTGTGCTCATTTTTCGGCCAAATAAGGTTTTATAATTCATGCAGGCATTGCAGCACTAAGAGGACACTGGGAAATCCCTCCCCATGGCACGTTATCGCAATTCTCAGTATGGTACAGCTGACGCACTTTGAAGTTGTCACGGTCCACCAAAAGTCATGACTTGGAAGGCTGCCAACTGACCAGATAGCACTGCCCTAGTGGTCAGCAATGCGTGTGTGTGTGTGTGCATATAGGGTGACCGACCAGTGGATTGAGAGTCAGACCCAATGGTGCCTCCGCAATGTAGCCTCTGCGGCGGTCTCACGAACGCTAGACTGAGCAACCCGCATATTCCTGGGAAAACCTCACACATTGTGCGGAGTTGGGCCGTGCGTGGCTCGCGTAGACGGACTATTTAACTTTGTCAGCCACTGCGCCCGAGCCCATCCCCGTTTGCCCTGACACTGTTTCACCTTCGGAGTCTGATGAATGAGGGAAAAGAGAGTTCGGTATGTGCCGCGCAAATGCGGCACTTCTCGCATACGTCACTGGCGATGTGCCCATCTTGTCGTTGAGCATACGGTGGAAATCCCCGCTTGCCATAATCGAACTGTCCCATTAGAGAACAACTGCCTTTAACTCTTAAAGGTCCCGAACGTGGGTCTGGCCTGAATCAAGCAGAGAATCCCCGTGTTTCTTTACAGGGAAGCCGCCTCAACCCCATGAAGTGTTGCAGTGGCTGTGGATTACGTCACACACAATACAAGTGGCATTCATTAGTTACACAAACATTTATACGAGGTTCCCAAAAAGCAGGAAGACGCAGAGTCCGCAGACTCTCCATTTTCAGATACCGGATTTCAAAGTGGCGTAATTTTCTGTGGAACGGATGTAAAACCTGAACGCTGGCAGGTTCTTCATGTAAATTTAACTGACGCTACACAGGCATTGGGATTCACTGGAATAAGTGCGCACTTTGTGGATAAAAAATTTTTAAAGTGAGTGGGAGGAAGATCATTCAAGAGGCACTCCTTGGCACTGTCCTATTCCTTTAGATCCTATTATAGAAACACCAACCGATTCAACCGCCCAACCTCAAACAGCAATTCTTTCCGCTGAAAATTTCCTCCTCCCGTGAGGCGGTCTTGCAGATTCTGTTCCATCGGTTTTTCTCGTCTCTCTCTCATCCTTCTCTTTCTGTGTCTACTCTTACCTTTTCAACCGTTATATCATGCGCTCATTTCATTATTACAGGATTCGCGGGTGGTGACTTCGCTCCCATATCCGAATCTCCAACCCGAATTGCCGTAGATCGTGGATGTGCAATGCCAAGCAGTTTTGCAGGATCTTATAAGTAGGCGCTCCCAGTTAAAGACGCAGGTAAAAGGGCATATCAAGTCAGTTTAGCTGCTAGTCAACCGGCTTTCCTAGATCGCAACACCTTTTCCACTCTTTCAGTTTCGACAGGAGCGCAAATCCGAGGAATCCGAGGCGCGTGCCATCCACCCCCAGATGTGGAGTGAACCTTTACGTAGGCGCACTCCTAGCGCAAGGCATGTTGCTCCTAAAAATCCTGAGAGGAAACGGGGGCGACCTTTCTTTGCTGAACAAGCTAATGAAGCAAAAGTGAGAAATGCCCTTTAAAATCACCCTCCAAACCTATTTGTTTTAAGTAGCCAAATGTCAGGTTCAGTACCTCCGTTAGAAGTCAAAATGTATTGCTTCTGTTGGTCACATGCGTTCCGCCTTGATGCACATTAATAAAAGCCAAACGTGTAGGTGTTAAATGTCAGGTAACAAAGGCAGGGCTCACGTGATCGTTCTTATCTTCTCGGGGGCTCCCATCAGTTGAGGGGTCTTCTGTCGGAGTGTATTGCGCCACGAAGTCGATCAGCTTCAAAGTTTGAGGAAAAAATAATAAGTGAGAACTACGGCGTTGCTAAACACGTTAGGAAAAACTGCATTTTTGCATGACACAGCAGCCATTCCTGGAAGATGATGCAATCTCCATCATTTCAGTAGGAATTACCTCTCATCCACATTTGTAAGACGCGCAAATAGGGTTGCGAGGACAGAAACGCCGCTTATTAGCCATCGACTCCTTGATACCTGGCCTAAACACCAACTGCACCGGTTTATTTTGGAAAGGTTGAGTATGTTATACAACAGTTACAGTTCCTTATTTGATGAACCAGGCTTTTGAGTCGAAGGCACTAGAGGCTTGTCCAGCTCGGCGGACGAAGATAGTGATGTCACAAGTTGCGTCCAGACGCTATCTTTCCACAACTGATAGTCGTGCTTTTGTAAAGAATTTAACTGAGGTAGTGCCTGACAAGACATCTCCTCGTTCCTCAATGCAGTTTAAACACTACAGTGAAGTGCAGTCTTTGAGACGCGTTATTGTTCTTACAGGTAGTACTCCGTACGGTATGCTTTGAAAGTTTGGTACGAAGCAAACCGCATCGCTGAAACCAAAGTCAAAAGAGAGGCTTGCAAGTCAAACGTGTTTTGGCTCCTCTCTGTCCAACATGTCCGCGCTGCCACGCACATTCCGCGCGCGAAACGGCCTCGCAGGACACCTTCGGAAGCAATGTATCAACAAACCAACAACGTCAAATTCTCCCTCCACAAACACTACTATTATAATACCTGCCGCAGGCGCTGCGAGGACGATCGGTGATCAGACTGCCGATGTCCCGCCGCCATCTATATCTGGCATCAGTCATCTTGCCCCAACCTCTGCATCGATCACAGTGCCAGCTCCGCTAATACCACGCCCTCTCGCATTCCGCCCGCTGATAGGACGACATCTAGCGTCCCGTCATCTACCACCATCACCACCAACACTGCCACCTCTGGCGATGTGGATTAGGCCTCAACCAGTTCTCATTCATCTCACATACCGCCTTGTCGGTCACTTGTGAATCTATCGCGCAGAGGCTGACGAACCAGTGCTTGTGGCAGCCACATACACACGCCATCTCTGTCTTCACTGTCCACGCTGCGCACACACATTTACGAGCCGCGGGGGCCTACTTGGTCACGTGGGTACCCACAGCAGCGGAATTCACCACAATATCGACCCATCCAGCACACCTTGAACACTCATTATGCCTAGTTTAATCACCAGCTGATCGCACAGCGCGCCCATCATCAGCAACTCCACTCCTACCACCATCACCACTGAGGGCGACATTAATGCTCCCGGCCTATTCTATCCAAACTGTACCCACGAATTCGCTCACACATCGGCCTGGTCGGTCACTTGCGAATCCATCGCACAGAGACTAGTGAATCAGTGCCTGGAGCACCCAGGAGTTGAACCAGGCGCCATAACCTCAACTGTCCGCATTAGCCTCGCGCATTCAGTCACTGCATAGGCCTACTAGGCCACATGCAATCCATGAAAACCTGCGGTGGGCCATACCACACCATCACACCTTTCCCCGCCAGCACCTACGACACCCATCAACATCACCCATCACCACACAACGATAGCACACAATTGACACATTTCACGCGAGTGGGAAGTGTGTTCCTAGGCTTCTTCTCCATGTGGCTCCTCTGCTGAATGTGTGATCCGAGCCTAAGCGCCGTGACCTGGGAGGTTGTCGACTGACGTATCAACTCAGTCCACGCAGTCTGCCCAGCTGTGTGTGTGTGCGTGCTTGTGTGGAATGGCAGACTGGTGGGCTGAGAGTCCGGCTGCCTCTGGCACTCTCACACGTGTAAAGAATGTGGGTGTGCTTCTCAGCCGATGAGTGAATGGGCAGCTGGCCTTGAAGGGTAATAGGTTAGGCTACTTGCAGGGCTGCGTCCCACCCTTGTGGGTTTTAAGGACTGTGTGAATATGCTACGGAACACTTTAGCCAACCACGGCACTCGCAGCCTGATGTGCGCCGGCACTTCTCTGACACCTGATTCCCTGTCGGTGGAGGCGTTTGCGCTCCCACTAGGTACACGGGCCGTGTTCGTAGTTACCCAGTGACTTGTGTTATTCTTCTCTTCCCGGCCTGGTTTACCAACTGACGGGTAACTTGGACATCGCTCTCGGCATCGGTCTGAGAGTCAGGCTGCAATGACTCCTTCATAATGTGGCCTCTATGGCACTCCCAGTCCGTGGGGTCCGAGCCGGGTATGGCGGCACGCCTAGGAGTGGCCCCCGTCACGCCAGCCGTCATCCTTGTTTTTGTTCGTTTCCACATCTTTCTCAGTGTGTATTTTGGGTCAGGGTTGTTGATAAGGGTCCAATTGCAGATTCTCGCCGCCACAATTTGGGCTCCGAGCTCCGAGTGTGTTTTATACGAGGGAGCTGGGTGGTATGCCTAGATGCGGGCTCATTTGCCATGCCGTCTACCTACGCCCTCCCTACCTCCGGTCTTCTTGATCCTGTCTTGATATGAGGCATAGGAGGAGGAAGGGGAAGTGCGGTAGATGCTGCGAAAGCATACTCTTACTATAAGCAAATTCACTCGCAAGTCACCGTGCCTGCTGTCAGCCGGCTGTGGGGCACATGGTGGATATCGTCGGTTGAATTGTCACTCCGTAAGGAGTCCTCAAATCGTGACACCGGCAGTCCACCTCTCTACGCACTCGGAAGGGAGACTGGAAGGGCTGATTCCAGCGTATTAGCCGTCGTCAGTAAGCAGTGTCCGAGTCCAGGTTTGCAGGATCTGGTCCTCGAACCCGCGTTTTTTATTGCTCGAGTGCCCTAGCGTAGGGCCACAAGCCCGTTGTCCCGTCAGTCGCGATCAGGAGTATTAAGTACTTTGGAAATGCGTTTAGTCATATGTCCTGTCTTGTCATGTTGTGCCTTGGGGCCTGATGTTATAGTCCTCGCTGGTAGTCGCGAAGCGGCCAGCCAGAGAGATAGTACTGAACAAAATATTACGGAATAAAAATACCCCGTAACCCGATTGGTGGATGCAATTCGAGCCTGATCTGGTTGAATCATCCCCGAATAACTGTCACTTAAAGGTAAAAACTCAGGGGCATCGCTCGTAGCCTCCCTAATTCTTGCCCTACGGCGCTTGGACCGCACTCCTTTCCCCTCATTTCGTTTGATGCTGAGCTGTTTTTAACAGTTGCACAATTCCTATTGACCCAACTGTGAAAAACTCGGCGCCTCGATGGGATTCGAACCCACGTAGTAAGGGAAAGACTCTAGTACAGCCAACCCCCTAATCACTTGAGCTACGAGGCCCCACCGGACGACGCGAGTTTAATCTCATTTGGAACAAGTTTACCCACCCAATCTACTGCAACGTCTGGAATCCACCAAATCTGATACAGTAAGTTGACTGCCCAAGCAAGATTTCTTAAGTAATTAACCTAGAATCCACCAGATGACTACCAGGCTCACGTAATTCATAGATATTTTGACAGATTTTGAATAATTCCTATTGACCCCACTGTGAAAAACTCGGCGCCTAGGTGAGATCCGAACCCACCCAAATGTGATTAAACTCTCGTCGTCCGGCGGGGCCTCGTAGCTCAAGTGGTTAGAGCGTTGGCTGTACTAACGCCTTCCCCTTACAGCGTGGGTTCGAATCCCGTCGAGTTTTTCACAGTTAGGTTAATATTAATTATTCAAAATCTGTCAAAATATCTATGAGCTGCACAATTCAAATGGAAGTGTCCTGCTTGCCGGCGAGCCTATTTCCATGAAAGAAGTCTCGAGATGCCTGTTTTTGCGGAGTCAGTAAAGTCCTCGTATGTACGTTGGTGAATTCCGTCTAAATTCTGTCACCAATGGATGCAGTGAAAAGTATGAACAATCAAACTGGCTCCTAAGAAGAACTTTGTTGAAGCAATTTTGCAGGTCATGCAGAAAGTGTTCGGTCCAATTTTTGGTCGGATGTGGTTATGTAGCCTAATCAGAAGTAAACAAACCCCAGTCACCTTTAATACGGGACCGGTGGTAATAGGGGTTTTTACAGGTGGGGCCGAGGAACGCCATGCGAGGAGGTCAAGCAGTTGTGTGCAAAAGAAGAACTATTGGGAATGTGCGCGGTCGTACTTGGAATGGTTGAGAAGTGGTCGCGCTAACCCCTAACCCTAACCCGTACTATAACCCCTAATTCCAAACCCTAACCCCTAACCTTCACATTTAGCCCTAACCCCTAACCACAACCGCCTAACCATAACCTTTAGTACTAATACGTAACCCCAACCCCAACGCCAACATTACAGTGTCCATCAGGTGGGGCTACCAAACCCCACCTTACGAAATTTTCATATGATAATTATTTCTGTACGCGATTCCAGCGTTTGTACGTAATGCCACTTTGATCATGGATAACGACGATACCAGCGTGCGTTACACAGCGTGGTGGGTGCAGGGACGGTGAATTGGGCACAGACTTGCGCTGCATTTACCGCAGATTCTTCCCCATCCCACACCCCTGACCCGGTGGGAGAACAGACTCGGGACAGCTGGAGGCGGACTCAGGTGCAATGGCTGGCAAAGCTAAACAGCTCATCTACGCGTGCCACAACCAACGTGGTCATCGGTCAACATACCAGTTTTTCACAAACACAAGGGCACGGCTTCGAGTCCATCAGAGTGGGAGTGTCACAGAGATCATATTCAGAAGGAGCTATTACATTCTGTCCTGAGAGGATCGGGTTATCCTGTCAGGAACTTAGAGAAGTCCCCTGGGGACGGGGTTCCTGGAATCGACCTCTCTCTCTCTCGTCCCCTAAGCGGCGGCCCACTGTCCCGCTCGGTCGGTCACCTGATGCGGCGGATTGTGCGCAAGTGACTGGTCCGGCATGAGTCTGCGCATAGGTCTGATACCCCACCCGATGTGCCATTCGATAAGAGACTCGTGGTCTCTGGACAGCCCTAGTGCTGGTTTAGCGCATCTCCCACGTGGCTCGTTCTAGAGTCATACCAGTATGTACAGTGTCGTGACCTATCTCATGGAATGTTGGCCAAAATTCTGCAATGCGTTTCCGATTAGGAAGGATTACTTAAATGGGGTTGTTATATTGATTGTCATCCAGCATAACCCTAAAGCATTTCAGACTCGCCAGGACGTCAGCTTTTGAATGCACTTCTTTTTGACCTCCTCCAGAAACAGCACTCGGTAAAAAATAACTACTTAAGTAGCATGCATACATGCTCGTCGAGAGTCTTCTATCACTTAGTCTTTGTGGGTTCACAGCAAGAACCTTGGACTGGTGTCTGACGGTCTTTACCGGAGGAAACAACATAAATTCGATCGAAGGAATTGAGTTCGGCACAGGAATGGCAAATGATTCATTGGCGTTCATAGAAAAAAGAAACTATCGGAGCAGCAAAATCCCTCTTTTTGAAGCAAGCGCTCTTAGGGCAGATGCCCAGATTATGAAGGACAAATGGACGGATATTTCACAGGTATCGGCCACTTGAAGGAAGTTATTAAGCATTGTCTGACGACCAGCGGAAAATCGTCTCCCAGACGGGAAAGTGCCTTTGTTTGTTTTTATTTCCAACCCGAGGTAATCAGGTTTTATACTTTAAACCTCTTGCGGATGAATGGGTCTGTTCAATATGTCTGTTCAATGAGTCTGTTCAAATGAGTGGGATCGTTCAATGTGTTCAAATGTAACCATGTCGAATCGCTAAATTTTGACACCTGTGGATTTAGTTTTATGGCCCGATTTCATGAAAAAGAGCAGTTATAATAGGGACATTGACTGCTTGGTTTAAAAACCTGCCTGTTGAATTGGAGTATGGGTTCTCAAATAAAAAATGCTCTGATGCAATACATTGATCTCCGTCCACAAAATAACTCCTACTAACGCAGAGTTAGTAGCGACAAGCACAAGGGATGCTGGGATGACCATTTCTGGACCCCTTTGACCCAATAGTGAAAAATTTGGTGGCCTCGGTGGGATTCGAACCTATAAAAATACGGGCGAGGATTGAGTACAGTCGAAGCTCTAACCATCCAAGCTACTATGCTCGACCGGAATACAAGTTACTTGGCTAGCCTGCTGCAAAGTATGGGATCCACTAATTAAAATCTACAAAAACCCCAATTAATGAAATGAGCCTGGCAGTCATCTGGTTGATTCTAGATTGATTGTCTAGGAAAGCCCGCTTGAGCAGTCAGCTTACTGTATTGCTCGTTCAAATCCAATTGGTGTCGCGCAGATCTTGACAATGGGGTTAAGGGATTTATTCAAATCTGCCTTAAACACCATTTCCGGATTATAAATATTCGTGGAAAACCTGCGATTTTAATCCCGAGGATTTGATGATTGGCAGAGAGTCCAACGTGACATCCAATGACCAAAGATGCTCGTTTTGAATAGCAGGAATGCCAAATCTTTGGGGTTGGAATGACAGGCGGAAGTGGCTATTCGGCACCCCTTCTGTACAAATGCAGACCCTTACAAGATTGTCCGATAAGGATATATATATTTAACTCCAGAGTGTGAGAAAATGCGCATGTTTCGGTGAAGAACCCTCTTACGAAAGATTTTATTACATACATTGGACGGCGCACCTATCCTATTATTGCGGCATTGGTTTGAGGTCATTCTAAGAGCTGAAAAATTAATAAAGTAAAGTAATTACTCAGTAATTACGAGGGATTCGACAGAAGATCCGAGAGATCTAGAACACTTTGATGTATGTCTTTTAATAACGAAGAGTTTGGACCCTGTAAGGGCTGACTGTTTCATACTGCTCACAAATAACCTAAATTTAGAGTTTGGCCCTATGTGGGAAATTTATGTCTTCAAGTCACGAATTGGTAGAATTCAATTAGTCTGACTGGTCTTTCCTGAGCTGCGTTTTCAAGTTACCACTTTATTGATTGGTCTCCGTGCAGTATACGACGACCTTGCTGTTTTATATTGATTTTATTCGTGAAAGTTCAAATCTCTGTGTCGTTCTCCTTTGTTATCTCTGCTATGCAACGACAGGCTGCAGTTGCTAAGCTGTCGAGAAAAATATTGGTTCTGGTAAATTCTGCTCTCTATACTTGCTGCAGATTTGTTGGTGTTCCGCATAATTACCGTTTGCAATGCGGTTGCCTTCTAGGGCTTAGACTGACCATGTTCCGTAACTATGCTCATTGGCAAACGTAATTATCCTATTATTGTGGCGTTGTTCTTGAGGTTATTAAGGGAATTGATAAATTAATAATGTAGATTAGTTAACTCAGCATGGAATCTACTGCCCAGTAGAAGATTGGAGATTTGTCAAGAGAGCATTGATATTATTGTCTCCAGGACTGGTTACAGCATATGGCATTGTCGGTAGGCTTATATATGACAGAGAGCTTGCGTTCCGCAGGAAATGACTGAACTGTCTATGATCGCTCACAAATAACCCAAATTTCGCACTTTACTTTACTCGAGACTTTCACGTCCTCAAACCGCGATTTGGTAGGAACTGGCTGGATTTCGAAGAGGTTGACTGCATACTGTAATGCAAACTGACTACCGCTGCCTCCTAAATCTGATTTTGCCGCACCGAATTTGGGCATTTTTCGGCGGAACTGAGTTATGTAGTCCTCGAGATGGGACATACGAATAGGCACACCCGCCTAAGTAATAAAGGTGGCCCTGCGTATAATCCCCGAAAGAACAAAATATTCTCATGTCCTAACCCCAACAATAAACCTAGTATTCAATTAAACCGCTGCCAAAACCCTGACCCTAATCCTACAGTAAGTCCTAACTCTGCAGTTGACAGTAGCCCCCTACCATAACCCTAAACTTGGTCCTGACTTGCCTTACCGTTAAATGCTTACCCCAAAGCTAAACATAACCATAATACTAGCCTCACTTTCACTGGAAGTTGGTTCAAAGCCACACGTATTTCAGGTGATTCCTGTTCTTATGTCCTGTTTAGGGGGCCATGCGAGTCAGTTCAACCCACTTTTCTACCGATTGGACTATTCTTTTACGCGGAATGTCCCAAATAACTGCGAATCTGACGTCATTTGGCGTGGATTCACCCGTAGACTGTTTGAGCCAACCTAGTGGGCGTAAACAAATTGACGCCCTAGGGCGTCAGTCGAGAGTAACGCGGCTGCTGCTACTTTCCTTGAACTTCTTTCTGCCCGCATTTTTCTGCTGATTGCTCCACGTTAGCAGAGAAAATCAACCACGGCGATTGCAGTGGGCGTTTCTGATTAGTTTTGGGCCCAGATGGTGGACCGGCATGTGCCCTGCACGCAGGAGACAAAACAGAGCCCTTGTTCCTAGGCCTAACTGCAGTAGTTGTGACTCGGTTATGTCGCTGAGAGCGACTTGGGATTGACGCCAAGCGAGTCATCACTGGTTTGTAGAGTGAGCGACGGCCTCTGCCAGGGACATCGAGGACGAAGTGACGAAAAGTCAGCGCAACTCGATGTGTGCTACGTTGTTGAGTTCCTATCCATTTTCTATTTCGGGCACGGGAATAATGCAATGCCATCTGCTCTGTTTACATCTTGAGACTTGGCTCGCTGGATGACTGATATTTTTTGGCATTCGCGCAGTTTAAGTAGCACTTGAGTCTTCCAGAAGTAAGCAGCTTCAGTTACTAGGAGGATGAATGTATAGACGCCTCTAAAAAATTAACGAAAGACCTTTTTATTGCCAATAGGAGCGAAGAGACGAGTCCCAGGAAGCATTTTTGAAGAATGAGACACGATTGCTGGGACAAGAGCTTTATTAGCCTAACGTTTCGGGTTCCCGCTCGAACCCATCATCAGAGACAAAAGCAGATACGGGTGGTTCATGCACAAGGGGCTGCAGTATTTATAGGATGCAGCCGCCATGCTATCACACTCCTATGGATATTCACGGCTCCCCCCCCTTCATCAGGGATCACTGCACGTCGTGTGATGGCTGTTTGATGGCCGACATTTGCGTCCTTAACTTCTGAAATTTCATCACGTGTGTTGGATGTTGGTGTGATGATTGCTCGATCATCTGACGCACTGACCATGGTGTTGGGAAAAGTGTTAACCTGTGCACTCCACGCGTGGCCAATTACTCCGCCTAGGCGAAGGCTCCGCACGGTGTATTGAATGGGAAGATTATTGCACTTGTTCATAGACTGGGGGCCAGTAAACCATGACTCAAGCAGCTCCCGGCTCACGCGGTTGTCCCCTCTTGCGAGAATTTCGGCCTCGTCAAATTTGAATGTGTGGCCGGATCTCGTCGAATGAGCCGTCTGTAGTCGTTTATCGGATCTGGTCCAGTGACGAACAAAACAACTACGTCGGAGAAACCGGAAGAAAGCTCCGAACGCAAATGACCGAACACGCTGCAGCGGTGCCTCGAGGGCCATAGTTTGTTGAATTATGGAGTATCAGGCGCATACAATCTTCAAGGGCCTAAGCTGTACCTTGGAAGTTTGCTAACTGACATGGCAAGACGGCGCTACTCAGAACTAGGGGCCAGACCACAAGGATCCTTCTTACTGTGGCCAATATGAGAGTCTCACCTAGGTGATATCTTAGAATCCTGATTTAGAGCCCGAGGACAGTCCCACAGGGACTAGTAGTGTAGGCAGGATGGGATTATTGGCAAAGGCGAGGGAGACTGGCATTATCATTCGCAGCTTATTAACCGTCATTAGTTAGTGATATTCAGCCCCACATTTGGCGCACCCGAGGTACGAGCCAACGTTCTTTTGGTTATTGAGTTTTGGTGAGTCCACCACTCTGACCGCAGGTGCTCCCGAACCTGGGGTCAGGCATGGCTGGCTGATGACGGCCAATCAGCCAGAAATGGCCATCCTAACTTGCCTCACGTTTGCGGACAACCCCCATCTACAGGACGCTCTGGTCTTGCTGGTCTTGTTGACTCCTATCACAAGGGCTCGGTCCCATTGGGGCGACGTTTACCGGCACGTCACAAGTTGATTGGCGACTCCCGCTTCCGGATTGCACGCATTTCGTCGTGGGATCACGAATGTGACTCTCATGTGACGTTGAATATTTCCACAATGAACACCCGGGTCTTTGTCTAGGTTGACTGAGCATTTAACTAAAATTCGCGATAGCGACAGATGTTTGGAGGTAACAACATGCGGTGGAGAATGTGGAGCAATCGACTCGGTCAACCGAGTTTTCGTGTAGAGTCTGTGATACCATTGAAAGCAGTTGAGGATGAAAAGAAGATACGGGGGAGTACGCTGCGCGGTCTTCATCCACGTGCGTTTTTATGTCAACTACTGAACTGCACTGTGATAAGAAGTGACACTTTATCCCGTCGATGATAAAACCAGCTAGTAGCGTAGGATACAGTTGTATATTCACGCCTGAGTCGCCCAGAGTAAACCTCGGGGAAAGCGGTGATCGAGGGTGACTTTTTGAATGGGGTTGAGTTCAGGAGACAAGTGGAACAGAGGGTTTCAAGGCGACCTGAATTACACCGAGGATCCTTCAACCGAGGGAGATGTGAGGGGCGAATGCACTCGATAAGAAAAAGGGAACCTTTCAGCTCCCTAACGCAAAGAACCTTGCCTAACGACCCACAAAACCCACCACACTGACCACCGAAAAGAAAACGTTGTTCCTCAAAGTCCCTTTTCAAGGAGACGCGCAAGTGAACTCAGAAGACGCCTTGACCAAGCTGTCTCGGGAACCTTCCCAGCAGCAAGGGTTCACATATCATTCTCCACTAACCTTATTTTACGCGGAGAAGGCAAGTATAGGCTGCCACCTCAGACCACCTCAATGTGCATCTACTCATTCACTTGCACCTGTGGAGCAGGTTATGTTGATCGTACGAGTCGACGCCTTTCTAAAAGAATACGAGAGCCTTTTTCGCATGGCTGGCAAAAAGTGAAACTAGGAGAATAGACAGAACCATCCTTACGTATGCAGTGAATTCAGGGCATCGTGTGGACTCCGCCGAATCATTTCGTGTGATGCTACCCTAAGCTACTGGGCCAGCGCCTGATAGCAACAGCAGAAGCGGCCGCCATCAGGTTACGAAAACCGACCCTATGCGTCCAGAAGAACCTCGTTCAGGCTCCGCGCTTACCGTGGTCAAAGGTTGACTAACCACATACAACTTTCTGCGCCCTTGCGCTCTTGCCTAGCCTGTATTTTAAAAATTAACTTTTATCGATTTTTTACACTCAGTGCACCCCGTCTCATATAACTTTACCGGCCTGGCGAGAAGTTATCCGAAAGCAAAGTTCGCTCGTCACCTTTTCTTCTGAAATCGTGAAAACTCGAAAGTGCGCTGATCCAGACAAAACAGTAAAGTTCCACAGAAACCCACGCCGGACCGAGTTGCAGACACAGCCGCTCATTGAGACTACGAATTTTAGTCAGCTTGACTGAGCAGCTCTACTTTCAGAAACGCACGCTTGAAAACGATTAGGGCATAAACGTCTAAAATCGGAGATCATCAGTAGTCTGTGCTAATCACGCAAAGAATACGCCTCACTAGCCTGGAGTTTTGTTGTTTTATGTGTACCAGCAGTGCCTGTCTGGAAAAGTGCCACGCCGCTGTGTTTCTTGTCTAGACAAGAACCTAGACCTGACATACGAGGCGTAAACATACGTGTATAGCAGTTCCTGAAGCGATCTACCTCACGCGAATTATCCCATCAAGGAAGTTATTGACACAAACATCAGCGCCGACGTCCAGTGGTCTAAGGTAAACAAAATTACTGCTGTTGCGCTTTCGGGCTGTGCTTCGGGTACGTCGCGCCAAACGAGCTTTCACGACTACGTGGTGTGCATGTTATTGGAACTGTGCCAAGTCTGCGCACGTTTTCAACCACTGTCAAACATGTGTGCTGGCAGTCGAAGACGAACGCTTTCACGCCAGGCCAGCCGCTGCATCCAGTCTCATCACCAAGTTGATTAACAGGCTCGGACAGTCAATTGGTGCATGAAGCCGAAGGTGATGGACAATTTGGCCCCTCTGCAAATCAGCTCATTCCTCATTTGGGAGAAATCTGTCACCCTTGAATCCAGCACGACGCGCGAACAGCTGTGGCTTCTGGTAGGTCCACTGTCGTTGTCGATGCTGTCCACCGCGTGCGTCACAGCAAGGTGAGAGGCGGCAGGGTGACTTGCGCAGCATCTACCGCATCCTGTCCTCCTCCCTCCCGCTTAGACCCGCTGTCAGGACATAGTAAAGAAGACCAGGGTGCAGGTGGCTGGCACGGGCGAACCCGCACCCAGGCGTACCATCACACCCCCTGGTCCACAACACACAACTGACCAGAATTTTAAACAACAACAAAAAACGGGTCAGAAAGGGAAGTATGACTGGGCAGTCATGTCCACCACCTGTATATCCAGCGGGAGCGCAATCGCATCTATTGCCACAGAGAACCAGGTATCGGATAACTGCCAACACAGCCGAGACTTCGAGGTCCATGTCTTGCCGAGTCATGAAATAGCAGACGCATAGAATCTTTAAGGTCCTAAGCTGTAACTTGGGAGTTTGTTAGCTGACACGGCAAGACAGTGCTACTCAGAAATGGAGGCCAGACCGCAAGGATCCTTCTTACTGCGACCACTCTGAGAGTCCCCCGTAGGTGGTATCCTAGAATCCTGAATGAAACCAACTACACGACGTCATCTCGTGTGTGTTACTTTGTCAGCTACTTCGTCCACCGACGACTGTCCCGACAGTGTTTTGCCCTCGGATCAAAGTGGGCGAGGAAGGAGAGAGTAGGGTACATGGTGCGCAATTCCACTTTGCCGCAAACAACTTCATGCATATATTGCGGTTACTTCATCTACAGCGGCGAACGTCGCTGCTCGCGACGGCCGAACTATCGAAGCGAAGTCTCCGTTCAATTTGAATAGATATTAACTACCACACATCGCGAATCTTTGTTTCGTGAAATGGCGGTCTGACCGTCGAGAACCACGTTGTCCGCCGTGTGTCGCTCAACCTGTGACATGTAAGACGGCAAATTTTGCATGAATTAGTTTGTGGTGAGGCAGACTTGCGCAGTGTCTTCCTCGATCGGGGCGATCGGGGGTCGGCCAGACGCAGCGGCTGACAAGGTCAAGCAGCCCGTCTACGGGTGCCACACACGACTCGGACCATTTAGAATGCATCGGTCTTCTACAAGAATGTCAGGTGTTGGAATTGGACACGGTGACCAACGCAGCGTGAAGTCTGGCAGCAATTTTGGGCTGAAACGGACTGTGCGCTGCCAACTTGAGGCGTACCATGAGACAGCCTGGCCCCCTTTGGTCCAACAAGTCTACAGCTTTGTTGTTGTGGAGACAACACGAACAGAACAATAGACTTGAAACCAACCTCTTCAAATTCCGAAGACTCGTAATAATAACCCTTTTCGGCCATATGATGCAGTCTATGCTGCTCAGCTAGCTTGTAAAACCCAAAGTTTATGTCAGAATCAGTACTGAACTCAATGGAATAGTCATATCTCTCACTGGAGCATTCAATTATCACTATCAGCTCCATAATTGTCTACACTCACTGGTGGCAGTTTCATCAGTTTTTGACACAGACTGAGAGAATCAACTATTCTAGGTGGGACGTGAAGGATAAGGATCTATCCGCGTGTTTCCAGCTAAATAACTAACGGAGAACTGGGGGTAAGATATCGCCCTCTGACTTTAATGTGGCATTTATCGACATCTGTTAGACAAAATGACCGTCTTCTTGTTTTAGAGTTGTAAAAATTACCATAAGAGTATTCAGAAGACGCATTGGCAAGCATACGTTGCCTTTGATAAAGCCTCCTATGGCGAGTACAATTATATGGGGACGTGGAGCAGTCAGACGTGTGAGTGATTGGAAAATCGATAAACGTTGGTTTTAAAATACAGGAGGCACGAAAGCGGAAGAACGCGGAAAACTGCACGCGGCTAGTGAACCTTTGACTACGGTAAGCGCGGAACCCTAATGAGGTTCTTCAACAGATACCATCGCGGAGGAGCCTAGAAAAATCCAGGACTTTTTTCGCGACAGGTTTATTGCAAGGAACATTGCCGAACGACCGTTGAAACCCACCACACTGACTGCCGAAAAGGAGACTTTGTTCCTCAAAGTCACTTTTCAAAAAGACGCTGCGAGTAAGCTCTTAAGAATATGCCTTTATCAAGCTGTATCGCGGAGCTTTCCAACAGCAAGGGTTTAAATATTATTCTCTACTAACTCCTTTTTATGCAAAGAAGGTAAGGTTGGGTTGCCACCTCCGATCACCTCAGTGTGCATCTACTCCTTCAGTTACCCCTGCGAAGCGGATATTTTGATCGTACGGGTCGATGTATATCCAAAAGAATACGAGATCACCTCCCCACATAGCTGGCAAAAGGCGAAACTAGGAGCATAAGCAGCGTCAGTAGATTCGTGGCGTCGTGTGGACCTCGGAGAAACTTTTCATGTGATTTACAAGATCCCCTCGAACTATCCAATGCCACTGGGCCTGTTTCTGTTGGCAACAGTAGAAGCGGCAGCAATCAGAGTATAAAAACCGCCCAGAAGAACCTTGTTGAGGCTCTGCGTCTATCGTGGTTAACGGTTGACTAACCCCATGCCACTTTCTGAGCCCTTCCGTTCTCGCCGCGCTTGTGTTTGAAAACTGAATTTTATCGATTTTCCAATCACTGCCGCATTTGACTGCAACTTGTCGAAAGCAACGTCTGCTCGTTAATCCGTTTTCTATTTGTCCCAAATCAGGCAATCAGGGAAATGACCTCAGCATACCATTAGTAGCCATTTTGAGTTATGTATGGAAAACTGCATAGGAATATGCGACGAATTCTGAGATCATTGCAAGTCTGCCCATTTCCAAATGAAAAAGCATAGTATCAATTGTCATGCTAAAGGAGGAGATGTCAATGACGAAAGCAGACACTGATCACAAAGTCTCATGAACTTCCCGAGCAAGGGTAACCTGGATTTTAAATGAGATAGCCTTCCGTAGAAGCTATAAAAAAATCGAAAGTAATAACGCAACTTCTTCGCCTGATTAAAACAAAAGCTTCAAATACATTCCCACTAAAGACAGCGAACTAAAGTCTTTCCATTTTGGGAGTATGAATAATTGAAAAAATGCGAAGACCACCAGATACACGCTGGTCGGTCGGTTAAAAAAGAACAAAGGGATATTAGATTGAAGTTTGAAAAACTATATATTTATTTGAGTTGAAAATGGCAGGTTCCAAAGAGGTTGAAGTTGTGCACAAAAAAGAGGTTTACCTTGCTCAGTACGTCGTAAGAGATGGTCATATCACCGGTCGACCCTTCGTATCCGTCGGGAGTCATACTGTCACTACGAAACGATGAGAGATCAAAGGATACCATAAGAGTTGAGAAGACTTATGCAAACATAAATGTAATGAAGCGCCAACAGTCCCTTTATTCGCCGGACAAGTTTACATCTATCCTTTATGAAATCTCATAAAATGTGTTTACCAAATACAAACTGATAAAACATGCCTAAGTTTACAAAAAACAACTAATCAGTCGGCAAATTATTCAAATGTATCCACCAAAAACACCAAACTAATAATCAGCCAGCTTCAGTCAAATGCAAACGTAAAATAGATATTTGAAATACTATTTTGTTAGTTAGAAATAATAACTGTTCCAAGAAAAGCGGAAACGCCGAAAACACGGAAATTCGTGTCTAATGGTCGAACTCAATTCTAGCAGTGCATAAAGCCTGCCAAAAGAAATAATTGAGTTTGTAAAATGGCATAAATACGGAGAGGTTTAAAAGACAGTCTTAGCATATATTTTACGTAATTATCCACGCTTAATTAGTAGTATCTGAAGTATGGCACATAGTCACGTGCATGATGTTTGATTATGGGTTCCATAACCGTTCAATGGGAATTCAATACGAACGCCTAAAAATGGAAAAGTCTACGGGTGAAGATAAAAGCCTGAAGACTGATTGACGTACGCGAAGAGCTGAATACAACACGGTGGAAGCGGGACGCATTCAAGAGTTGCCATTGCTGTTAGAAGACCCTCTACCCCTGAAGTTGCTATGAAAGCCGAGAGGCAGATGGCAAGATCGTCACATGGAAGCCGGTGCTTGTCCTTTAGTGGACCACAGGTTGGACCTGGAGAGTCTGAAGCCAACTCGCAGTCCTCTTGAAAGAGTAGGCCCTGGAGTTCGGACAGTTCCGGCTGACGAAAGATTTCAAAGAGGAGATTCTGCATTTCCGACTTCTACAAAAAGGCGAAGCTTGGAAAAACACTCTGTCTACATCGATCAGAGGAGCTCCTGTTGAACAGAATGCGCATTGAATATCAGAGCTCACAGGCAGGATAGAGTATGACTTACTACCGCTAAATTGTCCCACCAGCTTATACAGGCAAACTGGAACTGTGCTCGGCTCAGCTGAATACCCAGCAGTGTTTCAGAGCTCCTGTTCAAATCATCCTTACGCCCACTAGCTTGGTCGAGGAGGCAAAATCGCTTTGCTAAGGCCACAAGATCCAGTTGGGAAAGACTTTTCTTACTACCGCCTTCCGCCTGTTGGCTTGCATTGTCCTCCAGCACTGCGAGCATGAAACGACGCCAATCGACAAAATCAATGTGGCTTGCTCCTGCATTTTCAATCGAGGCTTGCGGCACTCTATAAGTTTTGGCCACTTCAAGGATAACAGCTTGCGCTGTGTCATTTTTCGCAACAGGTTCTGAGACGGCGGGCACACCTTCTGCTTGTGGTAAACTCCGGCGCAACAGGTATGGTGTTAGGCTCGTCACAAACTTGTTCTCCGCAATGATGCCGGCTGGCGCCCGTCGTCGAAACTGTTAGGACGTAAATCTTCAGGTTAGTAAAGTGGTTACTTTCAAAACATAAGTAGCAATGAAGGCAACGTTTAGCAGACCTCGTTGATCAGCTGCTGGATGTCCAAGAGGCTGAAGCCGGGATGGGCCGCTGGAGGCTGGCTTGCCTTTACTGGCACGCGTTCAAAGTCGAGCGTAAGACAGGACTCCGTCTTATGAATCATCTCCTGTAATGGGCAGAATAAAAAGCGAGACTTGATAAATCTGAAAAACCCACATGAGAACTGATCTTGGTGTCATTTGATCTTTAAAAGAGAGAAAGAGCGTCCTTGCAAACTAAGCATAACTTACACCTGTGATTCCGAATTCCTCGCCACCGAGTAAGAGTCGACCCTGAAGCATTTTGCCGTCCTCAATAGTGTTCCTCATAACCGAGACCATCTGATTGATCCTAAAATCGGGCATACGCCTCACAATAACGCCAGTAAAAACATGAAAACTTGCAAATACGGTGAGAACAGAGCCTTATGGGCCTAAACAGTTAGAGATTAATGTCATAGTAAATTTCGGCGCAGACTGCGATGAACAATTAACCCGACCAGAAAGCCTTGGGATTTAAATGGAGTCGAACTATGGACGACCAGAATTTACGTCTCCAGTTTCCGTGATATCCCAGTACCCCAGCAGGTTGTTTCAGTTACTGACCAGCAAGAAGGAGCAATCGTCTTGAACTCGCTAGTTCAAAGGCTCAAGTAAAAAATATGTGAATCTGCCTCCACAAAACGTCAGGCCTCTTTAATGGCCTTCAAATTGTAATTGCCCTGTGTCCGCTCAGCAGAGAATATGGACCCCACAATGTTTATTTTCCTATCTTTTCTGTTAAGCAGTGTGGGTCCACAACTTTTAGTTGTCAAGATTTAACAGGTAAACCGCGGTCTGCTTGATCCATCCATCACTTATCACTGTACCGGTCAACTGCTGCTTATTTGGCAAAACAAGTAAGAGCTACAGTGTCGTATTTCTGAATATTCTGGGGAAATATATTGCTCCTTCAGGTTTTGCCAGTAGATTGCTCCAGCAAAGTAAAGGAAACCTCTGGGCTGAGAACTTACAATGTGATGAGCAGACTATCAGAAGATATGAGTAAACGCGAAGCAGGGCACATGACCGTGCACAAATACGTCAGATCAGTCGCCTGCAAAAAGGTCGCAAGTCATGGCGGCATTTTGACATGAAGAATGTTAGCCGCCATCAAAAAGACGATCCCTTGCCATCTGGTGCAGTCATAGAAGCCTAAGCTGATGGGGACTCCCGCCTTCAACCATTCCATCAACCAGGCAACCGTTGTCCTGCCATCCACTTACTTCTGAGACAATTGTAGGATGAATGCACGCAATCGACAGTTGGAATTACTGAGGGCACTTAGTGCTGAGAGAATTAATTTACAGTCAAGAAACAACAGCAGTAGCAGCTCCCCCCTCCTCCTCCTCCTCCTCACCCTACTACTACTACTACTACTACTACTACTACTACTACTACTACTACTACTGACAGTTCGACCATCGATTTCGATGATGTCCACCGTGTACCCCACAGTTGCAGCAGCAATGCGAGCAGGGACGGTGACTTACGCAGGGGTTTATAGTGCCGGTAGACTTGCGTAGCATCTACCTACACACTCTCCTCCTCCCTCGCCCGAGCCCGGTGTCAAGACAGAGTCAAGAAGACCGGAGACGAGAGAGGCCGCAGGTGGATGGCTCAGACGGATCCTCACCTTGACGTTCCACCACACCCCCTGGTCCACACAACAAATAACCAGGATTTCAACCAATCACAACAGAGATTTGGAGGCTGGCACGACCGAAGCCGCACCTGGGCGTGCCGCCAACGCCTGGCTCGGATCCCGCACTGTGATGGGAGTGCCATAAAGGCCACATTAAAAAGGAGCCATTGCAGCCTGACTCTCAGACCGCCTCCGGTCAAGGAGGAGGTCCAAGTTACCCCGTCAGTTGGCAACCTTCCAAGCCACTGCTTTTAGCGCACCGTGATAGCTTCAAGCGCGTCAGATTGTTTATAGTGAGCCGTCGACCTCACTCTCCCTTCCCACTCCCACACCCCAGCCGCTGTCCGAGCCGGTCAGCAGACTGGAGTGGGGAATGGGCGCGGTGGCTGTTATGGTCGACTGACCATGACTACGCGCGCCACGGCACGACCTGGCCCCCCATACACACAACACCAGGATTTCACACAACGGGGGTTGAACAGCGTGTCTCTCACTTGCGTGAGAGTGCCGTGGAGGGTGCTGTCTCAGCCCGTCCCCAGCCCACCAGTCCGCCACTCCACACAACACACACATAACGCGACAATGCGACGAACTACTACTACTACTACTACTACTACTACTACTACTACTACTACTACTACTACTACTACTACTACTACTACTACTATTACTACTACTACTACTACTACTGCTACTACTACTACTACTACTACTACTACTACTACTACTACTACTATTACAACTACTACTACTGCTGCTGCTACTACTACTACTACTACTACTACTACCACCACCACTACTACTACTACTACTATTACAACAACTACTACTGCTGCTGCTACTACTACTACTACTGCCACGAAAACTACTACTACGACCGCTCCTACATATAATACTACTCCCATTACGACTAGTATTACAATCAATATTGCGGTGATGCTCCGCAATTCTAAAAGCAGGAGGCATGAATACGAGATCGGGTGCTGAACCCTGTTGATATCAAAGTTGGAAAGTTCTACCCAATGGCAGTCTCGGGACTTTAGAGATGAAAAAGTTCGAGGGGTTGCACGCCCCCAGTGGGATAAATAAACGAGAAATTTAGACCCCAGAGGCAGAACTTACGCGTCATGCGATTTCAGCAGACGAAGACCGATCCATGCATTGACTAGAGCTTTGCAGTCGGTGACCTTTGTCTTGAGATCCCCCAGCACTGCCAGGGCCATTGAACGAATGAGCTTCAAGCGAAAAGCCGTGTGCTCCGCTGGATGGTGTGAAAAACTATTCGGTGAACTGGTTCGCAAGGAGTTTAGGCAGATATTTTGGTACCATCATCACTCCTCGGAGATGAGGTTCCTAGTACGTGCGCTACTTATCATGCAGCCGCCGATAAATTTAACGTGGGGAGACAATACATCGCCCCAACATTTATCCGAATATTTGCTTACTATCGTGCCCTCCTTTCCACCCTAAAGAGCCACCCCAAAAACTCGTATTACATGATAATCTGGTTTTTATTCCTTGAATGAAGTCACATACTGCGTCCTCGCCATGCATGTATTCCATGAAATATATTTAAATAAGGGAAGGAGAAGAAGAGGGTTCGAGAACCGGAACAGTTTGTTTATTGTCCTGAGCTTTCAGACTCGTGTAGGATTCCAGTGTCAGAGATAGTAGCCGCAAGAGAACAAGCGACAGTTATACGGCATATTCCGGCGCTCGAACCCTCTTATTCCTCTTCGCTTATGCATACACCTGTAAGTCGAAAGTTCGACTTCACATATTCGAATTAGTTAGAACATCTAAAATCAGTGAGAATGATTCATGCTATTTAAGTGGCCATTTTTAGACAGTGTAGTCTTTGCAGGCAGGCGGGAAGAAATTAGTTCAAAAGCCAGCATCAAGTAGAAACTAAAATATCTTGGCATTGTGCTGCATGGTGATTAATATTACAACCCTGTTTAAGTAATCTTTTCTAGTCGAAAACGCATTTCAGAAGTCCGGTTGACATTTCATATTGCGAGGACATTTACCGTACTTTTGAGGCATATTTGGAGTTCTAAAGACAGAAGGCTCACAGGCAGGACATACCTTCCTTTGCGATAGCTTCGAATTCTTCCTTGGAGAGCTTCGCATGCAGTCCCCGAGTTGCCTCATCCTCAAAGGAGGATCCTATAGACCAAAGTATATGTTTATTCACTGAGCTGAGAGGTTATACTTAAGCAGAAATTGTGGACACATAGGTAGATTTTTGACAGCCTGTGTGCGGAATTTTGAATTCCACAAGTTTTATATGCGAATATATCATCACACCTAAATTTTCAGATGCACGAGGTAAACCAGGGACACTAATCTGAGTAGTAAGGTTCCTTAAAGCACTATTGGAAGACTATAAATCAGTTTTTCATGACGTCTACTACGACTGATGCTTATTTAACTACTATTGTTACTTAAAGAGACTCCTTCCCGAATGGATTACAAAGTGGAGCTTGCTCAGGTCGTTTTGCTTTGCATATTCAGTATAGAAGGAACATATTCAGTCATGCAGAGCGATTGGCTGGCGAGACATAATGATCAGCAACGATTATTCACGTCCCACCAGTTCTGTCTGCATTCCTCTTACGTTGATGGTTGCCTGCTTTTTCCCAAATAAACTCGGTGAAGCTCCATTTCAGTGTGAGCTTGGATGTTTCAAAACGCAGCTGAGGGGATATGAGTATAATAGCTCAGCTACTGGAGTGCTTTACGTAACACTAAACAACCACAGAGTCTGAATTTGAGCCTCTGCTAGTGTGGCGTAATGCATCACTCAGCTTGACGGAGACTTTGCTTGAATCACCACTGGAAAAAGAGACTTCTGCGGAATTACAGCAGTGAGCCTGTATAAACAAGTGTAGATGCCTGTTGCCCCTTCCAATGTCATTTTACCGACTCCCGTTTGTATTTCATTCTCTCTCTCCCTCGCCCTCTCTTTATCGTCGGCATACCGCCGTAAACTCCCACGTAGATGTCGACAGCATTACACACCCCATCGTTTGTGTCGCATACACGTTGTTATCACTTCTTCTCCAATTGTATCATTGACATACCCGGTTCCTTTTTTATGTTCATAAGTATACATTTACAGCCAAACTCGCTTCCTGTCAACAGTATGGCAGTTCGACCGTCGTCTTCAACGGTATCCACCGTACGCTCCACAACAAGGCGAGGCGGTCACGGCGACTTGTGTGTGATTTAGAAGACTTGCGCGGCATATACCGCACACTATAGTCCTCACTCCCCACCCGGACCCGGTATCAAGAGAGAGTAAAGAAGACCGGTGGTGGAGGAGGGCGCAGGCGGATGGCTCGGTCGAGCCCGCACCTTGGCGCTCCACTCCACACCCCCTGGTCCACACAGCAAATGACCAGGATTCTAACCAACAACAAAAAGGGGGTTGACACGGCCGATGCCGCACCTGCGCGTGCCCGTCACACCTGGCTCGGACATCACGAAATAGGACTGTCAACCATATAATTTTATATACGATTATGTCGTCTTTTTTGCGAGCGATGACATATCTGACGATTTTGTTCGTCCAGGCCGCTCTACACGATCCTGTGTACGTGCCTTGGTTCTCAACGCCTTCGGGTGCTACACTGAGACCGCGGATGAGATAGAAAGTGTTGCTTAAATCCCTCCAATGTTTGTCGATATTTGTTGCACCACTAATTCAAGAAACACATTGACAAGCATACGTTCACTTTCGGTAAATCATATCCAGGCCTGTACATTTATATAGCTCTGGGAATTGTGAATAAAATGACACGAACAAGTAGGCAATAATGCTGTAGTTCAGGTTTGGGGGCAGAAGTGCAACATCGAATTTCCAGTCATGATCAGGGAGGTCGTGGGTAGGTCCGGGCAAGGGTAATTACGTGCGGGTGGCTGGCTTGGTGGTCTTGACCCAGGGCAACTGTGGGACCTGTATGAAGTTCTCCTGTGCGCACAGGACCGGTTTGCATAACCTGACTGCAGTTTTCTTGGCCGTAGCCAAGAGACTCTACATGGGTAGTTTTGGATAGCATGACGGAACCTTGTAAATTGCTTTTTCAAAAGACAATTTGGTGAGCATACGTCTGCTTTCGATAAATTCTCTTCCGGCCTGTACATTTATATGGCCAGTAAAGTAATGAATTAAAAGATACGGACACGTAGATAACTATGCTGTAGCTCGGACTTAGGGAGAGGAGGGGAGGTGGAAAGTGAAACACCACAATTCTAGTCAGCCACAGGGAGAAGGTGGGTACCGGGGAAGGTAATTATATGCAGGTAACTGGTTTGGTGGCTTTGAACCATTGCAACTGTGGGACTTGTATGAAAGTTCTTCTGTGCGCACAGGACCGGTCCGCGTAGCCTGATTGCAGCCGCCTCTGCCGAAGCCAATAAGCACTGCCCACGTAGTTTTGGATAGTTTCACGGGACCTTGCAAATCACTCTAAAGGTCCTTCTGGCGTTCGCAAGGTGGTCTGTGTCTGCCATGTGCGCGAGGATCGAGCTGCCGACCCTGCTGGAGGGTGTTCTCTTAGTCTTCTAGACAAAGGCTGACTCGTGCGACCCATTTATTCTGCCCCACAGGAACAAGTGAAGGAGTAAATACACATGGAGGTGGTCTGCGCCGGCAGTTTGTCCTTGCCCTATCCGTATACAGGATGGGACTAATAAATAACAGCACACGGAAATCAGCTGCTGAGAAGCTGCATGATGTAGCCTGAGTTAGACACCTTCTTAAAACTTCACTCGGCGCGTCTCTTTGAAATGGAGCTTTGATGAAAGGACTTTTCTTTCCTGCGCCAGCATCGGCGGCTTTGATGACCTTTCGCCAATGTTCTTAGCAATGAATCGAGCCGTTCTGGTGAAAGAGAGACCTCCTAATATTGTAATCTTTCTCCTCCAATGCCATGAATCAAGCAGATGCTTTCCGTTCGCCGCATCAAACAGCGGACTAAACTAAGTTTCAAGTTTAGTCGTTCGAAGCTCCCAAAATTTTTTGTGCTGCCCGGACCACCTCCTCTGTACGTCTGATATCGCCGCCAGGCCTTCTGCTCAGAAGCAGGTCTGGAATGGGGATGGTTTAGGACTCTTCTTCTTCCAGGGTAACTTTAATTGATGGGTGTGCCCGATTTATCTCATCCAGTAGAACTGAGGAGTCCTTTTGTTTAGGTGCGATCGCAAATATATCATCCGTGTAACATCCATAGTATGTCAGACCGTTGATCTGGTGACGAAGCTAGAAAACGTCTAGCTTGCCTACGAATATATTCTTCGAAGGCGAGCCATGTGTGAACCCCTTCCGTCAGTCTATACAACCTGTTGACAAAAAGGAACTGCGCGTTCGGGGCACCTCAAGAACAATACTTTGGTGGCATTCGCCGGCAGTGATATATCCTGCTGATTAGAGGCGATGTATTCACAGAGGTATTTGACGGTGTACGTGACCGGTACGTTCGTAGAAAGAGACGAGACATCTAGCGAAAACACAGACACCCCGCTTGGGTGGAGGTCCTTCACGCTGTTAACGAATTCACAGGTGTTCCAATAGCTATGCGACGCTAGCCGATACTGCAGGAGCTTAAGATACTCCGCTTACCATTTTACTAACGCATGGTACGGCGAGTTCCTCATATCTAGGATTCGATGACCCAGTGTGCCATCTTTTTGGGTTTTCGGCAAGCCGACGTGTCGAAGCTGCTCCACGTTGTGTTCGCTCATGAAGGCATCCGTTCCGAGTCTTCACAGACAGTTGTGCTTCAACCTTTTATGTAAGGTCCTCCTCCTATTCTACTTTATGGACTTTTCTTGATTCCACATAGTTGAGTGTATTTTTATAATATAGTTCACTCTAACCACCAAAGTAAAGCCAGTTCCCCTATCCGGCCTATTTATTAGAATATCTTTGTTCTGCCGAAGGGGCATTAATCTCTCTACGTGTGACTTCGTCAGCAAACCTCGACATTTCCGGCCACGGTTTAGGTACTGATAATAACAGTTGACTAGCGTGGACTTAAGATGTTGTTTGCTTTCTACCAAAACTGGCTGAAGATCCTCTATTTGATTCAAGAGGTTCTCGAACTATTCTCTCGCCCTAGCACGTTGAGTTTCCGGTGAGTAGAGAAGAAATTAGGACTAAACGATAAGGCTCCAATTAAGGTTCTATCGACGGACATAGACGTGTACAGTTTTGTACGTACCGACTTGGGTCTATAGCAAACTACGAATGTGATCTCCTTTTGTGAAAACTCTGAATGATGGATTAGCACATCTATTGTACCTTAAAAAGATATACCAAACATGAACTAGAGAGCGCCCATGTAAATGACGATGAACGCGGGCGCCGCGTATGTCAACAAGCAGCAATAATTGACCGTCTGGATGTGCTAATCCATGAAATGTTGGCCAAAATTCTGAAATGCGTTTTCGATTAGGATGGATTACTTAGTTGGGGTTGTAATACTGCTTATCCTGCAGCACAATCCTATAATATTTCGGACTATGCAGGATGTCGGCTTTTAAATTAACCCTTTTTTAATTTCCCGTAGAAATCGTGCTTGGTGAAATATGACTACTTAAATGGCATGCATTTTTCTCATTGGTTTTCGATGGTCATATGAATTTAAATACATTTTATAAAAAAATGAACAAAAATCTTCTTTCTTCCACTCTTTTGATAGAAAATCACGCCAAATTCATATTATTTACTCGAAAAAGGAGTATAATTGGGTTTTCGAAAGGATTCTAAGTATGAGATTGTTTAAGGCCGTGAAATGTCATACAGCATTGTACCTGTCCTTTTACCACTGCTCCTAATAAAAGGTACAACATAATCCGCACCCATTGCAGAATTTTATGGACTCAATATGTTATCTTCTTAGAGGCGTGAAAGAATATATGATTTTTCTTACGCGGAACGCATGCAGCTTGCAGACTGAAATCGCTAGGTGCTAATGCAACGGCTGATCATGCTGCAAATTATTCGACAATTAAAGAACATTTAAAAACCTAATTATACTCTTTTTTCAAGTATAAAATAGAAAGACGACGTGACTCTTTATCAAACGACCGAAAGAAAGCTTATTTTTGTTCGCGGTTGCAATAAAATACATTTCAATTTATAAGACCATCGAAAATCGGCGAGAAAAATGCACGATATTTAAGTAGTCATATTTCGCCAAGCATGGTTTCTACGGGAGATGAAGATAGGGTTAATTTAAAAGCCGACATCCTGCCGAGTCCGAAATATTATAGGATTGTGTCGCACGATAGGCAGTACTACAATCCCGCCTAATTAATCCATCATAATCGAAAACGCATTTCAGAATTTTGGTCAACATTTCGTGAGATCGGTCACTCAGTGTAGTACTGAGATGGAACGAATATGGATAGTGCCTGTGACTTACTCCTACTTAGCAAGCTCTTCTTCAAACTAACGTTTTTCGCACCGAATGTCTTGGCACAGGAAAGACTTATTAGCAGGATAACAATACCGACAAAGGCAAGGGAGACTGGAATGGCCAGTTCAGGTTTATTGGTTGGTATCGGCCAGTAATACCCTTCCCGGGATTTTGCAACACCTGAGGCTCGAGTTCGCGAGCTGTTGGTTAGAGGTCCAACGTCCCAATCGCTGAGCCATGGGCCTTTGTCTTGCGGGTTGCGATCAGGAATAAACAATGGTAGAAGGACGCTCACCGATCGCGATGGGGGACAGTCTTGTCCCGTGAGACTCAGTCTGGAGCCCTGCGAATAGCCGTGCATCAACTAGTAGTAAATGTAGGCAAAACAGCATTACGGCAAGGACAGGAGAGACTGGAATGGCAATTTCCAACTCATTAGTCGTTATCGGTCAGCCATACCCAGCCCCAAACATTTCTAAGCTGACACTGGAGCAGAATGACATTTACGATCTGTAGCGGCTAAGAGGTGATGGTGTACGCTCAGTACGCCACAACTTTAGGCCATATCCCAAGTTGTTAAGAGCAGAACGCCATTTGGTTAGGACACTTTATTCTGTACAGAATAGCGAAGGGGAAAGTGGACAACCGTACGAGGATGCATCCGGCACCGCGGAGGCGACGTCCGCGACAGCGACGAGCCCTGTGTCGCCGAAGGTTGCCGCTGCAAAAGTGTCGCTGCAGATTGTTTGCTCTATTATTGTAAACTGTTCCTGCCTGTCTTACCAATCAGCGATAGGAGTTACGTTGATTGGCCCCGAGCCCACGCGAAGGTAGTGACAAGCCTCGCGTGGTGCAGGCAGAGAATCGACCGTATGCGTGGTGCAGACAGTGAATTGCAACGAGACAAATCGAAGCCGGGCAGACGTGCGTGACATAGCAGGCTGTCGCTAGGACGTAGGTGCAGGCGCTAGCGAGAGGCTCGACGTAGCCATTATGTCTATCCACTACGGATCAAATACTGCGGACTGTCAATAACGGGGTTTACGGCATCTTCTTCTTAGATGCGTTAGGAGGGACTGGCGAAGCGTTCCTAATAAGATTGATTCTGGCAACAATTCGATCCAAAAATAACATAGATTCAGCTCCTGCGTCGTCCGGAATAGCTGGGGAGGAATTGCTCACTCCGCCTTGAAATTGCCATTGAACGTGCAATTAATAGAAACTCCCACGTGCAACATTTCTGAGGCATCCGTAATGGGAAAAGCACTGCAGAAATGCAAACTTAGTGTTGGGGATGAATGCACAGCGCCGCACAAAGAACGCTCGAGGCCATCGACCGGTCATTACAAGATTTGCACGAAGGCAGCAGGCCATTTGGAGACGCTTGCAGGAAACTTAGGCAAACACTGCCTGTAATTCCTCGACCAACACCAGCGGACGAAATAAACGCCTGCCTAAACACCTCTACTTTGTGGCGCCACGTCTAGACGTTAATACTAGGTACAAATATGTGTATCCAGCTGCAAACCGACCGATCAGCTGACACATTCTCACACTAATTGCTGGAAATTGGGAGCGGAACGGTACCGGTTGATCCGACTTCGGTACGCATTTCACTACCTCTTACTTTAGGCAATTTAGTGTCGTCAAAATAAGACTTAGTTGAAACGGAATTTCCCAATATTCAAAGCAATTATATGAATCACGACTGGCTGAGCGAACGAGCTATTCTTGCCGCCCAGAACACAGATGTCTACTGACCTAGCCATATTATTCAGTCTAAGATCCAAATCGGGCAGTCACACACACACGTCCGTTGACACTGTTATCGAAGCAGATGAGGCAGTTAATTATCCATCAGAAATATTGAATGCACTTGATATGCCACGGACGCCGCCGCGCGTAGTATAGCTGGAAATCGGCTTGCCGATTATCATGCTGTGAAGTATCAACCAGCCGAAGCTGCGCAACGGCACGCGGCTTGCAGTAAAACCATTAATGCAACAACGTCCTTGAAGCGACTATCTTTAGAGGGCCTTCCAAACGCGAACACGCCCTTATTTCTCGCATTCCACTAATTCCAACCTATATGCCATTCGATTGGCGTTTGTAATCACCACCAAACAAAGCTCAGGACCAATCTTTAGAATTGTGTGGTTTGGATCTGCTCACGGATTGTATCTCACATGACCATCTATAAGTTATGTGCTGCATAGTCGACAAACCAGACAATCTCTATATCTGCTTTGAAAGCGCGACGATAAAAAGCGTTGTATACCCATGAGAATTATGGTATTAAACATATTAGAACGTGCCCCTTTCTCTGTTCTTTCTTTTCCAATTCATTAGACTGAGAAACAGCAACGCATGGCTGGGACCAGCTAGTAGTAAATATAGGCGAAACAGCATTACGGCAAAGACAAGAGAGGTTGAAATGGCCATTTCCAACTCATTAGTCGTCATCAGTCAGCCATACCCAGCCCCAGATTTTGCAAACCCGAGGCCCATTGCAGCCACCGGTTGGTTAGACTTCCAACGCCTATACGTCCCACTGGTCGCTGTACGGCTGCTGGCAGGGCTCGAGATGGAGTTACAAGACACAGAGCAGGACAAGTCTGTCCCGTATCGTGATCGATGAGGGTCCCACTAAAAGAAAGCCTCCCTACAAACTACGGAATAACTGATCTTGGCAGATTGGGATTTGTAACTGGGTAATTATGAAGTGCAATTTAGTCCGTTATCTAACACAAAGAGTAGGGAGTATCTGCTCGGCTGATAGCGTTGAGGAAAAACTTAAGATTGTCGAAAATCTCTTTCGGCAGAACGGGTACCCCGATCGATTTATTGTCGAATACGTGACCGAAGGACCACCAAAACTCCCGATTCTGACAACAGAAAAGAAGAAGCTTTTCATCAGGTTCCAATTTCAAGGAGACGCGCCAAGCGAACTTCTAAGAAGGCGCCTAACTCAAGCTGTATCACGCACCTTTCCAGCAGCTGAAGCCTGTGTACACTTCTCCACTAGTCACATCCTACGCGGAGAGGGCAGGGACAAACTGCTAGACCAGACCACTTCTATGTGTGTTTACTCCTTCATCTGCTCCTGTGGGATAGAATATACTGGTCGCACGAGCCGCCTTTTGCGCAAAAGAATAATAGAACACCTTCCAGCATGGTTAGGAGAGGGCCAAACAAAGAACGTCAACAGCTCTATCCTCGCCCACATGGTAGACACAGATCACCGTGTAGATGTCAGCCAGGCATTCCGAGAGATTTACAAGGTCCCGTCAAGCTATCCAAAACCATTTGGACAGCCTTTGTTGGCAACAGTAGAGGCGGCTGCAATCAGGCTATGCCTACAAAAGGCCGTCGTGCAGACCTCACAGTTACCATGGGCGAAAGCCACCATGCCAGCCAACTGTGTATAATTACCCGTCCCAGTGCCCGCCATCCCCGTTTCCCCCGTGACGCTGACGGTAATTTTGCTTCTCACCTCAATCACACAGGCCTCCGCCCAAAACCCCAGCTACAGAAAAACTTCTGCTTGCTCGCATTTTCTTCTTAATTACTGCGATAGCAATGTAAATGTATGGGCCTGATGAGGATTTATTGAAAGCTTACGTATGTTCACCAAATTGTCTTATAAATAAATAAAGTTCATAGCCTACAGCTGATAACCTCCTTCCTAGTTATGCCCTCTGCAGTAAGGATCAGCATGGCAGGAAGAAAGGGAAGGGATGAATGCAGAGAGGAGGGAGAGAGCGGTAGGATGGTAGTTGGTAGCCCTGCCCACGGATTCTACAATTGCACTTACTGGCTCGATTTCAAGCTCTGTGATTACGTTCTCATTATGTCTGGGAGTGCACACGCAGAAGCCCTGTCAGGATGACTTTCTTCCTCACTCTAACAGCCCCGAGAACGAGGCGCTGCAAAAATGTCTATATAGACTCATTGTATTGCATCCCCACACGGAAATCTTAAGTTAAGGACGAAAGATTTATCCTAGGCGGATTATGATTCATCATGCTTCTCATTATGCTTGTAATTGCATGCGCGCACTGTGTTACCTGTATCTGATTCATTTTAGAGGTACTATCCTAGGCTGCATACCACAGTACCCAGATGTTACCTGAAGGCATAACCATCCGTGTGCTGTCGCAATATTTGTAAGGGCATGACCTTTCGACATCTACATAAGACCCTACAGGTCAGTAGTCCTTTCTGTAGAAGATAATGCACTAGGTAGGACGACTGGATTATTTCCAGGATCCTCGAATAATCTGTCGGCCTATCCACTTGTTGTCCTGCTTTCCTTCGTCTTCTAAGAGACTGGGCTTTGCAAGCAGAACAAAGTGTAACTTCATGTACAGAGTGCTAATTCCTCTTTACATTGTATAGTACACCATTCACGAATAGCAAACAACTACTGCCATAGTTTTAATCCCGGATGTGGCCACAGTGACAATACACTATTATTTGCAGATTTTCTCTTTCGCCCAAACATATTTTTCGCATTAAAGTCTTACCTCGCTTGCGTTATGCCGTCCTGCGTGCCGCTGCTTGACTCTCGTGTTCTCATTTCTACTCTGTCGGTTAGAGTACTATTGCACATACTGCGGAATGACCTTAGGACACACTGCGTTCTTCCTATTGATTGTTCGCCTTCACTTGCTATTCCTTCCAATCTGGGGCAAGGATGCATTTATTCCCCATACCGTACTAATTATCCATGCTTATTTCTATACCCTCCTTTCATTTTTCACCTTATTTAAATTAGGCTTCCACTTTACCAGGAGCGTCAATTCCAGGCATACACTACAAGCGCCATTTACGCCTCCACTCATTTCCCCAACTCATATAGCCCCTATTACCACCGGCCCCGTAAGACAGGTAGTTGGGAGTTTTCGGTAACGGGAGGGCTACCAACTACCATCCAACCGAGAGAGCAAATGAGAAAAAGGAGAAGAAAGTAGAGAAAATGACGAAGGTGGAGGTCGAATGCGTCAAACATTATGGGGAAGGAAAGAAAAGAAAAAAAATGAAAGCCTAATGAAAAGAGCGAGGGAGAGAGTGAAGAGGAGGGTTTGGGCAAAACAGAAAACTGGAGAGAATATGAGGAAGGGGACGGGGAGAACAGAATAGCGGGGGGGGGGAGAGGGGGAGAGAGAAGGAGGGATGGCGAAGGGCGGCGAGGAAGAAGAAAGAGGGAAATAAGTGAATAGCAAAAGCTGACAAACAATGAGACGTGCAGGTGAAAGGGAGACGAAGAGCGCAAAAGAGACGAGAGGCGGTTAAAGTACGAGAAAGCTCACCAGAAGGTTCACTCAGTTCGGGTTGCAGCTCCTTGGTTCGAGAAGGATGACGGCTGGTTTTGCGTTTAGTCTTCTTGGAAGCGCCCTTCCCTTCATCCACTGGGTCCGGGCAGAGTCGTGTTTGTTGAGAGGCTAACTAAAATGATCAACCATGGAAACTAAGATCATATTTCGGCATTTTACGAGTCTACACTTCCCTGGATAACAGTAATAAAGCCTTCCCCTTACTGC
>CACRXP010000640.1:126782-168203 GCA_902702965.1 Spirometra erinaceieuropaei
GTGTCTAGTTGACTGAGAGGGTGCCTTTGTCCGTGCTGATCCTTGCACCGCCTGGATAATGGTTTGAGCATTGAGGGGACCAGGACCATCTGAGTGATAAAGGAGACAACCGCAGTCAGATACACATCAAGTGACAAGGACCACGAGGCCCAAATGAGCAATCGTGGTCAAATATGCGCGAATGACGCGTGTTACAACGAGGACCAGATTTCAGAAAAAGGGATTTCTGATTTCTCATTGGATAAGGTCGTCACAGGGTTCACGTATACAGTAGATGCACTAATTCATTAAATGTCAACCGGAATTCTGAAACACGCTTACGACTCGAAAAGATAACTAAAGTAGGGTTGTAGTATTAATTACCGTGCATCAAGATAGATCAGTTACTTCGAGATGCCGGCTTTTGAACGGACTTTTTTCCGGCCTCCCGCAGGAACTACACACTGTGAAAAACGACTACTTACAGTAGATGGGTTAACTCATGAAATGCGTTTACGTCTCGAAAAGGTTAATTAAGTAGGGTTGTAAAACTAGTCAGTCTGCAACATAATTCTATCATATGTCATTTACGCCAGGATGTCAGTTTTCGAATGAACTTCCTTCCGGTTGCATGCAAAAACTACACTCTGTAAAAAATGACTACTTATGTGGCATGAATTTTTCTCATTGATTTTCGATGCCCTAAAAGTCCAATTATATTTCATAAAATAAATGAATAAACGTTTTCATTCTTTTGCTCATCTGGTAGATAATTACGTCTTCTAATTTAATACTCAAATGAGGGACATAGTTCGGTTTGAAAAAAGTTTCTAATTGTGGGACTTTTAAATACTGTGGAATGACCGTTCATAAATCGTCATGTCTCTGCATTTACTAATGTGACTTGTAAAGCCAACAATATAGATCAAATCCACTGCAAAATTTTATAAACCCTATATGGACTTCTATTACTACTGTAGAGAAATGCATGCTTTTTCGTACGCGGAAAATATACGGCATGTAGCTTGGAAACCCTGAATCCAAGTGTGACGGAAGAGCGGGTTCGAAATTATTTGGGAATTGACAACCCATTTTAAGACCAATTTATGTCACTCTTTCGGGAATAAAATTAGAAGAAGACGTAATTATCTACCAGATGAGCAAAAGAATGAAAACGTTTATTCATTTATTTTATGAAATATAATTGGACTTTTAGGGCATCGAAAATCATTGAGAAAAATTCATGCTACTTAAGTGGTCGCTTTTTACAGGGTGTACTTCTGCATGCAGCCAGAAGGAAGTTCATTCGAAAGCCGGCATCCTAGCGTAAATGAAATATTATCGAATTGTGTTGCAGGCTGACCAGTTTTATAACCCTACTAAATTAATCTTTTCGAAAAGAAAACGCATTTCGCAATTTCGGTTGACATTTGATGAGCTTACCTATATACTTTATGCGTGCATGAAGAATGGGTCATCTACGCGTGCTACAGCGAGAACCAGAGTTCAAGGAATGAAATTTCTGATTTAACATTGGATAAGGTCGTCACAGGGGTTACCTATACAGTAGATGTACTACGTCATTAAATGTTAACCGAAATCCTGAAAAACGCTCACGACTCGAAAAGATTACTAAATTAGGGTTGTAGTATTAATTACCATGCACCAAGATATTTCGGTTACTTCGTGATGCCGGCAGTCTGTAGAAACTATACACTGTCAAAACGGCTACTTAAGTAGCATGCATTTTCCTCATCGATTTTTGATGCCCTCATAAATTCAAATAGATTTTATAGGAGACAAGCAAAAAAGCATTCATTCTTTTACTCGTTGGATAGAGAGTCATATTTACTTTAAACTTCGTCCTCAGTTTAAAAAAATATTCCGATTTTCGAATAATTTTGAATCCTGCATGCGTTGCACTTGCGTTCGGGGTTTTCAAACTCCATGTTGCATAATTCCGTGCACGGAAAACCATATAATTCTGTACGCCACAAAGAGGTGACTATATGGGGTTTATGAAGACTAGCAGTGGATTTGAGCCATATTGTAAACTTTACAAGCAACAGTTGTAAATGCAAAGACATTAGGTTTTATGAACGGACATTTCACGGTCTTAACATTATCATAATTATAAACTTTTTTCTAGGAGCACTTGGCTCATCCACCAACGGTTCTCTTGCAGAAGGGGCCGCCGATTGCAGAAAAACTGAGACAGTGGCGCATTAACTTTCAGTCGTAGAGGAACTAGCAGCCTACGCAGTAAAACTACTTACTTGTTTACGTGTAGAACTGACTAAATCTGATTTTAAAACGCCGACGTCTGGATCAACGTTACCGTGTCCTTATAGATGTCTGTTTTTGGGCAAGATTCCTTCTCTGTCGATAACATTTCTAAGTTTAACTGCATAAGCAAATTCACAAAAAAACATTCTACACATTTTTTGTGGATTTTTTGAATTGAGATTATAATTTGGAGGTAGGGCTGGAATTTGAACCTTGAAATATGATTCCGCAAAGAAATGGGTTGCAGTGTGTGTGATAAGAAAGCGCCTAGGTGAATCAGGACTAGTTACTGTCCAACTCTTTTTTCATCTAAGCTGGGCAAAGCATTAATTAAACCCAAGCACGGGAATTTTTGGGTGCAAATGCTAACACTATCGCTGTTACCAGCAGTAAATATGCCACGAAGAACATCAAGTTCCTTTTTTAAGTATTTGCTCTAATAAATATAGAGACCGAAGTTCTTACTCTTCCTGCTGTTGGCAATTTTAAAGTTTCATCTCCCGTTGACAATACCGCAGTCGATTTTTTAGCCATGTCAAAGGACACTGCATTTTTAGGAGAAAATTTGCCAAAAAAACGTTAAATGGGTAGTTTTAACGCTCTACTCACAGGTCGCGACGGCTCCCATGATCTGCTCTTGGCTGGCACCCTTCCCAATGACGGGGATGTCAATCTGGAAAGCGTCCACCAGACCCTCTGCGTCCGAGGGCAGGGGATAACTCCCCACATCCACGCTTTGGCCTGTTTTGTGGGTCGCGCGTGTGGTTCGCGGAAGCCCAGCGAGGAGCTTGGCATTGCTGGCCGATCTCATGTGTAGGTCTGCTTTATTGATGCTGCTGGTGGGCTCCCGTCGACGGCTCGGTGACGGGAATTCCGACTCTGTTACCTCCTCGAGTATGCGGATCTCCTCGAACGGAAGCACCTGAAAGGTAATAGTCAACTCTGTTAAGGTGCCCAGTCGTTGAACAGCAGGGAGTTAACAGGTGAACTAGAGGCGATTCAGGTGTACAGTGCATGACCGATCTCATGAAACGCATTTTCGATTAGGAAGAATTAATAAGGTGGCGTTGTTACATTAATTATCTTGCTGCATAATCCTGTGGAATTTCGGACTTGTCAGGATGTTGGCTTAAGAATGCACTTTGTTCAGACCTCCAACAGAAACCTTACTTGGTAAAAAATGACTATTTTAGTAGCACGTATTTTTCATATTGATTTTCGATGATCGCACAAATTCAAATACATTTTATAAAAAAATATGCACAAAATATTTTTTCTTTTACTTGTTTGGTAGAAAACCACATTGCCTTCACATTTTATACTCAAAGAAGGCGTTTATTTAGGTTCAAAAAAGGTTTCCCGATTCCCGAACACTTTTGAGCGTGATCAGCAGTTGCGTTAGTCCTTAGCGATTTCAGTCGATAAATTGCATGCGTTCCGCGTAAGGAAAATCATATATTTTCCTATGTCTTTAAGAAGATACTACATAGAGTTCAAAAAAATTCGCAATGGATACGGACTAAGTTGTACATTTTCTGAGGAACATTGGTGAATGGACGCGTGCGATGCTGTATGTATGGACATCGCACGGTCTTAAAAATCTCATAATAAGAATCTTTTTTAAAGTCGAAAGACAACTTTCCTTAGGGCCTATAAAGGCAGTGAGTTTTTCTACCAAACAAGTAAAAGAAAGCATATTTTGTGCATGTTTTCTATAAAATATATCTGAATTTGTACGACCGTCGAAAATCAATATGAAAAATATATGCCATTAAAGTGGTCACTTTTTTCAAGTAAGGTTTCTGTGGCAGGTCAGAAAGAAGTGCATCTAAAAAACAACTTCCTAACGAGTCCGAAACTTCATAGGATTATGCTACAAGATAATTAATGTTACAACGCCACCTTATTAATCTTTCCCAATCGAAAGCGCATTTCAGAATTTTGGGCAACATTTCATGAGATCGGTCACGCACTGCAGAATATCACACATCCTTGTAACTCCTTGCTTGCAGATGCACGTCTTTGTAGTAAAGTTGGTTAGGTTCGTCCACACAACAGCGCGTTAACCGGATCCAAGTTGTCTATCAGCTGATTGGGATAGAAGTCCGACTGTGCGGCCGAGTGAGAGATATAGAGAATGGGAGTCTGCTTGAAACCCTCCAGAAAGGGAAGTGATCCATGGGGGCAGCATTTTCACAGACCTTGGAGGCATTAACGGTGTTGCCGTCAGCCTCCCGGAGGCCCCTTTAGGCAGTCCCAAAACGCTTCACTGCGTCTCCGAACAAAGACAACTGCCAACGCCAATCTGTGGACGTCAGCGGTTTCTGATTCACGTTTCCACCTAACTCAGCAGCCCACACGTCCGATCAAGGCGGCCTTTCGCTCGCAAAATTGTTTCTTTCAGCCAGCACCCAGCTATGAGCTATAAAGTCGCATAAGCAGTTTCTCAGGCAAGCTATTGGCAAACCTTGGAGTGTCAACCAGATTGACGGCTGAAGCTGTAATTCAGGAAATGCGGCCCCATCCGCCCAGGATTTTGGGTCCTAGGCGTCAGTCGAGAGGCCTATGTCAGGGAGTAGCTTATTCGAATACGGTGATTAAATCGCATCTTCGGGTACCTTGTACGTTCGACCGACTAACTGCTGGGAAGAAAGAGCTACCGAAACTGCGATGTGGCATACGTGCTCGGCTGATGACGTCTACGAACAGAGAGCAAAAGTGTTGTGCGCATATGCTTCCATGTAACTGTGTCTGAGAGACCTTAAGAGCATGCGCGACCAACCGCAGCCACCGTGGTGTCCTGATGTGACGCGCTGACCTTAGAATCCAACCACACACACACACCCATATTTAAACTCATAGAGTTGGCCTTGGACAAAAGACGCTTGACAATGCTCCCACTAACACACACGCAGCTGACCCCAGTCTCTTTCTCGGTCTCTTTCTTCTTCTTCTTCTTCTTCTTCTTCTTCTTCTTATTCTTCTTCTTCTTCTTCTTCTTCTTCTTCTTCTTCTTCTCACTGTCTCTCTATCTATCTATGTCAGGCATGACACAGCCCACACTAGTTTTGCCATTTGGCACCTTTACAACAGCCTGGGGTATTGTGAACAATAAGTCGCACAATCATCAAAACATAGTCTGGTGATTGTGAAGTTCGAACTTCACTAACTACTTCAGTAGATTTGCCTACTCATAATCTGATGACCGAAATTCTGAAATGTGTTTTCAATTCCGAAAGATTACTTTACTAGGGAAGTAAAATTAATTATCATATGGCATAATACTAAGATATTTTGGTCACTTTAGGATGCCGGCCTTCGGACGCAATCCCGATCTACCGCCCTTATAGACTGCTTTCTGTAAAAGTTACTGCCTGAGTAGTAGGAAGTTTTCCAATCAATTTTCGGTCTCCCCATATATCTAAATATATTTTTGGAAATTATTTACAAGGTATTTTTCGTTATTCATTTGATAGGAAATTACGTCTTCTTCAAATTCTATAATTAAAGAAAGCGTATCTATTGATTTCTTATTAGGAGACTTCTCAGGACCGTGGGATGCTCGACCGTACAGTATCGTACCAGCATATTTATCCATGCTGCTTATAAAGAGGACAACATAGTCCATACTCATTACAAAATCTCATGAGCTCTGTATGTCCTCTTCATAATAGCACATAAAAATGTACGATTTTCTTTGCACACAAAGTATACAGTTTGTAGTTCAGTAACCCCGAATGCTGGTTTGACGGCAGGTTGTGTTCAAAACTATTCGGGATTAAAAAAGTTGGTCGGATGTGGTTCGGTAGCCCCACCTGAAGTAAGCAAACCCCAGTCGCCTCTAATACGGGACCGGTGATAATAGGGGCTTCAACAGGTGGGACCGGGGAACGCACAGGCGAGGAGGTCAAGTAGTTGTATGCAAAATAAAAGCTAATGGGAATGCGCAGTTGTACATCCAGTGGTTGAGAAATAGTTGCGCTAACTCCTAAGCCTAACCCTAGTACCTACCTATGACCCTCAATCCTAAGCCCAACCCCTAACCCTAACCTTTAACCCAAACCCCTAACCCTAAGCTCTAACAATAACCCCTAGCCCTGACCCTTAAATGGAAGCTCAACAATAATGTGTCCATCAGGTGGGGCTTACAAACCACTTCTTACCAGAAAGTTTTTGAAAACCGAAAGATGCCCTCTTCCCAAGTATAAAACTTGAAGAAGACGTGATTTGCTACCAAGTGAGTAGGATTGTTTTTGTGCATGGTCTTAATAAAATACATTTGAATTTATAGGAGTATCAGAAATTGGTGGGGATAACTCAGGCGAATTAAGGAGACACTTTTTATGAAACATAGTTTATGCAAACGGTTGATAGGAAACTCATTCGAATGCCGGCATCCTGACACAACACGAATATCTTAACATTATGCAACGCGATAATTGATATGACAATCATACTTACGTAATCTTTTCAAATTGAAAACACATTCCAGAATTCCATGAGATAGCATATTTACTGTACACTGTTTAATAGGTCTGATTCACGAGCAGACAATCGAAGAGTTTGCAACGAACGAAGTTAGAACCAGAACCTGAGGGCAACACAGATCACCGTTCTCCATCGTAGAATTTGGGCAAAGCAATGAACTCCACGTCCATCTGACCATGAATATTTCGAAGCCCGACTGACTGAGTGGGAGTCCGTAGACTAGTTGGTAAGACATTGATTCAAATGACCAGCTCGGCCTGGACTCGAAATTTAGGTTTCTAGTTGACAATGGCTCCCTCAATCCAATGCCTCCTTTTTAATCACACTTCTAGACACGCAATTCACGTCATGCATGCCGGTGGGCACTGGACTGGCATCGACGTGGGCAAATGGACGGCGACAACCAGGATATTCTTTAAGTGATTATGAGCCCGGATGTGGTAGCCTTCACTGTGGGGCCTGCTTGAGCCTCCTATCGACTTTGCACGGCCAGTCCTGTGTAATGTTAGGCTAGATAAGGCACGAGAACTGGCATCACTAGTATGACAAGAAGCCTATTGCCTATTACCGTGTTTTAGTCCCCACCACAGCACTAACCCTCAGACTTCCTGGAATCTTGCGCAAAACCACCTATAGTATGGGGGTCCCTACTGATGTGTCCTAACTTTGAAACCCACGTCGGTTCCGCAAAGAATACCTGGACTGCTCATGAAAGTCAGACTGACTCCAGAGCCTTTAGGGTTATGCAGTTATCCTAAAGCGGACGCCTCTTAAGAGTGTCTGAACGCGCGCACCAGCAGCAACCTGGTTCTGACTCCGACTCACTGAGTCGCTGCCGATTTGTGTCGCCGAGCTTCTGTCCATCTCCCGCTCCTGTTTAATTCGCTGCTGTGACCATGCAAGACTTGTCACCAGCCTCGTGTGGACTTTGGGCCAATCAATGCAGCTTCTTCGCTGACTGTATACAGGCAGACACAACTTAGAACGCTCAGAGGCGTACACAAACGCTCGAAGAGGCAGTTTACGGCACCTGCTTGCTGAGTCACTCTGGGCGCCGTTCTCGGACGTGTCCTCGTCCGGCTGCCAACTTACTTCAATCCATTCTCCAGTTATTCTGTACGGAACAGACTACTTTCACGACTGGCGTCTAACTCCTTCTGTTGCTCTTCGGGATCGGACCTGGAGGTCATTGTGTTTAGGATCTCACTGTGGCGTTAGCTACTGCGATAAGCAAACTGAGTTTCTGACGGTACAAAACGATGTGGAGCAAACTAATGTGATAAGCGAATGCCGGCGCTGACCAGGAAGCTTATATGCAGTGTAGAAGCTAGTGTGGCAGTATCAAAAAGCTATGAAATTCATCGAGCCAGAGTTAATTCGCATGACCTACATCTAGCATCGGGAGACGCTTGTATTCCGACTGTGATAGGTCAAGGACACTTTGGGAGGAATTTTCGGCATCCGGTTTCCCCTTTAAGGCAGGTCCAGCAGACCTAAAATGAGAACAAATATAGGACTCTATCTTGACATCGGTCCCAGATGAGAAAGGTGGAGAGTTGGCGGTGGACATTGCTGAAATCAACAGTCAAACTGTTGAGTAACACAAATACAAATGGCAGTGGACGCTCACCGATCGTTCTTACGGAACTCACTCGTTCCGTTATGTCTTACGGGCTCCCTCTCTAGCCCAACCAGCAGCCACACAGCGGCGCATGATATAGGCAGTATGGTATTTGTCTTCGTCGGTAATACCATACTACAAATACAAATGGTTTCAGCAGCGATGTCGATCTGTGACCCTGTTAATCGGAGTTTATCATCAACACTAGCTATTGCCAAAGACATATGCTAAGTTGCAGAGCAAAAAGTCGGATCTGAGACTTAGCCTGAGGAATACGAAAGGTTGACATGAACTGTAGCAAATGGGAGCCTGTTATGAGATCGCCTTCTGCAAGATTCAACAATATAAACGGCCCGTGGCTGTGTGTCGTTACTTTTACCTCATTCTCTCCTGTGTTGAAGTGAACGTAAGTACATGTTCTGCACCTTGCACACGCCTCACGCACCCACGGTCTTCCGGTGACAATACAAAGTTGACAAGGGTAGACAGCCCATCTGCGCGTCTCACACATACGACAGCCTGACCATCCATTTCGGCGTTGTCCACCGTCTGCTCCACAGAACGGTGCCACGCGGATGAGTTAGTTTATAGCGGTAGTAGACTCGCGACGAATCTATCGCATTCTGGTAGAAGGACGCTCTCAGGTCGCAATACGGAACTCCTTCAAAGATATGGGAGACTGGAATGGCCATTTCTAGCTTATTAGCGGTCGTCAGCCAATCATATCCAAGCTCGAAGTGTGGAACACCCGAGGCTCGAACTCGCTACCTGTTAGTTAGAAGTCCACGCCCCTAACCACTGGGCCACGAGCCCGTTGTCCTGTCAGTTTTCGATCGGAAATATACAATAGTAGGGGACGCTCACCGACCGTTCATACGGAACTCACTCGTTCCGTTGTGCCTTACGGGCCCTCTCTCGAGCTCCGCCAGCAGCCTCACGGGGATGGCCATTCCTGGTTTATTAGCCGTCGACAGTCAGTCATATCCAATCCCGAATTGTGAAATACCTGGGGCTCGATCAAATGACCTATTGCTTAGAAATTTGAAACCCCTAACTACAGAGTCATGGAGGCCTTATCCCGTCGGTTGCCATCGGATATATACAATGGTAGGTGGGCACTCGACGATCGCGCTATGAAACCCACTTATCCTGCTGTGCCTTGAGGCTCTCTCTTGAGACCCGCCACACAGCGGCGACTGATATAATCAGAATAGGGGCGTCGGAAGTTTAAACTAGAGGTCGCGGGATCGAGCCCCAGGTGTTCAACACCTCGGGATTGGGTACGACTGGCTGACGACGGCTAATAAACCAGAAATGACCATCGCAGTCAACTTTGTCTCCGCCGGTACTGCTATTCTGGCATGGCATAACCCGCACCCAAGGTGTACCACTACGCCCCCTGGTTTACGACAAACGCTTGACCAGGTCTTAAGACAATAACAAAATTGAGGGAGTGACATCGAAGTCAACAGACGCACCTAGGCCTACCACCGCATTCCGGTGACTGCGCATCGCATATAACGCCGGCCAGAATTCCCCGTGGTCCCCGTGTCTGTCCAGCGTGTCTGCCGCATGTGTGTGTATGCCCTGCCCCCCCAAACGGGCCACGCGTTAGATGCGCTGAATCAACACGGGGACCACATCGGATTCTGGCAGGCGTTATCTGTGCGCAATAACAAATGCCAACATTTACAGGGTGCGCTGGCAGACCCTGTTGTCGGCAGTCGTCGCACAACTGGACCACTGCCATCACCCCATTGTTCTGTGGTCAAAATCCTGGCCGTTGTTGGGAGGACCATGGGGTGCGGAGTAGAACGCCAAGGTGAGGATCCGTCCAAGCCATCCACCTGCGGCCTCCCTCATCTCCGATCTTCTTGACTCTGTTTTGACACCGGACTCAGACGGGGGAGGAGGAGAGAGTGTGGTAGATGCAGCGCAAGTCTGCTGGCACCATAACCCACTGCGCAAGTCACCGTCCCTGCTCCCACCTCTGCTGTGGGGCACACGGTGGACATCGTCGAAATCGACGGTCGATTTATCGTGAGCGTGCCACACACACGCACATGCACACGAACTAGTTCCCAGCACCAGGTACCAATTCTCATTCGGGGATTTGAGGTCTAACCTAACTGGAAATGTTACGAAGCCCGAACTAGGAAGCAGCCATTGCAGTCTGACCACGTCAGTTTTGTAACCTTCCGAGTCACGACTGCTAGCGCGTCGTGATAGTTTCAAACGCGTATGTTTTATTTTAATGAGAAATGCGATGACTCGTCTTGAGGTTAGATGCCTCCTGAGTGTAGGCCACACACACACACACACCCACGCACACACACACACACACGACAGTTCGAGCGTCGATTTCGACTATGTCTACCGTGTGCCCCACAGCAGGTGGTGGGATCAGGGACGGTGACTTGTGCAGGGGTTTATAGTGTCAGAAGACTTGCGCTGCATCTACCTACACTCTCTCCTCCTCCCCCGCCTGGGCCCGGTGTCAAGACAGAGTCAAGAAGACCGGAGACGAGGGAGGCCGCAGGTTTATGGCTCGGACGGATCCTCACCTTGACGTTCCACCACACCCCCTGGTTCACACAACAAATAACCAGAATTTCCACCAACACAACAGAGTGTGGAGGCTGGCACGACCGAAGCCGTACCTAGGCGTGCCGCCAACGCCTGACTCGGATCCCACACTGTGGTGGGAGTGCCATAAAGGCCACATTAAAAAGGAGCCATTGCAGCCTGACTCTCAGACCACCACCAGTCAAGGAGGAGGTCCAAGTTACCCCGTCAGTTGGCAACCTTCCAAGCCACGGCTTTTAGCGCACCGTGATAGCTTCAAGCGCGTCAGATTGTTTATAGTGAGGAAAATGCGCTGAGTCGTCGACCTCATTCTCCCTTCCCATTCCCACACCCCAGCCGCTGTCCGAGCCGGTCAGCAGACTGGAGTGCGAAATGGGCGACACACACGCGCACACTGATCTTTCCCATGCACGACTGACTTATTTGAATTATTCAGTAAGGGGACTGGAGCCTCCGTCCAAAGCATATCACACGCATCTGCGACAACGAATAAGGAATCACACAAACTCAGATGTGGCAAAACCGGAGACGATATATCCGTCATTATGATCAAATTCAGCAGCCCCGCAGTCCGATTGAGGGGTGGTGGACGTCTCAAGCAGCACAAGCTGAGTGCAATAGGAATTCAGGAGTGAACACGGCAGTCATTTATAGAGTATGCGATGGAAGCTTGCGAAATAAAAAAGGAAATAGAATAGACAACACTTACGCGTAGAAGTCCTGAATGAGTCGCAGCCGATCCTGGAAGCGATCAAGCTCTGTCTGAATCAGCATCGTGTATAGATTGCCGACTAACGTCATCTTTTCCGGCATCCATTTTTCCATGCCAAGCCTTATTCGAAGTTTTGCCTCGCTCTCCGCCTTCACCGAGTCAACTAGATCGTAGAGCCGGTCGCGCAAATCGTCCAGTCTGCAGTGCAGCTCGGCTACTGTTTCCTCATCATGCCGGAGTTGGGGCGGTAGCTTGTTGAATTCCTAAATGGAAGGTTGCATCTCATTTCAGTACCTATCATGGGAACCCTTCTTTTTAAATCGTCTACCCTTAAACACAGCACGTACATTTAAACTCACGGAAGCATAAACTTCATGTACTGACTGAGGGCAATTAAAACACTGGGGCTAGTCCACTGTTTCTCAGAGAATGCATTCCAGGGTCGCTTAATCTTGGGCGGATCACACAAAAACTGAATCAATAATTGAATCATGTTGATAGGAGTCATACGAACACTTAAATCTCAACGTCTGCGCCCGACTTGCCGCGAAATCTGGTTAGTGACTTGCCGGCGTGCTCTCAGGAGAGGAAGACGGTCGATACTGTTGTCACAATTAATTTAGGCGGTTTTGTATTGATTCGTTCATCTGCAGTTATAGCAATCAACAGTATCGAATTTTATGAATAAGGGCAAGGCTTTCCTGCTCTTTCTCATGATGGGAAAGACAAGGCGTCCAGAATATCGACAGGGCCATTATATCCCTCTTAATTATGTACATTTTTGTCCTGCTCAAATTTATTCCTGGAAAAGGATGTTTTTAGAAAAGGGTAATTAAAACGGCCATTTTTGGTTTGTTTATTGGCTGTATCAGTCTGTTTTGCCCTCATAGGTGATACTTTTTGACTTAGTCAGTGTTCATGGCTTTGTGATCGCCTGATGAGACTCTGGTCTGGAGCTTCAAAACCAAGGTGAATGTGACTTGCTATTTCACAATAGTAAAACGCCCATTGGATGAGAGGTGGACAAGCTAAACTGTATTCACCTCGGTCACTTCATATAAGTAAGCGGCTAACAAGGCCGGGAGTCAAACTGAGAATTCTGCAGCTCAGAGGCTTTCTTAGATTCTGACAAATCTGTACTTCTCGGTCCTTCCTGAATTAAGGAGGGCGCTCACCGATCGCGTTGGGAAACACGCTTGACCCGCTGAGCTTTGAGAGTTCATTCTGGGGCCCACCACGGCAGTCGTAGGCAACATGTAACGGTACAGGAAGGAATACCGACAAATAAAAGGGAGCCTGGGAAAACGGGCTAACGACTTAATGGCAGAGCGCTGGATTACTTAACGCATAATGGGTATGGGTGACTGGCGACTAATGAACCAAAAATGACCATTGGAGTCTCCTTTGTTATCTTTACTGCCCCTTATTCAGCACCTGCTGGTAGATAACGTCGTTCGTCACCAGTAGTCCAAAAATAGTCCTATATTGCACAAAAGAAGACTTATTTGAATTTGGTAGCTGGCTGTTAAACCACCGACACCTGTAAGACATTTGGAACTGCTCAATCCCGATATTACTAGAGTCCTCCGCGTCAAGCTAGCGTCAGTCGTGAGTTCAAATCCAAGATTACGAGGATGAGGTGAAAAATGAAATTACTGTCAGTTTCAGGGGGAGAATGAGATGGCGGACACTGGGATGGGTAATTATACGCAGGTGGTTGGCATGGTGGCTTTGGTCCATGGTAACTGTGGGGCCTGTAGGAAGTTCTTATGTGCGCATGGAACTGGTCTGTATGGCCTGACTAGCCGCCTCTGCTGTTGCCAACAGACGCTGTCCAAGTAGTTTTGGATAGCTTGACGGGACCTTGTAAATCACTCGGACTGCCTGACCGGCATCTACACAGGGATCTGTGTCTACCATGTGGGCGAGAATAGAGCTGTTGACGTTCTTTTTTGGCCTTTTCCTAGCCATGCTGGCAGGTGTTCTCTATTTTTGGACAAACGCCGTCTCGTGCGACCAATATAGTCTGCCCCACCTCACCCACCCAGATCCTCTCCCCCAAACCTCAGTTAAAGAATAAATTCTGCTTGTCCGCATTTTCTTTTTAATCCTCTCGACAGCAGTATAAATGTATGGGACCGATGAAAATTTATCGAAAGCTTTCGTATGCTCGCCAAATTGTCTCTTGAATTCGAAAGAAGTTTGATCTTTCAAAAATTAAGAAAACCTGTTGCTAAAGTGCAGGAAGGGAATACTCAGATTTATATTTTATATTCCCTTTTCACGTGACCTCAGCTTCACAATGTCCTTGAGTAGCAATGTTGTTTGACATTGAGACAAAGTTCGAAGTTTGAGGACATGGTAAACTAATCCCGTCGTGGTTACAAACGAGAAGGCAGATTGGGTAAGAAATTTGCTCGACTGAAGCGAATGAGGTCAATGAACTAAGTCGCGAAATATTAACCAATGTTCTAAAATACCATTTCGATTAAAGTGGATCACATAAGTGGGGTTGCAATGATGATTACCGCGCAGCATTAGCCCAAAGTATTTCCTACATGTCGGGGTGTTGGCTTTCGAATAGACCACCCGTAAACATCCCAGTAGCTAAAATGGCCACTTAAGTAATACGTATTTCCTCATTTACTGACAACTTCCTTATAAATACAGAAACACTTCGTGGAAAATATCCGCAAAAACACCTATTTCAGAGTCATTTTAATGTTGTACATCCTGGCAGATTTTCCAGTTGATGACATGACAATTTTGCATTTAACAAAATTTACCAGATTCCCCAGTCCTTTTGACTGTAGTATCTTGAAATGCTAACTGTCGTGCCGCTTGTTTTTGACGTTTCCAAATGACATGCTCTGCAGTTGCAAAAGTGCATCTGGGTTCATCAGGTTTTGCAAAAGACATGAATCACATAGTGTACTCCTTAAACAGCATCAATTAGCCTGCAAGTACAACGTCCCCCGAATAAAAATTTAACGACCATGAGACTTATTATAATTACAGATATTCTAAAATAAAATGGCATCCATTCACAAAGCAATCAACTAAGGGATATGCGGTTTAAAACAGAGAGGGCACAAAAATGATTTCGTGCAAGCTTTTTACAAGATAAGTGTGGAGTTGATATATTTTTGACAGAGAGGGAGAGAGAGCATAGGTAATCCCTGTAACTGACATCCTTTCACTTCATGATAAATAAAAATTTAACTTCTCTCGGTCAACTATTTTGCTGTTTAGTGATAAATGATAAATGCGCTTATCAAATATCAGTTTTAGGTTGCAAGAGTTCTGGCAGCGGACATGTCAATTAAGTAAAAACGAATTCTTATACCTTTTGAAATTCAGTCACCAAAGGCTGCATTTCGTCGGGCCGTTTCACAAAGATAGCCATGTCGCCGCGACAGTCGAGGAGATGTCGGATGATGGCTTCCCGTTGTTGACGCAGTAGGCGACAGATGAGACGAACATTGCTGCTGTAAACGGTCTCAGATCGGACCCATAGTTTCGTCAGTAGTACTGCAACCTCCTGGTGAAACCACAAAAGCGGAAGGGATGCTAATATTTGCAGCTTGAAAATAAAATCGGACGGAAAGGGAGAGAAATTTGGGAGAATTTGAAGAGGTTACATTTAAAGTCTCCTTTTCACTGAAAGCGCTAAACGCAGGCACTTTCTCAGTCGAAAATTCTAACGCCTTACTTGCTTTTTATTTGAAGACTACAGTCTTGCTTAAACCATACCCACGCACGAATTTCTGAAGTTTTGAAATTTGTTGAAAGTTTTTTGAAATTTTAATTTGTCATTTTATGCCCCAGCAGTTTACAGAAAAGATAAGATGGCAGCTGCAGAATTCAACTGTAACGTATTATCGCTCAAAAGCCTTTTAAGAAGAAAATCACAGTGACACGGGGATATAGACTCCCTCCTATTACCGGTAGTCATGCCCTAAACTCCGGGGTGGGCTTGAAGTTAGGGTTATGTCTACCGTTAGGGTTAGGGTCAAGGTTAAGACACGGAGAGAAAAACCCCCCGAATTCAGTGTGAGGCCTTCTGTAGTACAAGGGGTTCATATTCCCGCGTTTGACCCATCCAGTTTTTAAATAGAGTTTCTTCTAAGAAACCAAGCAGATGGGCTTCAAACAGACTTTCGAAAGCTAAAAACTGATGCATCATAGCTTGGAAAAGTGCTCAACCAGAAGGCATCGCAGACGGAGATAGATGATAGCGAACTTCCACCAGCCGAAAGAGAATGAGAGCATTTACCACTCATCGGAAACTGAATCAGGCCCTGATTTTCTACCCGTCTTCATAATCTTCAAATTCGAAACGAGGTTGGAAGAACAGAACTTAAGATAGCAGTGACTGATGACAGATACACGCTGCCACTGACAGTCAGGATTTATTTGCGTTCCTATTGTACGATTTCGGAAAGGCCATTTGCGGTTGACTTGGAACTTTAGGTTAATAGTTCATGCGGGCTTCCGCGTGGCGATGAACAAGCAGTCAGCGAGAATTGTCTCCCACAAAAAAGTAAGGACACTGTGTTTCGCCATTTCTGATTTAATAGCCATCCGACTGTAATCAGCGAGCCCTGAAGCCCCCACGGCTGGCGTGCCCGAGAGCTGATTCCAATCCCAATATCGACTGGATATTTAGTCCATTTGAGTTATTGGGCCCTACCTCTGTCGGCCGAGCACGGAAGCACACAAGGTCACTAAAGAGTGATGTGCGCCGATCTATACCAATTGCAGGACGGAAATGGAGCTTTTTGCGTTCCTGATTACCAATACGCTAGAAATGGTCAGTTCACTCAGAAGACGAAGATGCAATCGCTGAAACAAGAAATTTATTGCCCTAACGTTTCGGATTCTGCCTCGAACCCATCATCGGGACAGTCGCGTATGCATACTGTAATTGACTGCTCTCGCAATCACCGATGGGGTCGTTATTGATAAGATGATGGCTTGTTTGTCTGCGTCCGAGTCGCTAATTGCCACGATTTCGTCATCCGTGTTGTATGTTGGCGTAACGATTGCTCGGCAGATTGGCTCACTGTCATTGGGATGATTGCGCTTTGGCTTAAAAAGCCAAGTGTTCAGGAAAGCGACAAATACGACGTAAATACTGAACTTAAACAGCAACCACCCGATCACTCACAAACGCAGTTGCACAAGGACGCTATACTCGTGCATTGAGACGCATTGCAGTGAAACGGAAGCTAAGGTTGCTGAACTATGATATCTTTGACGGATACTGAAGACTAAAGCTACTCCCGCAACTTTTTCAACCGATGCATATGAAAACGACACCATCGAACAAATCCAACCGGCCCAAAATTTTGGCGGGCTCTTCCGTACGTAAAGAACGTCTAGGAAGCCGTCAGTCGTCTTCTCACTTTACTTGGAGTTGGGGTTGCACACAGGCCGAAAGCAACTACCAGGCGCCAAGTCACGAGGCTGAAAGACTCAATGTCAGGCAGAAAACATCAAGAGTTGTTTATCGGGTCTGATGCAGTTGCCGGCAATGCAACTACGTTGGCGAAACTGGGAGATTGCCTTGGACGCGAATGGCCGAGCACGCTCCGGCAGTGACGCGGGAGACGCTAATTCTCGGGCGGCGACTCATCCGACGGGACTTGATCATATTTTCAAGTCTCAAGAGGCGGAAATCCTCGCAAGCGGTGACAATCACGTAAGCCGCAAGTTGCTCGAGTCATGATTCTCAGGCCCGCAATTTATCAACAAACGTGATGACCTCCGTTACCGTAATCCGTGCTGAGATGTTCCCTGGGCAGGGGATTTAGTTACGTGCGGAGGACGCGGACGAGCAGTAATACCAGTGACAGGGGGCCATTTTGTCGAGCAATCTTCACGCCAGCATACAACATGATTAACGAAATCGTGGCAATTAACGACTCGTACCCGGACTGACGAGCCATCATCGCATCCGTTACAACCCCCAGCGGTGATTGCGGGAACTGTTACTTATAGTACGCATACGGTCCCACGACAGTTATGTGCTTTAGATACTGCAACTCCTATGTCGCCATTGTTCTTATATGCGACTGTCTCCGATGATGCGTTCGAGGCACAATCCGAAAAGTCAGGCCAATAAATTTCTTGTCCCGGCGATTGCATGTTCGTCTTCTGAACTGCTTACTGGTACCCTCCTGCTCGCCCCTATCAGTCTATTCCCTGTCTACTGCCTTTGTCAACGACGTTTATTTGTGGTCTGGCCAAAACTTTGTCGATTTTATGTTTCGTGGGAATGAACCGAATCGAATGTGGATCGGCAATCTCCAGGAATATTTTGCATGTCGAGTCATCATGAAATTCACCTATCCTGAATGTATGTGTTAGGCCTTCCGCATTTTCCCATCACCAACCTTCCCAGAAACTCGTTAATGTTTCATTAAAAGCTGTACTTATACGAGGCCTTTTATCACTCAACTAAGAATCGAGGGGTTTGATCTGGTTCGAGGACGATAAAAGGCCTAAAAATTGAACTTAAATGACGAAAGACACACGGTCTAGCGTTATGCGAAAACGGCCGACTGATGCGCAACGAATCCCCGAGAGATCTGGTGGCGGGTTAAACTACGCGTGCTGCATTACGCAGTCCCTTTCAGTGCGTCTCATGCAAAGCCTGCTACAATGGTCAAAATCGGCGAGCGGATGGGTACGATGGTTAGGTGGGGACGAATGTTATCGGGTGTTGTGCTAGTTTGCAAGACAAGGTTCGAAAACAACGCCGACTAATCTCCAATATCCAATGTGATGTCCTGGGTGAAATCGAAGTCATCAAAACGTCTCCTTTGGACTCCAGACAATCGAAGGCGGTGAACTATCCTACCAATGTCATTAGATTAATGAACGATCGACAGTCCAGTGCAATATGCGAAGATGAACCTGTGAAAAGACCTACGTCCGAAGTGAAAGAAAGGTTAGCGTAATGAGGGGAGTGAGGTGCCAATCAAAGCAGCGGCCGTCGAATGATGATGGCTGAAGAAGCGGTTTCGGTTTGTCTTAAAGACCTCGCTAACATACACAAAGGTGTCTTTCCCTCTAACTTGCATTTGTAGTGGACAGCCATAATGGCTACGTCGCGCCTCTCGCTAGCGCCTGCACCTACGTCCTTACCACAGCCTGCTATGGCACGCACGTCCGACCGGCTTCGAGTTGTCTCGTTGCAATTAACTGTGTGCACCACGCATTCGGTCAATTCTCTGCCTGCACCACGCGAGGCTTGTCACTACCTTCGCGTGGGCTCGGAGCAACTCCTATCGCTGATTGGTAAGACAGGCGGGAACAGTCCAGAACAATAGAGTAAACAACCTGCAGCGACGACCTTCGGCGACACAGGGCTCGTCGCTCTCGCGGACGAGGCCTCCGCGGCGCCGGACGCATCCTCGTCCGGTTGCCAACTTTCCCCTTCACTATTCTGTACAGAATAAAGTGTCATAACCAAATGGCGTTCTGCTTCTAACAACTTAGGATATGGCCTGAAGTTGTGGCCTACTGAGCGTACACCATCACCGCTTAGCCGCTACACATTTTTCTGTCGAGAAATAAGATACTCATCCCTGTCCCGGAGAACAGAGGTGAGTTGCGGGTTAGTCTTGCACAGTACCACTAGGAACCTGAGTAATTTGCAGGGCAAGCCAAGCAGATACCCGATATTACTAGGAAACAAAGGTCACTCATTTGACTACCAGGCCGACGTTATTCGCCATAAGACCACGGAAGGAGGCAATTACGACTTGACTCACCGTACCGAGGACAGCAATTCGGCAGCCCTCACGTCACTATAATACTTAGATTGCGCATCGTATTTGTTATCCTGAAAAAGATATTGTCCTCACTCCTGTAGCCAACCTAAAAAACACGATAAAGTCTCTTTCTTCATGGGCTCTTTCGTGTCAAGGTCATTGTGGACTGTTTCAGACGCGCTGACCTTAAAGGGCGACCGCCAGCACTAGCTTCAACACTGACGCACACACACACACACACACACACACACACACACACACACACACACACACAGCCAGACCGTCGCAGTTATCCACGCACGCTAGGACACCAGGACCTGAAAATGGTTCTCACAAACCTATGAAAGCAGACGACTTCATGGACACTTTTCTGTTTTCTTTCTTTCGGACTTGACTTTACATCGTCAGGACACGCACTGGTCTCAACAGAGGTCACACGTCGCGGGCTTTTGAAATTGAGCCGCCATTTTTGTAGCTCTCCATTCACATGGGGATTTTTATAAATTGTGCATTACTGTGCCAATTTCCCTTCGATATATTGAACTGTTTTGCATCCCTTTTTGTTTGAACTAAGATTATGAGGTCGTCTCTACAGTACGCTAGCATCATTTTGAAGGGAATTAAGTGGTCACTTTCACTAATGAATGTCCATTGTGGAAGATGCTGCCCTTTTCGGCCAATAGGTCGTATTTGTGATCGTTCTGTGCTAACTTTATCAAATTTGCGTCAACAAAGGCCTATGCATCGGAACAACACCCGTGTGGCTGGCAACTCGCATTCAAGCTTCAGCCAAAGAACAAATTGTCAATTCCAGGTTTCTTGCCGACAAATTATCGTTCTATCTTCAACGAAGCCCACGATTTGGAGCTACTTTTGTCGAAAAAATAACACAGTGGAAATGAAGTGGTTTGGCTTCAAGAGACGGGGTTAAATGGTGACATTGATTCGCAACTTATTACTCCTCCATCTTTCTACTGCTTTCGAACGGATAGAAAATCTTTATCTTGTGGCAGAGGTGGAGGCGTTGCCATTTTTGTTGACCAAAATTGGTGTAGAGGCTGCAAGTCCTTATCTTTTTGCTCTGCTGATTTGATAGATGTCATCGCTGTTAAATAATTTTAAAGGCGCTATATTTGTTTGTATTTACATTTCTCCACTTCCTGTGAAGGTGCACTAACCCGTTTTTCGACTTTCTTTCGCTAAACTTGCTATATTGTCCTGCGAATATCTTATTCTCGTATGCGGTGATTTTAATCGCGTAAATTTACGTTCTCTCACACTTTTAGGCTTCGATTATCTTGTCTCCTTCAATACTCGTGCAGATGCCCCTCTTGATCATATTCTGCCCGACCACAGCAAGCTTTTTTGCGTTAAAAATAAGGCTCCACTGTCAGGTTCTGATCAATCTTCTTTACTGGGTCTTCCGAAAATCTATTCCACTTCTAAACGTGCACTGTTAGGCAAGCCTGAGAGAAATGTTAAGGTTCGCAACATGGCCGCACAAAACATTTTTTGTTGACACAGCCGCTGCACTTTCTTTTCCCCTCCCCCCACCACACAGAATTGACAAGACTGAGCTAAACCGATCGGAAATTAGATTGGATACTGTCGGGAATGTCCGCGTTCGCAAAGAAGAGTTAGACAAGCTCACTGGAAAGCATACGCGCACGTTCGCCGTCGCATGTTGGGAAGCTGTAGTCGACAGCGTCTCGCCATTGGCTGCGGCCAAAGTGTCTACCTAGAACCTGATTGGTCCACGCTTGGACTTTCTTCTTTAAGCGGACTGGACAGAATACCAGCCAATCTGGACAGGAAGCTAAAAACCCAGGGCGTTTTCCAGTGAGAATAACGTGCAGGCTTCAATACACCTCGTGGGCGGCTGTGTTTCGCTTCTCTGCCATGTTGGGGTTTGGGACAACAGTCGTGCAACCGTACGAATTGTGTTATTGCTGAGTACTGGACCTGGCTATAACGAGGATACTGGGAAAATTTGGGAGAACCTCTGCCTCAAGAGATTCACTCACTCGACTTTCGTGTGCCATGCACAGTTGGTCCACGATAACGACCAGCGTAGCTGTGCAGCCCACTAGGTAACACGGGTCAATCAGAGCAATAAAAATTTAATTTAATGTTCGCTAACATTGATATTTCAAGTTCTCAAGCCACGGTCATCCCGGCAGCTGAAGGGATAAACCTTCTGTCGGACTAAGTTGTGGAGACCGTTGTTGTAAAATTGCTGAGAACTTTTAGGCCCCGAATTCTGTCAATGAAAACCTATGGAATACTTTGGAAATCGTATTCGACAAGAAAGAGAATCGTCTGATATGTGCTCCTTGGCGTCCTCAATGGGTCCCGTAATGAGCTGTCGTGCAGTTTGCTTGTGGATTGGCTAATTCAAGCAAAAAGCGACGCTTACGCAAAGTCTTCATGATCACACATTTCGATCAGATGCGGGTTATGTAGTCGCACCTGATTTAAACAAAGCCCGGCCACCTGTAATACGGGACTGGTGGTAATAGGAGTCTTTACAGATGGGGCCGGGGAACGCACAGATGACAGGGCGGGGTAATTGTATGCAAAATGAAAAGCTAATGGGAATGCATGGTTTTACTTTGAGTGGTTGAGAATTAGTTAGTCTAACCCTTACCCCAACCCCCTTGCCCTAACCATAACCCTAGCCCCGACCCTATATCTAGTCCTTAACCGCAGCCCTGACTCTGAAACATCCAACGCGAAAGTTAGAAGAATACGACAGGCCGAAAGTCGAGAAAGACCACCGGCGTTGAGCCGAACAAGGTAGACACGGCAACAAAGAAATAAGGCCGCCAACAGAACAGACGCCGCAACGCACAGCAAAACCATGCCGACGCAATCAGACCAAATCAAAATAATCAAGTAGGTCAGCGGTATTGTGTCCATCAGGTGAGGCTACATAACCACATCTTACTCACATCTCCATTGATTTCCTATGGCTACTGTCAGTCCTCCGACTTGTAGTTCAGTAGATCGAAGGGTAGTAGGCCGGCTGTCCACCAGCACAGGTTTCCCGTAGATTATTTTTATTTTATTATCCCTCCGGCCATCCAGACGGCCGAGAGGGAGTGCATTTAAGAGTCAACATCCTAACGTGACTGTAATACCAGTGTGATTATAGTGCACGTCAATCAGCATGCAAAGCCCACTGAGGTAATCGATTCTAGTCGAACATTCATTTCAGAGTCTTCGTCAGCATTTCATGAGATATGCAGGTCAGTATATAGATATAAAATGAGCCAGTGTTCGGCAAACCTTGTTTGGGTTGGCGCCAACGTAGGCGTGGTCAGCATCGCTGGGATTGGATGATCCAGTGCGCAGCGCGTTGGGGACATCCGCGTTCGTCGGAGTGGGCGTCTGAGAATGGTCGTTGACAGGCTCTGCTCCCGGGAGAGCATTGCCAGGGTGCTCCGGTGGAAGCGTCTCGTTAACGGCCTCTTTGTTCACTAAGAGAGCAGGTAGTGCAAAGTGGGGTTAGTCCCTATCTAAGAAGACAGGCCCGATAGGTTTAGAGGACCAGTTACTGAACACGGCGTCCATAGGCTTACGAAACATCGGCGTTACTGATAACACTGAAAAGATGACTGTGCAAAAACTTGACACCTACTGTCCACATTTGCAGCGATAAAGGAACAGGACTCGTGCGGTTAATTTCAAGCCAGTTCTGCTGAGTCGTTCGGAGGTTTTATGGACTGACAGCTATCCATACGGACAAAATTGGGATAGGTTCCCACTCTGGTCGCAAGAAGGCTTGAAGAGGAAGCGTAATCCACGACGCATAATGGCCGAAAGTCACAGGCCTCGCAGACTTTGTGGGGGACGGCGCCCCGGGGAGATCATGACTGAAATAGGAACGCGGGATGCTCTTTTAACAGAAGAAAAAAATCGGTCGGCAAACCCATTTACCCAAGCGTTTTTTGCCATGATGACCCGGAAGTCGCGACCTTGATTGGCGTGTGTAGATTTTAGGCCGGCTCATAGGTGAGTAGGCATACTTGCGAGTCGAGAAGGTGCTGATGGCGCACATGAAATGATTTATGTTGAATGTGTTTCCGTCTATGTCGGAAATGAGAATTTGGTCCATTGTGCGCAGACCAGCTCTGTGTGCGATATGCGCAGACGGGCTGTTTAACCTTGATAGTCACCGCGCTTGACCCCCCATCCAGTCTTCTTGACTCTGTATTGACAATGGACCCAGATCCGAGGGGAAGGGGATAGCGCGGTAGAAGGTATGGAAGTCTACTATCACTACAGACTGCATCACGCGCAAGTTGTCGTCTCTGCGCCCAAAATGTTGCGATGCACACGATGGAAATCGTCGTTTGCAACGGTTGAACTTTCGTCTATATCGGAAATACTTAAGACTGTTTGTGTGGGTTTTCCGTATCCTGGATTAGCTGTAACTTCAAACGAACTCGAAAGCAATAAAGACTGTCTCAGGGATCTCAGTCACCCCTCCAATGTTACGGCTTAGACGGTAGGAGGGCCAAAACTCAACAGCGTGCGCAAGCACGAACCGGCTCATGGTTGCTACTCGCCCTGAAGCCGTGTTGCTGATCACCTGACCTGGGGGTAAATACAGCCACCTACCGATTACTTTTAGTTAGGAAGAGAAAAATAGTGCCCTAGATTCAACGTTCACTTCACCTTCCTGTGCACAGCCATCAGTCGGGCGTTCTGGTTATCCACGCATTTCTCCATTTACCTCTTTCTATTCTCTTTTAATATCTTCATGTTGATGATAGAAGCGGACAGGCGGGTTCCAGGAAGCAGTTCAGAAGAAGAAGAAGATGCGATCGCTGGAACAAGAAGTTTATTGACCAGAATTTTCGGATTTTCACACGAACGCATCATCAGCGACAGTCGCAGTAAGGGTTAATAGGGGGCACAAGGTGTACTGTATTTACAGGACGTAGCAGCCAGGCTACCATTCACCTACTAGATTTGGCGGTACTTGTGTTCATCTCTGGGTGACGTGGTTGATGCGATGCATGCTTGTTGGCCCGTACCCGAGTCATTAATGACCGTGATTTCATGCCCGTTATCGATTCTCGACGTGACGAGTACACGGCGGTCCGGCTTGCTGTCACGGTGACTACTGGTCACCCGCACTCTCCACACGTGGCTGGTAATTTTGCCAGGCCAAATCGCAGCACAAATATGGGGCCGGGAGGTCACTTCGTCTGTTAATTGAATGTGGGCCGGTGAACCGTGACTCAGGTACCTCGCGGCTCACGCGACTGTCACCTCTAGCGAGAATTTCAGCCACTTCTTCATTTGGCAGCAAACGAAAATCATTCTTGACAAGACCGTCTTCACAGACGACCGTACAAACATCTGAGACAGACCTGGATTCATTTCCGTTTGGGCGGGTGGGCTGTGCTTCGCTTAGATTTTTGGGATTTTCAAGTGAAACTAGTACACTACTTTTTCGCCCATCTTGTTCTGTTTTTGACAAACAACTTTCCCGTCAAAATGTCTAAAAACTAGGGATTCACCTAACAGGTTGGCCCAATTCATTAAAAATACGAAGGCATCCGAGGGAAGTAGGGGTGAGGCCCGCAGATCTGACGACGAACGACTGATAAAAAAGACGTTTTTTGGTCAGACACATCGGATTCTCACTCGAACCCATTGTCAGAGACATTCGCAGTAAAGGGTAATAAGGAAAACAAGGTGTGCAGTGGTCAGGCAACCTCATGCCTATTATATTTGACAGTGCGCGCCCTCCTCTCTTGGGGTCGTAGGTGGTGTGATGATTGCTTGCCGGTCCGTTTACGAGTCGTTCCTCGTCGTGATATTATCCTCACTGTCGGTTCTTCGTGTGACAATTACTCAGTCATTTGTCTCGCTGTCACAATAACCACTGGTCACCTGCACTCTCCACACGTGGCTGGTAATTTTGCTCAGACCAAATCGCCGCACAGAATTTGGAGGCGGAAGGTCATTGCGCCTGTTAATTGAATGCGGGCCGGAGAACCATGATACAAACAGCTCATGGCTCACGCGGTTGTCACCTCTTGAGAGGGTTTCGGCCTCATCAAACCTGAAGGTGTGGCCGGGCCCGGTCGAATGAGCCGCAATTTGGGAGTTAGCGTCTGTTAGGACGGCCCAGAACATGACGCACCTTTCCTGTCGTCCGGCTGTCACACCTGACAACGAACTGCAAACCCGCAGTCAGTCTCACCCAACAAGCCCGCTCGTGAGTCAGCGATTAGCGCGCTTTCGAGTTTTGCGCAAGCCCCTGGCACCGACAGCACGCGAGGATCTGCCCATGCGGGCACTCGGAGCTGGACCGGTAGGAATACGCAAACTAGACGAAGGCGGAACCCTTAGGTAAGATGCCAGGGACAGAAGGATTGAGAGCTGATGTAAACACAGTAACTGTCTCAGTAAAGCTGTTCTCTCTCATCCTGTCTGTCTTCTATTTCACACAGAACTGGCGTCATGTCGCCGGGGGATATAACAGCGTCATTCCTTCACAACTGCTGCTGCGTTCGGATTAGTCTCCCAGTTCCTCCGAAGTAGTTGCTTTGTCCGCAATTACGCCAGACCCGGTAAACGACTCCAGACGTTCTCTGCCGCGGCAGTGGTTCTTTCGGTCACATCGCCTGATGCCTAATGGTTGCCTCCGGTCTGTGCTCAACTCCAACCCCAGGTGGTGCAAGAAAACGCCGACAACTTCCGAAACTTTCTTGACATACCGAAGCGTTCGCGAAAATTTGGGGTCCGTGCGGCTTGTCCTTTCGTCCACTTTGTGTATGCACCGGTTGATGAAGTTTCGCGGGTACCCGTTCGCTCTAAACACCCGTGAAATGTATGGTAGTTCAGCGGCCTTGGCTTCCGGTTCGCTGCAATGAGTCTCGACGCGCCTGTTTGGTGCCCTTACTCAACTGCATCTGTGGTTGATTGGGTGGTTGCCGTTGAAGCTCAATACATGCGTCGTAATAGTCGCTTTCCCGAACATTCCAGTTCGGTTTTTGTGGCAGATTAGGATGTCAATGAAGACTAGCTGGCTAATTTTCCACATCATCAATCGCAAATTGTATGCCCAAGCAGACAATGTTGAGATATTCTTCGAGTTCCAGCACTTGATCCCGTACTACAAATACTGCGCGCCTTTTGTCCCCTATCACCCTTTTCTCCGACTGTCTTTGATGACCGGTTCAAGTGAGTATCCGAAACGTCGGCCCAGTAAATTTCTTCTTCCAGCGGTTGCACTACTACTACTACTACCACCATCATCATCATCATGTTCTTCATCTTCATTATCTTTTTCTTCCTCGTCCTCCCCCTCGTTGTCGTCGTCGTCGTCGTCCTCCTCCTCCTCCCCCCTCCTCCATCTTTTCTTCTTTATCTTTCGAATATCTCCATGTACCTAGAAAATACTAACTGCACACATAAAGGCACGAGAAGATCGGTCTAACTACCCTCCCTCACCCAATTACCAAATGCCTGACATGGCGTAAAAGGCTTCATCGCCATATACTGCAAGCCAACATGACAATAGTCAGGGACTTATGACGACTAACCACGACCCGACCAAAGCATATCATAGGTCAGCATTGACCATCTTTCGACTACTTCGACAATCTCCATTCTGGGATGCAGGAGTTGAAAGCTAGTCCAGACACTTCGAGCCGTCTATCGCGACCGGACGACGTGACCCTGTTTTCGGTCGCAATCACTGACTGCGAGACATTACAAGGACCTCCCGTTTGTCACTGTTTCTTACTGTCTCAAATCCTGAACTACTGAGCGAGTCCAACAGCTCAGACGGTCAGGATCGGCTAGACGTCCCCCTCCCGCGGCAGTGGTAAAGATTTGTTTCATACTGACCCAACTGTGAAAAACTCGGCACCTCGGTGGGATTCGAACCCACGCAGTAAGGCGAAGGCTTTAATACATCCAACGCTCTAACCACTTGAGCTACGAGGCCCCGCCGGACGGCGCGAGTTTAATCACATTTAGGTCAAGTTACCCACCCACCATACTGCAACGTCTGGAATCAATATTTGTGTATCGAAAACAGACGGCAAATAGACAAAATGAGACGGATACACACAAACTGACCTGCCGTCAGGGGGATTTTGGGCTCTTCTCCAACTGGATTGGTGGCCCCCTCGATGTGAGGAGCCTACAACCGGTAAAAGATATGAGTAAATAATTTCCCAAAAGGTGGTACACATTGCTACCTACTTTAAGTTAGTAGCTGGAATTGATGTGCTGGAACTGCTCATGCACTCGCCACAGAGGCTTGCAATATCAAACCAATGAGTACGCTTGTACAGAAGCAACAGCTCGCCATATTCACAATAAGACAACAATCATCCTACTGATCATTTCGCACCACGTATTTAAAACAAAGAGCCAAACCGAATACGCCGAAAAGCAATCATTAGACCGTGGTCTGTACTGTGACATACACAACGCCGGGAGTGGTTGCAAGGGCAGCCAGCTAGGTGGCAATCAAGAAATCTAAATGGATACTTGCAGATAGCCTAGCTATATTACCCACATGAATTATCAGCGTCACTTACAGGGTCGGCTTGTACAGATAAATCACTCTTTGCTGATATTTCTGGGACATCAACGGGGGCGGACGTCTCAGCATTCGCTTTAAGATGGTTCTCAAGTAGTTGATGCACTGCAACGTATGCGGCTGCGCATCCCGCTGGCAGATCCTTCGCATTGGGCCAAGTCAAGGTCAGGTCTGGTCGGCTTCGACCTTCCGGAGTGGAGAGGTGGTGGAAAGTGCAACACCCCGAATATTTTCGATAAAATTTCTCGATGCGTGGCAGTTGTTCCTCAAAATTCACCATCTTAGCGTGCAGAGTGGTCACGTCTGGATCCCCGTGCAGGATACCACCGGTCACTTTTCTAGTCTCCGCCTCTGGTTTGTCTTCTCCCCCGGGTTCTTCCTTGGTGCCCCCACTAATATCTAGGAAACGGCTAATCAAATCTGCATCGTCTTCCTGTAGAACAACTATGAAATTCAGACCCTGGGTCTTGGTCGGCTGTTCTGCCAATGGGGGAAACCCAGAGAGGCAACGACTGGTCAGGGGTGACACTTCTTCTGGTTTGTGCGAGAGCGCATTCAGCTTCTCTTCCAAGACGCGGGCCTGCTCCACGGTGGAGGGGAAACCGTCCAGAAGCCAACCGACTCCACTGGGTATTTCCCTGAAGGACAGAATTAGTTAGGAATGAAGGGGTTGTGCAGTGATACTCAGTGCGCTTTAACACACTTTTGTGCAGCATATGCACACTCCTCTTGGGCAAGAGAGAAACGAATTTTTGGTTGCTAGCCTCACCTTCGGGAAAGTGAGGGAGAGAGACACTTCAGAATAAACAGGATACAAAAATAGTTTTTTTAAGGCAACGAAGCGATGTTTAGTAACCTGAGTAGATGAGGATACCGCCAGCTAGCGGTCAAAATAAAATTTGGCGTAGTCCAGGGTGAGTCGCTACTTTCCTTTCCATTAATCTACAGGTACTTCCGTACTCTTACACAGAGATTTGGCAATGTACATGCCATATCTGTTTATTTGTGCTATTCCATGGCACCCTCAAGGTCACAGAGTCTCCACGATCTTAAAGGGCACTGGGGATTTGTTTTAACTGTCAAGCTCGATGATCAGAATACATACGCAGTTGCCTGTCTCTGAATCTTGGTTTTTAGATGCTTTTCACCAAAACTTGAAATACTTTAAAACAAAGGCTTCCGACAGGGCAACGGGCTCGTGGCCCGGTGGGTAGAGGCATGGACTTCTAAACCAACAGGTCGCGAGTTCGAGGCTCGGGTGTTCCACACTTCGGGCTTGGGTATGGCTGGCTGACGACGGCTAATAAACCAGAAATGGCCATTCCAGTCTCCCTTGTCTTTGTCGGTAATACCCTTCCGCCTATAAAAGGAGAATTGCCTCCTCTATATAAAGTTTCCAATTATAAAATGGAATGACCATTTCTGACACAGACGCCGCCATCAGTCAGTCCTGCCAACCCGGCCGTCTGGAAATACGTGACACCTGAACCTGTAACCCGTAGATCCCGCGGCACAACTCTCTCAAAACTGATCCACTTGTTCGCGCACCATCGATGGCCATCTGGACTATCCTCAGACATATGATTTTGGCGCTAACGGTCGATAGAAGCAAAAAGGCGAGTTCAAGGAAGCTGTTCAGAAGGAGAAGACACGATCACTGAAACAAGAAGTTCATTGAATTGCCTTATAGGATTTACACTCACATCCGGCATCAGAGATAGCCGCAGATAACTCACTATTGGCACAAGGAGCTCTGTGTTTATAGGACGCAACTGCCATGCAACCACATGTCTAGCATTATTGGCATTACCCGCGTTCAGCTTTGGATGTCGTATTTGATGTGATGACTGCCTGTTAATTCACATCCGAGGCATTATCCGCCGTGACTTCATCACCGTTGGCAATTCACGGCGTGATGATTACTCGCCCATTTGGCTCGTGCCAAACCCCGCACGACCGATTGCTTTGACCACGCAAAGTCACAGCACAGAATATAGGAGGCGGGAGCTTATTGCGTCTATCTGGATCGTCGGTGGGCCGGAGAACCATGACTCAAACGGCTCGCGACTCACCCGGTTGTCCCCGCTTGTGAGAATTTCGGCCTCACCAAAACTAAGGGTGTGTCTGGGCCCCGTCGAATGACCTCCGATCTGAGAGCTAACGTCCCTCCTCTACATTGGATTTCAGGACAGAGCACGGGTGAGGTATACGAACGTTTCTACCCTACCGACACAGACACCGCGTCTAACTGTGGAGATCCCGCATGAGGATGTATGCGTTGAGCAGCTGCGCAACAGTCTTCGGGGGTCATCCGACGAGCAAGTTCAGTCCTTGGCCTTAGTCGGTAGAAGTACTTTGTCCGCTTCGTTATTACTTTCTCACAGGAAGTAATCTGTCTTGAACAGTTCTCGACCAAGGACGAAAACTCGTCTTTTAAAAATACACAGCAGATGTGTTAACTCATAAAATGCTAAATGAAATCCTGAAATGCGTTTCCGACTCGAAAATATTATTTAGGTAGGGCTGTGATACTAATCAGCGTGCAGCATAATCTCATACTAATTTAGGTACCTCATGATGCCGGCTTGTGAATGAAATACTTTCTGGCGGCCTGCAAAAATCGACTCCCTAAAAGTGACTACTTAAGTAGCATGAATTTTTATCGTTGGTTTAGATGCCCTCATAAATTAAAATATATCTCACAGAAAACATGCACACAAGTATGAATTCTTCTACTTATTTGGTAGAAAATTACGTTTTCTTCCAATTTTGTTCTCGAAAGAGGGGTGTTATTCAGTTTTGAAAAAGTTTTCCCATTCCCAAATAGTTTTGAATCCAAACTACCGTTAAATTTGCATTAGGGGTTTCCAAACTACAAGCTGTATATTTTCCGTGTATGGAAAATCATACATTTCTATACATTATTGGGAGGAGACTATATGGGGTTCATGAAATTTAGCAGTGGATCTGAGTCATATTGTAAACTTTGCAAACCACATTGGTAAATGCAGTGACATGACGTTTTATGAACGGCCATTTTACGGTTTTCAAAATCTTATAAAACGAAACTTTCTCCCAGGAAGTACTCGGTCCTGAACTGTTCTCGACCAAGTACAAAAACCCGTCTTTTCAAAGTATGCAACAGATGTGTTAACCCGTGAAATGCGTTTCCGACTCGAGAAGATTATTTAGGTAGGGTTGTAATAGTAATCAGCGTGCGGCAGAATCCTATGATAATTCAGTTACTTCAGGATGCCGGCTTGTGAATGCACTTCTTCCCGGCCGCCTGCAGAAATCTACTCTCTGAAAGTGATTGCTTAAGTAGCATGCGTTTTTATAGTTGATGTAGATGCCCTTGTAAATTAAAGTGTATCTCGCAGAAAGCATGCATACAAATAATAACTCTTTCGCTTATTTGGTAGAAAATTACGTCCTCTTCCAATTTTGTACTCGAAAGAGGGGTATAATTCAGTCTTGAGAGAATTTTCCGATTCCCGAATAATTTTGAATCCAAACTGCCGTTAAACTTGCATTCAAGGTTTCCAAACTGCAAGCTGTATATTTTCCGTATACGGAAAATCATACATTTCTATACGGTATTAGGAGGAGACTATATGGGGTTCATGAAATTTAGCATTGGATATGAGCCATATTGTAAACTTTACAAGCCACATCGGTAAATGCAGTGACATGACGTTTCATGAACGGTCATTGCACGGTTTGCAAAATTTCATGAAACGAAACTTTTGAAAACCGAATTACACACTTCCGTCAAGTATAGAACTTGAAGAGGACACAATTCTCTACCAAATGAGCAAAAGAATGAACATTTCCGCATGTTTTCTACGAAATATGTTTGAATTTATGTGGGCGTTACAATTCAGCGAGAAAATTTTGTACTACTTTTGTAGTCATTTTTTACAAAGTATGACTTTTTCGGGTGGCTGGAACGAAGTCTGTTCAAAAGTCGTCATCCCAAGTAGCTGAAATATCTTGAAATTATGCTGCATCATGATTACTATCACAACCTTACTTAGGTCATCTTTTTGCGTTGAAAACGCATTTCAGAATTTCTGTTGACAGTTCTTGAGCTGGTGCGCCTACTGTAAGCCCAAAAGGGAGACGACACAGGAGAGACTAGTCCATCGGACACGATTCTCCCTGATCGCAAGTACACGCGGTAGCAGTGAACATCTGGCTGTGTGAGATGTGGGGGTAGGGTGGGGGCAGCATTTGATCAAACGATCGGGGAAGAAGCCAGCTGGTCGGTGATGAGAAAGGCCGTGCGAAAGTGGGCGAATTGGTCGGGATCTTGTTTACTTAGCTTCAGTGAAAAAGCGTGGGAGACTGACTCCGCTGTCTTCTCCTCACCCCACTCCCCCCCCCCCTCGACGAGCTTGGGAACACGTGCTGGCGTGCATGAGGTGAGGCCACTTGGTAAGATCTGCGAGAACCTCTCGACTTTTGAGGTCAGTCGATCTTCGTTTCCCCCCCCCCCCACATCCCATTCCCAGACCTTTTCGCCCGACTGATCAGTTGGCATCCAAACACGAACGCTCTGCCCCTCCATGGCCTATTTACTTTAGTTTGCATTATGACTGAGCTCATTTGCAACACGAGATCGCAGATGTTCTATCTCATGACATGTAGACTGAAATTTTGAAATGTGTATTCTAAAAGATAACTTTAGTGGGGTTGTAATGCTAATTATCATGTGGAATAATATCAAAGTATACCAGCGATGTCAGAATGTCGGCTTTCGAACGGGCTCCTTGTCGACCGCCTGCGTAAACTACATTCCGTAACAAAGCAGCTGCTTACGTAGCATGATGTCCTACCGGTGATTTTTGAAACCCTTACAAATATAAGCATATTTTATAGAAAGTACACAAAAACAGCCCTTTTTGCTTATTTGGTAGCAAGTAACTCTTGCTTCAATTTTTTTACTTTCGGTTTTAAGAAGTTTCATGCGAATATATTTTTTAAGAGCGTGAAATGTCCAGTCGTACAGCATCACAGCAGCACATTTAGTAATGCTGCTTTGATGGAACCCCGACGGGTCTTTAATAAAAATTATTTATTTATTTATGAAGTGGACAACTTGGTCCTCATCAATGAAAAAAATGTTGTGATCCCTATATTTTCTCTTCGTAATGGTATACAGGAAAAGGCTATTTTTCTTGCACGAAAGCAGACAGCGTGTAGTTAAGAAACTCTGAATGCAAGTGTAGCTGCAGGTCGAGTCCAAAGTTACTAAAGAAATGTGGAAGTTTCTTAGAATCGAAAAATGCTTTTTCATCAAGCATAAATTAAAAGAAGACGTAATGTGCTACCAGATGAGTAAAAGAAAAAATACTTTCGAACGTGTTTTCTGTAAAATATATTTGAATTTGTAAGGGTATTAAAAATTGATGAGAATAAGTTACGCCGCTTAAGTAGTCATTTTTAAAGGAATGTAGCTTATGCAGGCGGTCGATACGAAGCCTTTTCTGAAGCCAGCACCCTAACATAACTGGAAAACCTTAACATCGTGACAAGATAATGAATATGCCAACATTACTAAGATCATTTTTTCGAATTAAAAACGCACATTAGAATTTCAGTCAACATTTCATGAGATAGCTCATCTACTGTATAACACTGAGTCTAATGCGAACGAAAAGAACCAAACCCTTCAAAATGTCGTCCAATACATAACTGAACTTTTTGATTGCTTAAAATTCCTCATTTAGATTATTATACCCTTGGCTTCAGACTTCTCCAAATCTCACTTCTATTGCAGATGATGCATAGAGTTGTGACAGACTATCAAACGCCCCGCTGAGTTTTTGAAGATAAAAAGATTATATCGACTGGGATTGGAAAAGCAGATCAAAAACTGCAAGTGCCTGCATCGACCCAGTCTACAATAAACAGTGTCTTCCAGTAGTATGACATTTATGAGATACCGATGGCTTGTATAGATGACCAACTGGGGTCCCTTTACTTCGCACCAGTAAAAGCTCCAAGAGCGAACGGCGTATTAATTCTGCTTAGAGAAATTCCGTTATGCAGAGGTTGCACGATTTACCATCTTGACAGCGCATGTACCAGCTAAAAGCCCAGAATCGCGTGTTTCGCTAACTTTCTGGCTCTAAATGACACAGCCGCAGGGAGCACGGTGTCCCATGTGTGGTTTTCCGGTAGATACCCTAGTTTTGAAATTCAGGTTTTTTAATTTTCTCAGAAATTAGCCATCAACTTGGAGTAAATCAGCCTATTTCCTAGCATCTTTCAGTTTGAGATCACAAGTCTTAAACAGACTGATATACACCAAGTTGGCGGTTAATTTCTGAAAAACTTAAAAAAGCTGCAAATATCCTAATATTTTGAATTAAGAACTTGTCATTTAGAGAGCTCAACAATTTGACACACACCAATGAAGGCCACTAAAAGATTAATTTGAATGAACTATGTCTTATTTGGCGTTTCAGATTCGAAACATTCAATTTTCTCATGTAATATTAGAGGTGTAAGCGCAATAAATAAACATATTCCAAGGAGATTTGAAATCCCAAAACAGATTCTCATCGAGGAGGTTCGCAGGGATGCTTCCGTACTCAAACATAAAATGCACGCAGGGATTCACTGGTTCTACATGAACAACATAAAACTTTAGAGCAGAGTGCAGCCTTTACCGTATCTTGTCCACAATCAAGTCCACGAGCACGTCCGTTTCAACTTCCGCACCTCCAGTAAGCTGTTTGTAAGCTTTCATAGCAGTAATTTCATGAGAAGGGGGTTCAGGCGTCTGTGAAAAGAAAAGCATTTAAAGTGAAAGCACTCATGAGTTTGTTTACAGAGTGTTGCTGCAAGCGGTACTTTCAAACAAATGAAACATGGTAGAGTCAACTGTTGGAATCCAATGGGGGGTTAGTAAATTTTTCGTAGTACAGTATGTTTCTGGTTGTGACTGGATTAGAAAATGTTACATATTTATGATAGTGCTTGAATTACTAGTCCACAGGCCTCCGAGTCCGTCAACAATAATAGTTTCCAGGTTTTAATGCAGGAGTTTACAAAACAAATACGACGACTGACCATTCGTCGTTCGTTTACAACTCTAGCCCACCGCGCGCTCATCAGACATCGAGCTCGATTGACATGCGTAACCCTCTAAGTGCAGTGGTTAATAAAAGGGCATTTTGCCGCTCGCGGAGTATTTAGCGTAACAAGAGGGAACAAAGTCCTGATAGGCAAGAGGCTCTACTGGAACAGTAGCAAGAACACTTGGTGCGACTGATCGGCGGTTCAGGCTCCCTCCCTAACAAGTACTCTAACTTGACTGATATGAATAATTTACTCGACACAGACCACGGAAAATAGGAGGAACTTTGCAGGGTCGGAAGACCGTAACTCAACGGCAGATCAGCCGGCGTAAAGTCGGGAAATCAACAGTTCGACTCGACTCTATCAATCAAATTTTTTGGCTGTTCAAGTTTCTGTATTTCTAGTTGTCTTCGTTAAGATAATAATGGCCACTCACTAGAACTAAGGGCTATAACATCATGTAGGTTTGGAGAAAGCACACGGGGAATGCTGGGGGACCCATTAAGGAGTCAAACCCCTCCCAGCTGTGCCATGCAGCTGCAGAATATCAGTGAAACTCGCCCGTCTGGGCTTTTATCTAGTACCTGTGCTGCTAGCATGGCATCTTCTAACGTTAAGAAGACTGCTCGATCGCCGGAGCCATTTCTTTATGCATCTGGGAAGTCGAACTCTTATAGATAAAGGCGGTCAATGACACCACTCTGAGGGGTGACTGCGCAGGGTTCTGTACGCTAGCGCCAGGTCAATACGTCGGTTGACTGAGTTCTCATCTCAGGCACACGCTTCGATCGATTCGCGGTTTGTGTTTTTTTTTCTGGTACAGGCTATCATCTTCGTGGCTGCATTGTGACCTCTTGCGTAGTTTTGGGCAGTCGCTTGTGATAATCCATCATTCTGTCGCTCAGCCAGCTTATGCTCGTGTATACGTGGTCCGAGCATGAGCTCAGGCTGACCTGTGTAATTACAAAGACACTTTAGGCAGGGGAAGCGATATACTACATCTGACTCCTCAGTAAGACTTCAATGGACCTTGGTTGCCATGACAATGTCAGACATGGTACCTTTAGGTTGCTATGCGATTCCGACACCCAACCCGACAGCAACGGGCTCGGTCGTCTCTTATAAGTCCTTGATGTGTGGCGGAGCATGCTATGCCATAGGTGTTGTTTCAAAATGGGTTTGTGGTGGCCCTACGCCGAGCGTCTGTCTCAACGCCGGGTCTCTCGCGAGTGTCTGCATGTGTGCATCGGGGCTGTCTGGCATTCGCCCACTCGGCTCTCCAACTGGCCAATCAGATTCAAGCTCGAGTCAGACGTGTCCTGGCTTAAGACGCTGTGGCACATTCCCTCGGACGCCTGGAACGCCGCTCACCTGGCGCCGGACATGCCCTCGCCCGGCTGCCAACTACCTCCAACTCCTCCAGTTAATCTGTACAGAATATGCTATCCTTCCCACTGGCGTCCGCCCTCTTTTTCCATTCGGGACCGGGCCTGAAGTTCGTGGTAGCCAGGGTCTGTCACTCTCGACTTAGGCTGCCGCGATAGGTCCCCTGGAGGTGGGCACGTACAGTAAGTGGACTAATTCATGGAATGTCAAACGAAATTCCGAAACGCGTTTTAGTTTCCAAAGGATTTATTAAGTAGAGTTGTATAACCAATCATCGTGCAGCATAATTCTATAGTAATTCAGTTGCCTCAGGATGCCGGCTTCCGAATGAACTTCCTTCCGACTGCACGCAAAAACTAAACTCTGTAAAAAACGGCTACTTAATTGGAATGAACCTTTCTCATTGATTTTCGATGTCCCTAAAAGTCCAATTATATATCATTGAAACCAGGCATAAAAATATTCATTCGTTTGCTCGTTCGGTAGACAATTACGTCTTCTTCTTCTTCTTCTTCTTCGTTTTCTTCTTCTTCTTCTTCTTCTTCTTCTTCTTCTTTTTCTAATTTTTTACTCGATGGGGGGACATAATTCGGTCTTAAAAAGTTTATAATTGCGGGACATTTAAATACCATGAAGTGGCCGTTACTATATCGTCATGTCTCTGCATTTACCAATGTGGTTTGTAACGTTAACAGTATGGATCAAATCCACTGCTTAATTTTATGAACCCTATATGGTCCCCCTTTATTACCGTAGAGAAATACGTGGTTTTCTGTACGCGGACAATATACGGCTTGTAGTTTGGAAACCCTGAATCCAAGGGTGACGGTAGAGAGAGTTCAAAATTATTCGGGAATTCGGAAAGTTTTTGAAAACCGAATTATACTCTTCCTACGAGTTAGGAATGGAAAAAGACGTAATTTTCTGCTGAATGAGCAAAAGAAGGAATATTTTCGTGCATGTTTTCCATGAAATATAATTGAATTTTTAAGGGCATTGAAACTCAATGAGAAAAATTCATGCCACTTAAGTGGTCATTTTTTATAGAGTGTAGTTTTTGCATGCGGCCGAAAAGAAGTTCATTCGAAAGCCGGTATCCTGAGGTAACTGAAGTATTATAGAATTATGTTGCAGGTTGACTAGTTTTACAACCCTGCTTAATTAATCTTTTAGAAATGAAAACGCATTTCGGAATTTCCGTTGACGTTTCATGAGTTAGCCCATCTACTGTAGGTATGGGCTTATAAAACGCCTTAGGATAGTCGTTCCACATAAATTGGTCGCAAAGATATCGAGCCTTGTGTGCTTTCTCGTCCTGATTGCTGCTATGCGCTTGAATCTGTCCAAAGAGTGCTTTCTCACTGCTTCATTTATGAGCTACCGGATGGTTGCCGTGAAGACCACAAAGCTGCTAGTTCTTTGCCGTCTTTCTGTAAAGCGATGTTTCTGTTTTGCCGTTGGGACTTTATCCGGCGCGTACATCCACGAAAGGCAGCTGATGCCCCCTTTTATCCGTCCCTCTTGAATCGTATATCTGGGAAGACTGGGTTGAGCAGATTGTGGAAATTCTACACCATGTTCTTCCTGACGATTACAAACGGGCTGTCAACGTAATGGTGCCAAAAGATCGACACCTGCTGGGTGAAAGCAATCTTTTTCGGGTTAATCAGGACCAGTTCTGCCACCAAGCCGGACATTGGGGAATCCGTCTGAGTTCCCGCAAAGGCGAAGTAGGTCTTTTGGAGAAGTTTGGGTAGACCCATGAAGTACTGCATTTCATGCGGGCTTTGGGTTTCGTCGCATGACTTCTCAAGTTTCATGGGCAAGAATTCTTGTAGACAACTCGGCGGTATGAATGTGAATAATGGTATCACATGGGGCGAAGCCATGATTTCATCCTATTATTTTGTCTAACAAGATTGCGGTCTAGCTCGAGTAGCACATTCAGGGTACGAGTGTCACCGATTCGATCATCAAATTTTGCTTGATAGTAAGAACGATCGGTGAGCGCCCCCTACCATTGTATATTCCCGATCGAAAACCGACAGGGTAACGGGCTCGTGGCCCAGTGGTTAGTGGCGTGGACTTCTAACTAACAGGTCGCGAGTTCGAGCCTCGGGTGTTGCACACTTCGGAGTTGGGTATGACTGGCTGACGACAACTAATAAGCCAGAAATGGCCATTCCAGTCTGCCTCGTCTTTGTCGGTAATGACATACTGCCTATATCACGCGCCGCTATGCGGCTACTGGTTGGGCTCGAGAGAGAGCCCGTAAGGCACAACGGAAAGAGTGAGTTCCGCAAGAACGCTCGGGGGCACCCCCAACAACTGACACAACAGGCAGTTATGCCGCAATAAGACCGCTTCAGAAGTCTGGAAATATAGCATCGAGTTGTGGAGGTTGGGTCCCAGCTGTTCGACCAAATTTTTTCAGTGTTTGCCCTAACAGGATTTTGGATAGTTGAACTTCCAGAATGCATTCGGTGACCGTCATCTACTTGGCGCGAATTGAAAGGCTCCAAGATGATACACTAGCATATAGGGGGTATAGGGGCGAACGGGAACAGTACTGCCATCAATCCAGAAAACGGTGAATGTTGCACAGCGGCAATTGAGGGCTAGGCGCGAAGGGGTCCGCATCACGGGCGTCTTCCCTACTTTGAGCATCAAACTGTAAATGTACCTTTCTCGGTGGTTGTCTCTTCATCCCCTGTCAGTTCAGCATATAGTTCAAGATTTTTAGAGTAAGTGCTAGTGGTCTTGAAAACCGCATCCACCGCACGGCAGAAGTGGCAGAACATGGTCACAACAGACTACTAACACTAATTAAGTAGGAGATGCAAGTTATGCATAAAGATACACTAAGGGAAATGAAACTATGAAGAATAACAACAACGTCGCTACTCCACACTGACTGAGGGGACAAGAGATCTGAACCAGGATCGTAGTCCATGAGACTAGCAAAGTTTAAAACCTATATCGTTAAAACTAGGGTCCAGCTTGCTTGGGTGTCTGTCGCATGGCCTCAACGAGTTGTCGCCTAGCAACAGGAGAGGGTCTCTGTGAAATTAGCAGAAGAATGCGAAGACATTCTCAATTTAAATGGCGGCGGCGGTCGATTGAAAATATTTGATTCAGCGTATGGAAGAAGACCACTTTTCTCAAGGTCACTAGAAGTTGCAAGTCTGCAGAGTGTTCCATTAAAAGCAAGTAAGTCGGTTTAGGCCAAGGACCGTTTTAATTAATATCATCTAACCCATATATAAAGGTGTAATAAGGTCAGAGTTTGAGCGAGTCGCGCCTTGACAAAACCAGGCAGAGAAGTCTTTGTCGACCTGTGGCTAAGTGAGAACTAAAGTTCGCGTAAACGGGTATGTTGCGTGTCTTGCCACAACAAAGTGCATTTTAGAGACCCTGATGAATAGTTTTAAATAATAATGCTAAACTGCGCGCCGCAGCACCATCGGAAGGGCATCTCCAGTGAGTTCCTAACAGTCTGGCTGATGGAATATTGCGGTGGCCTCTGAGATATCTTAAGAACATAATCAGCCAATTGGCTTTTGCCTGATCGAGCACTGATCCAATTTTAACCCACCCAAAGGGAGAAGGAGGACAATTTTTCTTACATTTTCGGGTTGCTGGGCGTTTTCCGCAGCAGATTCTCGACTTTCTATCTCCTTTGCTAACGTCACAGCATCAAGAAGCAAGTCCTTGGGATTGAGGGCGACGATACAGTCATCTGGAGATTTAAAAGTAGATAAGGACGAAACACCCAGTAACATGAAGCCGGATTAGAAAGTCAGAAACTGAAAGGTATATGAGACCGTCACGAGACTGAAAACCGGGGTGCTACGCTGTGCACATAAGTAAAAGGTGCAAGCTGTGACTTGTAAATATCTTGGCTACTGACAGCTCAGCCGTCGTTTTCAGCCATGTTCACCGTGTGCCCCAAGGCTGGATGGGTGCAGGGATGCTAACGTGCGCGTAGATGAGTTTATAGTAATAGTCGACTTGCTTCGCCTCTACCGCACTCTCCCCTCCTTCCCCTCCTGGGTCGCGTGTTACGCCAGTGTCAAGAAGACCGGAGGCGGGGGAGAGTGCAGGTGGCCGGCGCTGCGTGAACCCGCGCCTAGGCGTGCCATCACATTCCTTACGGATGGCATCCTTTATGAGCGCATAGGCCCTTAACGCGTTGGTCCAATGAAACTCCCAAGTGGCTCGTTGTAGAGGAAAAATTTTGGCTCTTGCAATTACTAACACCGAATCAGTTTCCAGAATGCTCTTTTTGTGGAAGAGAAGCTACTCTTTCATTAATTTTCAGATTGGGGACATTTTGATAACGCTGTCTGGGGAACCATCGAAAAGCATGCGGTTCTGTGGGTCAAGCAAAATTTACTGACCTACGGGTTTGTCTGGAAGCTACTATTCTTCCTAAGAAGGGCATGGCCTAAACTAGAGAGCATGACCGGCTAAACTCTACGTCTTATACTACTCGTAATTAGCAAGTAACCGTTATTGATTACTAATTTTCGACTAGCTGTCAGTTGTCTGCGATTATGTACAAAATCCCCTTTTCACCTTCCCAATTATCAATGCTTTTCTCCGACTACTTGCAACCAGTAGAGAGTTCAAAGGCGCCCGCCTATAGTTCCCTTAATAAAATGAAACTAAAATTTACATGACTAACAAAAAGTTCCTTGTTTGCACGAAATCTATCAAAGCAGGGGAAAGCAAGGAGCAACAAAATGCGACTTGCTTAATTGGAGAAGGCTTGCAATTGTTGTCTTTCCTGTAAGTGGTTTTCCCAGAATCGCACCGCGAACCGGAGCTGGAGGCAAGAGGCCCGTGACATTTTCTTCCTTGAAGAAGACATACGTAAGCAACTATAGACTTGATAAAGAAGTCGGGTTGGCACAGT